>OX578140.1:124140148-124640764 GCA_951213105.1 Amaurobius ferox
TACCACTGTTGTTCACTCCACAGCTGTTATTCGAAACTCCACTGCAAACGCGCGCGTTTCTGTGCAGACGCCAGGAGGATGCAAACTGTTGGTCGTCTGCATAGAGACCAACGTGTCTGAGTCTCCTGTAAACAGTTTCTCGAAACAGTGGTTCGTGTGGCGGCTGTCAGGGCTGAACCCAGTTGTCTGGCAGAACGGTTCCTCTGACGTCGCGCAGTTATCACCAAATATCGGTCTTTCCGAGCGGTTGTTATCCTTGGCCGTCCTGGTACTGGTTGTAGGGTAACATCTCCAGTGGTTAGGAACCTCTGCCACAGTCTGGAGTTTACACACTAAGGCACATTCAGAATTCGAGGCGCTTCGGTTTGGGGCCGACCGGATTCCAGTATTCCAATAATTCGTCCCTTCAAAAACATGTCCAGTTGGCATCTTTGTGACATCTTTTGTCCTTTTGATTGGTAACAACGCTCCATACCTTAGCAATTGCGAAGCCTCAACTGGCTATGCCGCTCGAGGCCGTTTTATACTCGTTCCGACGTGCGCCGGTGCTTTGCACATGTCGACGTCGACTGAACTGTTTTGCATATGCGCAATGATGTACCTTCGTCTCACGATTCTCCACAACTGGCATCCATATTAACTCAGAATTTTTCGCATTTTACGAATTATGCTTAACTTTCGGACATTAGTGTATATTATCATAATTATCAGGACAGCTGATTCCCCTGAAAATTTGAATAACATGTTTACAAATGTTTTACTGTGCAGTAAAAAGACATGCACATGTCCCTGGACCTGATAAGATTATAGTACAAATAATAAAAGCCTCTTTTTCGTGCCTAAGCATTGGAAGGGAAAAGTGAATCAACGAACGTATACCAGTTTTATTTTTTGTATGCAAATATTAGGAATGCCTTTATTACAATGACTAATGAATGGGTGATTACCAAATTACAAAATTCACCCGTATTATTACCACATTCTCCTCTCTTGTTTTGTATTTTCATGCAAAAGTAAATCATAACGAAAATATTCAATTTCCATTTTTACTGTGCAAATATTAAGGAGCGCTTATAATACAATGAATTGTAAATAAATAATTCCCATATTAAAAAACTTCTCTATATTATTACGACATTCTCTTCTCTTGTTTTGTATTCTCATGGTGAAATTTAAATCCGAAAATTTTCAAGTCCCATTTATAATGTGTAAATATTAAGGAACGCCTATAACAGAATGAATAGCGAATGATTAATTCCCATATTACAAAACTCCTATATATTGTTGCAACCTTTCTCCTCTATTATTTTGTATTCTCAAAATAAAGTAATGAAAACATAAATTATATTTTATACGATAGATAGCAAAATTATTCCTTTTTATTGAGTAAATAATGATGAATATCTATGCTACAATGAAATACCTTCTCTTAAAATTTATTTTAATATTACATTTTTCGGAATGAATATTATATTTATTGTGCCGAAAAATACATACATATGAAGAAAATCCGTTTGCCATATACATTTATTAACGAATCTCAAGGGAATTAAACGATGTGAAAACAAACAGAATATTTAACTAGAAAAATCAGTCATGCATAAAGCATTGATTATGAAACATTTTTAAACTACAATGCAATTTTATTTAAACATCTTTAAAATGCGATACATTCAGCGGTGATGTTTTAAAAATTATCACAATACTACAATAATTTATTATATTTAAAAACTTAAAACTTCATAAAAAAATGAACTTTGTTCAAATGGCGACATCGAAATATAAATCGCCTGACTCTCTATATAAAAATATTGAACATTTTATTCATAAACTTTTATTCCATTCCTTTCATTCAGCGGTGATATTTTTACAATTATCACAATACTATAATAGTTTATTTTACTTAATAACTTAAAACCATGAAGGTAAAAGTACTTTCTCCATGCTTAAAACTTCATCGAAAAAGGCAATAATATAAAATCATCTGCTACTCTATGTAAAATAAATGAATGTTTCATTTATATCAGCTATATTCCAGACTCCAGAGTTAAATAATTTTGGGTGAAAAAAAATTCAGCAATTCTTATAGAACTCATTTTACAGCTTGATGTGTTTATATTCTGCATACGTTAGAATTAGGCTTCGTTGAAAAACTAATCAAAGTTTAATGATCATTTAAACTTAAAAATATTGTAATTGCGTTGGCGTAATATATAGATGCACAGAAATTACGCAAAATTAAAGCGGTTTTAGGACGTATGCAACACTAAATATAAATTAAAAAGAATAAAAATCACGATTTTGACACTTGGAAAAGATGGATGCAATATTTTTTTTTTGAAGTGGGTCACGTGATCTCTTCATATAATATGGGTGCAATTATTATTTTAATTTTTATTTGTAAATCTACCGAATATATTTTGCTGAAATTTTTTTTATATATTTTGTGGGATAATTTGAATGTTTCCTAACATTTTCGGAGCCCTTTGTGAATTTCAAATTCGCTTAAAAAATGCTTGAAAAATTAGGTCCCATAGGGTTTAATGTATGTCATTTTTTCAACCCGGGTTCAATTAAAAATTAATTGGGTTCTATTATTCATTTGCATTCCCATATGTCCCACAGATCGTCTCAACAACATACTAAAATTTCATTTTAATAAAGTCATTTTCACGGCAGTTATTGTGCGAACTGACAGACAGATAGGCAGAATGAACAAAGTCATAAACACTTTTCAACTATATTGTAAAGTGTTAAAAAAGATTAACTATTGCGAAATGTGTTTTCTTTTCACATGCAATATTATGCAATAAATGTGTTAACATCATTCTAGCTTTGTGTTTTGAAGTCTAACAATTTCCCAACAGTCAAAACTGTTGTAGCCCAAACTGCAAAGATGGTGCTACGTTATTATAATATATATTGCAAGCTTTTTACTTTCCCTGCAATGCATGGAAATGTATAGGGAGAATTATTGGAATCGAGTAGAAAATCACAACTCAAGTTTTTGACTGATTTACACGGTTCGGGGCCAAAAAAACTATTTTTAGCTTGAAGTTTGTGTGTGCGTGTGTGTGTCAGTGTATGTATCTGCGTATGTGTATGTGGGAATGTGTCTGTCTGTGCAATGTATGTATAAATTCTAACTCATAATCAATTTTCATAAAATTTTACACTTAAATTACTTGTAGGGCCAACGGCCGTACCGTGCTGAAAACACCGGTTCTCGTTAGATCACCGAAGTCAAGCAGCATCGGGCGCGGTTAGTACTTGGTGGGTGACCACCTCGGAACACCGCGTGCTGTTGGCCATCTCGGGTGCGGTATCCCCGTGGTTTGCGCGCTAGATTTGCACGCTACCACAAATGCCGCCGTGTTCATGCGGAGTACGATCACGTTAAACATGTGGGTCCGTAAGTCCTTCCGAGAGGTTGGTGGTAGGGGAAGGAGGGTACGGTCCCTGTGGATGCCTCCCCCACTGGGTTCCGGTCTAAATTGGGTGGCACTTCCCGACCGTCCAAACAGTTACCTTACACCTTTCTGGTAGGTCGGACGGTCTGGGTTTCAACAACATCAACAACTTAAATTACTTGTGTATGACTCTGGTGTTGATTAGATTTTGGTACGATTTGGGATTAAAAAAAACCCGCCTTTCTTGCGAAATGGTCAGCAAAAATCTCATGTATCAACTCTAGCTAAAAACTTAATTGACCAAATTTCACAATTGGTGGATAAGTCACTTGTAGAATATCCTGGTACGATTAGAATTTGATACGATTAGGAAAAGAAATACCTGATTTTTTTTACGAAATGGTTCCTCGAAAATCGCCAAAATCTAAAATAGGAGACTACGTATACTCAAATGTATCAATTAAATGCGTGTTTTATACGTAATTTGTAATAATAAAAATAACAAAGCCAACTGCATTAGTCAAGGACTAGCCGTTCTCGAGATATTTTATTTCTTTTGGCATTTGCGCTAATCCACCTTTAAAAATAAACACAGCTACCAAATGAAAGCGAAATCTGAATAATTAAAAGTGCAAATTCAGTGTAATTTAAAATAATTGTGGCTGCTATTTTGTGCAATTAAACTCAATGTTTGAAATATTGAAGGAATAAAAAGAACGTGAATATGAATCTCCAGGGGAAGTCATGTGCCGCCAATGTCAATTTTTTTGTTTTCCAAGCTTTATAGAAATCAAAAGCCTCTACCATTTGTTAATTTTAATAATAAAATTAATTTATAGAATCGAACTGATGTAATAAATACTTCGTTATACAAAAGCATACAAAGTCTAAATAAGATAGGAACCTCTTACAAATCCAGTAATGAGATATCTTCCAGATATATCAGACATAACACCATTGCAAACGAGAGTAAGAACATGCCTGTTTAAAGATGTTTAGCTCACAAGTTGAGACCCTTCCGAGAGGTTGGTGGTAGGGGAAGGAGAGTACGGTCCCTTTGGATACCTCCCCCACTGGGTTCCGGTCTAAATTGGGTGGCACTTCCTAGTCGTCCAAAACAGTTACCTTATACCTTTCTGGTAGGTCGGACGGTCTGGGTCTCAACAACAGCACAGGTTGAGACAAACACGCACATACATGATCCAAAAATGCATGATTCGTATTCAGGGATTGTTAAATAATGTGGATCCATCACAATACTCGAATATGCTCTCAATGACAATATTACTCTTCCTGTAATACATGGTAATGCATATGGAAAGTATTGGAATGATGTCAAAAACATCTCCCTGTGCATATGTGTGTGCAATGTATGTATCCACTCTAACTCAAAACTAATTGAAAAAATTTCATAGAATTTTACAAGTAAGTCTCTTGTGACTGATCCTGGTGCTGATTAGATTTTGATACGATTCAATATAAAAGAACATAACATTTTTGCAAAATGTCCCGCAAAAATTATAAAAAACTAAGTGACCGAATTTCACAAAATATGGTAGAAGAGTCACTTGTAGAATCCACTGGTGCTGATTAGATTTTGGAACGATTCGGAAAAAAGAACCTGTTTTTGTTTCGAAATGGCACAGAAATACAGTCAAAATCTAAAATGAAAGACTTCGTATGCTCAAATGTATCAATTAAATGCTTGTTTTATGCGCATTTAAAGATGAAAAAAATAAGATCAACCCCATTACTCTAGAACTTACGTTCTCGAGTTTTTTTTTTTTTACATTTTTGGTGCGCCGCCTTTGAAAATATGTCCAGTTACCAAATGAAAAGAAAATTATATTATAAGTGCAGATTCAGCGTAATTTCAATTAATTATGCGTGCTATTTCGTGCAATTAAACTCAATTTAATGAACTAATAAAGAATAAAGGGAAAATGAATTTGAGTCCGTAGCGAAAGTCATGTGCTGTCCATATTACATTTTTGCACCTTTGTATATCTGTATTACAGAGAACGCCACAGTGATAAGCCTTTAACACTGTCAGAATAGGATTTACCTACTGAAGGACAACTTTATGGAAATCGTCCAGGATTATTTTTATGCGACAATTTTGATTCATAAATTTTCAGGATGGTGGGTATAAATAAGAAAATTCATTTTCCCACTGTCACTCTATTTTAATACCACATTCATCATTTTTAATGGTATTTTTGAATTGAGTTAAAAATTTTAATGCAATTTGCTTGCGTGGAAATATCTGCCAAGTTTGTGACTGCTGCTGAATAATGATTGTGATCGTCTTCACACTGCCAGTCTGCTGATGACGGTTACATTTTTTGTTGGACAACGTAAGACTTTCGCTACTTACGGGGTAAAATTCACTCATGATGAATTTAGAAAAGAGTTGATTTCGTCTCATTTTTAACCAAGATCATAACTCGTACCAGGATGTTAATGACATTCAATTAACATCACGTAGATTAATAACTTATCTACTTAATAAGACAAATCGTAGAACTCTGTTACTAATTGTTCTCAAGATATGTTTTTTCATTTGCATCTTTTGCCACGACGCTTTTAAAAATACGTCCAGTGGCCAAATAAAAACCAAAATAGTCTAATTTCAAATAATTATTCGTGTTATTTTGTGCATTTAAACTCTATTTAATGAATTATTAAATAAAGAATGATAAAATGAGTTTTAGTCTGTAGGGCAAATTCTGTGCTGTCTGCATCATATTTTTTGGTTGACTTCTGCTTGAATAAATTTTATAATTGATCGTTTTGTACTTTCATCAAGCTTTTAAGAATGGCTCAAGTGGAATATAGCTATTTTAAAGTATTATGGATTGATAAACTAAATTAATGTAAATACAATTTATTATAGTAAAACGTAAATAAAAATTACATTCTACTGTACGGAGAAATTCTAAAAATTTTGTAGTTAGGATTCCCATAATGCTATAACAAACTCATTCTCCATATATTAAATGTTAAAGACATGTTTTAATTGTCTGGAATGTGTTAGGAATAACATTAACAAGAAAAATTATAAATTGGACGCAATTTTCAATATTAATATTTTGAACGTAATTCTACGCTGCAAAGTTGATTTTTATAAATTTTATTTAAAGAATATAAAAAAATTTAAATTGGAGAATATAAAAAATTTAAATTGAAGAATATAAAAAAATATAATATTATAAATGGGTGTTAATTTTTATGCACCATGCGCAAAATCTGTACTTAGCCATTGAATTGATATTTAGAAGATGTTCTATTAGTTCCAATCAGTCATTTTACTTTCCCTGCAATACATGGTAATGTATAGGGAAAGTATTGGAATCATTTCGAAAATCGCAACTCGAGTTTTCGACGGATCTACACGTTTCGAGACCTCTAGAATACGAAAAAACTATTTTTAGCGTGACGTCTGTGTGTGTGTCTGTGTGTCTGCGTGTCTGCCTGTGTGTCTGTGTGTCTGTCTGTGCAGATGTTGTATCTACTCTAACTAAAAAACTAATACACCGAATTTCACAAAATTTTGTAGGTAAGTCACTTGTGGGCGAGTCTGGTGCTGATTAGTTTTGGGTACGACTCGGGAAAAAAGAACCCGCCTTGTTTTGCGAAATGGCCCGCAAAAGCTTGTATCCACTCTAGCTGAAAAACGACCGAATTTTACAAAATTCGGTAGATGAGTCACGTATAGGTCACCCTGGTGCTGATTAGATTTTGGTACGATTCAGAAAAAAATAGCCTGCCTTTTTTTTGCAGAATGGCCCGCAAAAATTGTCAAAATCTAAACTAAAAAGCTACGTATGCTCAAATATATCCATTAAATGCTTGTTTAATACATAATTTTTAACGAAGAAAAGAATAAGACCAACCCCATTACACTAGGACTAGCCATTCTAGAGATATATTAGCTTTTTTCGTATTTTCTCCACGCCACCTTTGAAAATAAGTCCAGTTATCGAATGAGAGCGAAAATTGGATTAAAAGTAAATTAAATTTAATTGAAATATAGAGAACGTGGCTAGAAGTCTGCAGGGAAAGTCATGTGCTGCCCACATCAGATTTTTTATTTTGGAATACAACATTTATCGAAGGTGATAAGAATTATCCTTAGAATAGGGAAAAGTAATACGCAAATATAAATATCAGCGCCTCTGATTCGTCTGATGTTTTACCAAAAAATTGCCTATTGTTCAAATTTCAAAAATCTTTTCTAATTGGTCAGTTTTGCTCAATATATAAAATCAAGGACAAAGCTTTTTAAAAAACGAAATGTCTTTTATTTAACACATCCTGAAGGACGTAGAAAACATATATTAAAAACTGCCAGAGCGCTTTCGGACGTATATACGTCCTTCATCAGTGGTTACATGAATAGTAAAAACATAGAATGTTTATATATAGAGAGACCAGTTTAATGCAAATTTGCATAAAACATAAAATGGTAAATGAACTTACTAAAAATAATACAAGAAATATACACGGAAATTACAAAATTGGTTTAAACGCTTACGAATTTTAAAATATTACAAGAAAAGAACTAATACAAATTTTAGAAAAACGTCAAGCATGATATTCCTGTGAATGACGTCACAAATAACTTCTAAGAGGTTTGAATTGCATAGAGTCAAGAATGAGTCGGCAAGCATAATTTAAAATTTGAACAGGATCAAAATTACAAATTGATTCACGGTAAATATAAATAAACTGGGATTAATAACGAAGAATACTATGTGGATTGTTACAATGAACCGGAATGATATAAATTCAAAAGAATATATTCTTTTGAATTTATTTATTAGATCTTCGCCCACGTTTGCCTTAAATTTACTCAATTTGATACTAAATTTGTTGCTATTAAAGATCGTTTAGTCCATAAATCTAGTGTTCCTTACCATCCTAAGATTTTCCGTCCTTTTATTAATTTCTGTCATGAATTTGGCTTCAAACCCGCTTGTAAGCGTAGAGGCTGGGGCGCAGATGAGGTTTCGAACGGTGGAGGAGACGGTCAGAATAATAAGACTGCTAACAGTCAAAGTACCCACACGGTCTGACCAGTGGGCGTATTTTTTCTCAAGTCTAGAGAGGGCATTCGCTTCTGAGAGCGTACCGCTTGAATTCAGGGCGACAATTTTGTTAAATTTACTGGGGGACAGAGCGGCGAATTTGCTGACTCAGGTTTCAGAAGAGGAATACGGAAATTATGAGGTAGTAAAAGGAGTTGTATTAGAAAATTTTCAACCTTCTCCTCAGGTATGTTTAGAAAAATTCCGGAAAGCGAGCCGTCGGGCGGACGAAAATTTCGTTCAGTTCGCGACTCGGGCGGCGTCCATGTGGGACTATTATTGCAAATTAAAGGGGGCAATGGATTTTGAGACCGTAAACCAATTAGTGGTAGCGGACAAAATTACCCAGGGACTGGACGTCGAGACCTATGCCCATATAGGTATACGGCAAGGTGATGGGTGGTTTAAGCCCAGGGAACTGGCCAAGGAGTGCGATATGTACTTCGCGGCCAGGGGAAAATCATATGCGGCGTCGGGGCCAAGAAATGGCAAGGCTAGTGAAAATGAGAAAGAGGAACGGGGTAAATTCCGATCCGAGGGCGAAAGAGCCCGGACAAATATTGGGGGACACGTAAATGGGGGAAAGAAGGGCCAATGTTTTTTATGTGGGTCGAAGAACCATTTTAAATGGGACTGTCCTCAAAGGAGGCAGGGGAGGCCGAATGGTACTGAGGACACTAGCCGGAGATGGGAAGACAGACGCGCGGCTGACCAAAGGGAGGCTCCACGAGTTACTGACCACAGAGTCGTAGCCAGGGTGGATGCAGTTAGGGCGGAGTATCCGGAAGCTACGGAGAGCGGACCGCTATGCAAATTAGAGAGGGTGCCGGTGAGCGTCGACGGTAAGTTGGCGTGGGCTCTAGTGGATTCGGGCGCGGAAATTACGGTCGTAAGGAGCGACGTAGCGCCAGGCGAATCGCGGACGGAGGATGCTATACGTTTACAAGGAGTATTCGGGCTGGCCGTAGAATGTCCACTGATAAATATCCCTTTAGGAATGGTCAGGGGGGAGAGCGATAGTGCGCTCCAAAAGGAAGTTTTATGCGCGGTCGTGAAGGATATGGTAGAGGAAGTATTGTTACCGCCACAGGTAAAAAGGGAATTAGAAAAAAATTCTAGAGCTGGGAAGGCGAACGCCATAGACCCAGGTAGGCGCGAACCGATTCCGGAGGGCGCAAATGAAAGCGAAACAGTTTATGAACCCCAGAGAGGGTCAGTTTCGAATTTTGAAGTAGAAACAGGGGGAGAAGCCGAAAAAAGCGAAAAACTAAAGGAAGCTGAGTTCCCGCAATCGCAGATGTCTGCGAAGGAACAAATAAGGTGTGCAAAATTAGAGGAACGAGCCATGATATGCGGAGGATATGTGGTTTACACACAAAATGTGTTAGGAGAGAGAGCAGACCAATTAGTCGTCCAGAAGGTAACCAGGGCGGAAAGGAGGCGACAAGCGAAAGTCAGGCCACTGGAAATTCTTCTGCAACAAGCAGAGACCGGGTGGGGCAGCCCCGATAGTCAAGAAGTTAATAACGGACAGGTAGATGTACCGGATGGCGAGAGGAAGAAATATCCCAACGAGATTAGGGACCGAGGGAGCCAAAACGCGAAAGCGAAAGTGAAGGAACGAGGACTTTCGGTTTCGAAATGGAAAGTTCCGATATTCCACGAAAGGGCTTCGTTTCGGGAGTATCCCGGCAGAAAGATGCGAACCCCTGGCGATGGCAGAAAAGTGGGGATGGAGAGATACTATGATTCTTCAACACGGTGGAAGAGAGGTATGGGATAGGAGAAGGCAGAACCCAGAAAGGGGGGAGGGGGAGATGTGTTTTGAAAGTGGGTCAGAGCATATTTCTCCGATCGGACTCTCTGTGTTATTGCGACTTTCCACCCGAATTTTCTCTAACTCCAATCTTTCTTGGGATTCTAAATTTAATTTAAATTTATCTAGTTCTATTTTTTCCTTTTCCAACCTTAAGTTTGCTTCAAATTGTTCCCGTTCTGATTTTGCTTTAGCCCCCAGTTGTTCTCTTTCCACTCTTTCCGATATAATAGCTGTTAACATCCCTTCAACGACATCTTCCTCATAATCTGGACTTCCCAAAATTAATTTCCTTAACTCCGTAATTTTTAAATTTAGCGGTACCGACTCTACCAGCTCCATTGCTAACATAGCCAGATCTGCTTTCCGCGCTCTCGCCAAAAATGCCATTTCAATTGGAAATGAAACTTATAACTATATATAAAAGTAATGTATTAACACTGTCTAAACCTGACTCCTCTCTATCTCAATACTGTATTTCCAGTATTGGAATTATTATTAAAACTCTATACTTTAAATATACATGAAAACAATACATTAAATATCTTCAAAATTCACACTAAGCATTACTATCCCTATTTTGAGCTTTAATTAAAATTTTGCCTAGCCCTCTCTGAATTACAAAAGGATCCTGAGCGACATAAACCAAAAGTAAAAATTATCACTCACCCCTTCGCTGCTGTCACCCTCCGTTGTTGATATCAGTTTTCGTCGGTGTTTCTCGTTGCGGAATACTGGAGCGGAATTCTGTGTTGGGACTCTCGTTTTCGGCGGGCGCTCCGATCCTCTGCTGTCCTTCGGTCTTTGACCTCCGACGTTGCTCGGGTGTTGGGTTGCGGATCTGGTGGAACTCTAGGGCTTAAAAGAACTTTCTTCGGTTGCGGGTGGGAAAATCATTCAGTCCTTCCTTCTCTGCGGATTCTGCGTGCGGTCATCGACCTCTCTGGTGTTGGTCCGTAGCTCTACTTCAAAGGCTCTTCATTCGTTTCAGACTCCGATGGTATTTGACAGTCCAATTATCATGATCTCACCTGCTGCCACCATTTTGTGATAAATCCATCCGTTCGCCACCATTTTTGTAACGTATGCCGTCGCTGGATACCATTTTGTAATGAATTTACCATTCTCTGCTGCTGGATACTATGCCTCTGCATGGTTGTTGACTCAGTAGCGTTATTCCGGTCCGCGCACATAAAGTGAAATGTGCCGACCTAAATACCAGTAACCGTTCCTTTCTGAATTCGTGAGTTCGAATCAGGGATAAGATCATGAAAATAATGACTTTCTCCAAGTCTAGATAAAACAGGCATCGTTGATAAAGAAAATAAGCTTTTATTATAGCATGACGAGGAATATCAACAAGTTACAGAATAACATTCTGGTGAGGGCGAGAACCTGTGCATCAGGAGCACCAAACGTGCGACCTGTCTCTACGAAAATTGTCTCGCCTCTCTCGAAAAGCGTCTCTTTCGTGTATATATTCTTCTGGTCCAAAATCTGAGGACCACCCTGACAAAGCTCTGGAATGTCTTTTTCCAAGCTCTGCATCTCATAGACCACCTAACGTTCCCCTCTGGGATTAGTTCTCCCTTCTCTGATGACGGCTCAAATTGGGTGCATTTCTCCGAAATCAGACTGTGATGACAGAGTTTTATAGCCTTGTTTTCTAAAAACTGCAATGCAGGCGGTCTTAAGGTGTATGAACTCTGAAACTGTTCTGAAAATGGCTGAAAATAGGCTTGAAAAAGTGACGGGTTCGTCACACCGCTCACTCTAACATTACTACTTTATTTAATCGTATTCGATCCGATAAACTTGGGAATTTTGATGACTTTAAAAGCTTTGCTGGGGTGTATGTCATTCCCCTGTTATCCCCTGCAGATGACTATACATTTTACATTGGTAATACAAAACGTACTGTTGGCATCCGTTTATCAGAACATGCTAGGGATGTCAAATCTGGAAAACTTTCTACGGCTCTTGCTCAATATGTGGTTAATGATAAATTTCTTCCCGTTTTTGAAAAAAACTTTCCTTTTGGTTCGTTGTAACAATCCACTTAGTATTCTTCTTTATGAATCACTGTTTATTTATATTTACTGTGAATCAATTTGTAATTTTGATCCTGTTCAAATTTTAAGTTATGCTTGGCGACTCATTCTCGACTCTATGCAATTCAAACTCGTAAAAGTTATTTGTGACGTCATTCTCGGGAATATCATGCTTGATGTTTTTCTAAAATTTGTATTAGTTATTTTCTTGTAATATTTTAAAATTCGTAAGCGTTTAAACCTATTTTGTAATTTCCGTGCATATTTCTTGTATTATTTTTAGTAAGTCCATTTACCATTTTATATTTTATGCAAATTTGCTTTAAACTGGTCTCTCTCTATATATAAACATTCCATGTTTTTACTATTCATGTAACCACTGATGAAGGACGTATATACGTCTGAAAGCGCTTTGGCAGTTGTTAATATATGTTGTGTACATCTTTTAGGATGTGTTAAATAAAATACATTTCGTTTTTTAAAAGGATTTGTCCTTGATTTTATCTATTGAATGCAGACGTGACACCAATCTTGATTATTTGCACAATATCTTTCCCATCACCTACTCTATCTCTAGAAAACAAAACAAAATAGATACCAGTGAATGGATTCTTTTAAAGTTTGTAAGGTATTTAATGATTCCTCACATGGTGAAAGTAGTGTAGCAGACAAGAAAGCAAGGTAGCGGACAGGGCGAGAAAAGTAATATGCAAAACTGACGAATTAGCAAAGGTTTCTGAAATTTAACCACTTTACAATTTTTAAGTAAACTTTAGTTTCGAAGCAAAGGCGTTGATATTTATATTTGCATATCGCTTTGGTTTATTCTGAGACTAATTTTAATATCTTCGATTGATTTTGTATTAATAAAATGAATAATTGGAACTAACAAAGCATCTTCTAAATATCAATTCAATGGCTAACTACAGTTTTTGTGTATAGAGCGAAAAATTGTCATGAGTTTATAACATGTATTTTTTATAACGTGCATTCTAGGAGGAATGTAAGATGAATGGTTTCAATTCCCAGTTCCAGTCTATTGGATTTTGAGATAATAATAACCCTTTATATTTTTCTAAAAATATCTGACGCAGAACTCATATGTTAGAAAAATAAGATGTAATCCCAGACCGCAAATGACTCTAAAAATATCGTAACCCTATCTATTGTGTACTGCCGACGGATTTTACCTAATGTATAAAGTGTTATCAGCAGTGGCGAAGCATCAGGGAAGACAAGGCAGAAACTGTCTGCCCAAATTATTCACGACCAAGTAACCTTTATTTAAATTATATGTTATTCCAATAAATGTATAAAATGTTATCTGTGTAAATAAATGAAGTGAGATATCGACAAATTTTTGCTTCGCTTTGCACCTGATTCCATCCTTTTCCTGCTTGAATTGTTCAGGAAATAGTGTGTGCTGACTGTTTAGGAGAAACATACTATTTCAAAGTGTCTCTCCACGTCAATGTTTCATTGAGAGCTAAAAGAGTATGCGAATGTAGCTTCCACCCAGGCTACAATAGTTTTTGGATAGACGTGTCTATCTTCTGTTTTCTTTACACTCATTTATCCCATTTCGAATCTTTGAAGTTGTAACTAACCACATTCCACTATGCATTGTGACTTGAAATTTGGCATCTTGTTGTCTTTTGTAGAACATTTTAATTCTTTGAATTTTGAATATTGCTGGTTCAGCCCGTTCTAGACCAGCAATAGGATGATACACGTTTTTGGGGAATAACTTGATAACCAGAGTAGATAAAAAACTGAAATTTGGTACTCATTGCCTTTCGTGGTTGTGAGACCAGGAACAGATTTGAAACAAGATTTAGCTGAGACAGTTTTATGTCAAATATTTATGATTGTCTGTAATATCAAACAATGCATCAGACTTAAGGACGCCAGTTTTATTGCACCCTGACCCGAGAGGTCAGATAGGCCATAAACATAGGGGGATAAAGTGAAGACATGAGATTGGGTAAAGAGGTTAACCAATTATTCAAGATGTCTGGGCGTTGCCCTAAGATCGGCATTGCTCTAAGATCGGCCAATCAGAGCCAAAGATGCTTTACAGGCCTCAGGCAAAAGAGGCATCAACCAAAAGTTTCCAGTGATGAAATGAATTCTACACGAGATTCAGAATGAGTTAGAGAATGAATTTAAGAATGAATCAAGATGCCAAGAGTATCCCACAGAAATGTCCTGCCATAACTTCAAAGCCCGATTCCTTATGATGTGAATGAAATGTCCTGATATACAGAACTTCAACGGCAGATTAGTACCAGTACAAACTACTCTGATGTAAGGGTTGTGATCAATGGCCAAAGACGAAATTGCAGGTACGTACTTACCAAATATTGTAGCAGGTCTTAGACCATTTGATAATAGCAATTACCTGGTCTCACATTTCCAAGCTCCTCAGCGAATAATATGATAATTGTTGCAAATAATTGAATAGTTAACAAAGTGTTTTTAATAAAGGATTTCATTTTAAAGTTAAAATGGTGCAGTTAATTGTAGTATTATGTTAATAAATATTCGTTTTCAGGAACTCATACTAGAAAAAATCTGATGTGGGCAACACATGACTTTCCTTATATAATGCAATGAATTAAATCTCATGTAATTTAGACTGTCTATTGTAATTTAGACTGTCTATTCTAATTTAAACTCTCCTGTAATTTAGACTGTCTATTTTTGTAACTTTATGAAAGGTTTTGATTTTTTTATGATTTTTTCAAAATTTCACTCGAAGATTTATGGGATTCTGAACATTCGATTTCGTTTAAAAACAATAGGCTTCCAGTATTCAAGGATTGGGATTTTTGTACCAAATTTCAATCGAATCGCTCCATTCGTTCGTGAGATATCGTCTCCACAGACTCACTGACACACACACACACACACAAACACACACACACACACACAGACATCACCTCAAAAATGTTCGATTCGTGGTCAGGGATGCTTGAAACGTGCTCTCCCGTCGAAAACTCGAATTCGAATTTTCGACCCCTCACAATACTTTCCTTAAACATTATGTATATAAGGAAAGTAATAAATATGGTGGGCTTTAAAAGCGGTACAACGCAATGGGTTTTACGATTTACGATGTTTCGACCATGTTGATTATGAATAATTTAATAAGTTAAAATCCTACATAAACTGTTTTATATTTTGTTTCCAGCACTACAGTGTTATATTTGACTTCTTTGGAGATTTAACGTTACCGATCTTGTCCCTCCAGTATCCGCAGTAGAAAAACAGACTTTTGGGGAGTAGTTCAAGTGTTTTTTAAAAATACACAACCATTTATTTTAAAATGTATTAAAAAGCAGAGAACAAATAAAAATATTTTTATTTGTAAATTTTGGTTCTTTGTTTTATGTGCCCCTAAACCAGCCAGGGTAAAGTTTAGTTTGACGGTGGTAGGTGGTCTGCTCCAAGTAGACACAGTACTTCTTTAAAATAGCACTAGAGCAATTTATGTCTGCAGGTTAGAAGAAGTGGCTGCGGTTTGAATAATACCAAAGTTGAAAGTTTCCAGAAATCTGTGATTTAGTGGACGTGTCGGAAAGTCATCCCGGTTATGACCAGACACGTTACTGTTGTTTATCGGTTATCTGGTTACTCAGCAGAAAAGAGCGCAACGCACTTATCCACGATTATTCTGCATAGTTCGAAAGAGCATTTGCAGTAAAACAATTCTTCTGCGTATCACATGACTACATAACCACGACGACCGGGTCAGATTTTTGGTCGTTCTGGTTATAACCGGATCGTAATCGAAACACATTTTCAAACGGCAGCGGTTATGACCAAATGGTCATGTGCTAGTTTTCAAATGCTCTGGTCATGACCGACTGTCACTTGACATAACCGCAGAGAGTTTTCAAACTCGCCCAGTATAAGATGCTGTTCTGTGTAAAAATACAGATGAATGAGTAGCTTCTATTGACTATTTGCAAGTGACATCATAACCGATATATCTATTTTCTGTCGTCCCTGCTATGGACGCCAAAATCGCCTTTTCGTTCCATGTTAGAATATGTTTTCCTTATAGTTCGAAGTTTCTGATATTACAATTATTTATTGTTGTGCTCACAATATGGAGCACAATTTCTCAATATACCTGTATTATTCTCGTACGTTTATGGTTTTTATTGTATCTAATACGATATCATGGCTGAATGCATTACTACATCGGCATTTATGTCGTCCAACATGGCGGTGTAAACAAGCCGTCATATTATGAAAAAATCTGCTGTGGGCAACACATGACTTTCCTTATATAATGTAATGAATTTACTACTTTTACAGTAAAATAAATAGGTTTTTCTTATAGTAGATACTAATATTCTTTCCAAGATATTGAATTTTCGACAATGAGTCGTCATTTCATTGATTTAGCGTCATTTTTATCCATTTGGCGAGATTTTCGTTAATTTGGCAACACTTCAAAAAGTCGCCAAGTTGGCGACATTCCGCCAAATTCGTCGCCAAAATCTCGCCTAGCATAATGGACAAAGAAATAAGTTATTCTTACAGCAGATAAATGACTATTGGCGTTCAAATACAAAAGTATTACTCAAAGTATCTTTTTTCATGAATAGAACGAGCTAGATCCACGAGAATGATGTCATCCAATTTATCGCATGGTATTACTGAAAAGTGAACATGTCTCTCAAGAGGAAATATTTTTTTTATTTTATATGACTTTCTGATAATTTTTTTTTTAAAATGTGCAATATCTCGAGAACGGTTCATGTTAGCGTTCTAAAATTTATGTCAATCGTTATACTAATGAAAAATTACATAAGAAATGTCTATTTGCGTAACTTTATTAGTGGTTTTTATTTTTTGACTATTTTTTCAAAATTTCATTCGAAAATTTAGGGGTGTTCTTAACTTTCGATTGCGTATAAAAACAATAGGCTTCCAGTGTTTACGGATTGTGATTTTTGTACCAAATTTAGTTCGAATCGGTCCATTCGTTCGTCAGTTATCGTCTCCACAGACTCACTGACACACACACACCCACACACCCACACATACTTTCACACACACACACACAGACATCACTTCAAAAATGTTTGATTCGTGATCAGGGATGCTTGAAACGTGTTCTCCCGTCGAAAACTCGATTTCGAATTTTCGACCCCGTCACAATACTTTCCTTATACATTATGTATATAAGGAAAGTAATAAGTGCAAATGTTTAATAGTCTAATTCGAAATTTTAGAAGGCATGCATAATCGCCTCAGCTCCGTGGGCAGCGCGTCGTTTGACCAAAAGAGACACCGGCAATTGATTCTCCGCTGGGACAGCGTTCTTTACAAAAGATCTTACTCAAAAATAATGCTTCATGAACTTCTCTTTAAAACTCAGATAATATAAATGTTTTTTTGGTATTTTAATCTTCAAATTAATAATGAAGAGCCAGAAGAGAGATCGATGGTGATGAACTTCAATAGCTCTTTCGAGGTCATTAATCAAGAAAACTTCACTAAGGATATTTTCGAAGATTTGAAGGGTTGGCAACTTTAATTTTGAAAATCGATATTTGATGCTAATTGGCCTTCCAATTAACTTGAAACATGATGTGGTTGGCCGGAGAAAATCGTCTCCGATGTATTAAAAATTTATCACTCCTATTACAATATATGAGGAAAAAGTTTCGTTTAATTTTCTCATATGTTTGTATTTCATGTTGTTTAGGAACAATTTATATAAATAAAATTGAAATATATCTGTATGTGTGTTTGTTTATTAGTATCATCATCATGGGAGAACTGCTACACAGAATATCATGAAATTTTGTGGGTAGCCTTGGAATAGTTCCACTTGAAATTTAGTCTGTGTTTTTCGAGTTTCTATATCCATGGGTTATCAAGATAATAATATAAAACGCACAATTAAACCTTCCATAGACATAGTTTTATGCAGACGATATATTTTCCGCAAATTTATTTGAAGAAAATAATATCGTATTGCTTAGCAATGCATTTAAATTAAATGGGTGTATATAGCAGACGATTTTTATTAATTTTTTTCCGATATAAATAATATAGAAATTGGTATAAAAATAATTTTTATAAATGAATAGTATCACATTTTCGTCTGAATTATATCAACATCCTCTAAATATGAGATAAGATCCCGGTTCATGTGGTGCAAAGGTTTTTTAGGCCACGATTAGTAAGCATGTTATGGAATTAAAAGCATTGTAGCTGGTAAATTCGCTTGTTGCGTGTTAAAATAATCTAAAATCTCTTCTGATGATGGATATTATTCTTTTCTTTCAATATTTCAGTACTTTAATGGAACAATTATTAATTGTTACTTGCCTTCATGAAATGCAATTGACAGTGAAATTCCATATGAATATTCATGGAACTGAAAATCGAAAGCTAATATGAAGTAAATGGTTAAATGTGGATAAACTCTAATCAATCTGTTATTTTAAATAGATATTTAATACATATTTTAGTCAGGAAATCCAGGTGAGGTTTTAATTTAAAAAATTTAGAACATTTCCATGTTTGTTTATAAATTTTATATCCATGTTAACTTCATAATCTGCATATAAAAGTGGTGCCATGTTTCTTACTTTTCATTCAAAACAATATTTTTCGAAATATTTACTAATATACACTATTTTAATATTACTCAATTAAATTATTATTTGCTTTCTTTTTGTTTCATTCTACGACCATGGTACAATCATCCAAATGGCTCGAAATGTAATGTGTGGAATTTTGTTCCTTAAAATGTGTCATCCATTATGTGACCTTATTCTTAATCATTATTTTGGTGTTTATTTCAGCCGAGTTCCACAGGAGCTATTTAAATCTTTTCTTTTAAACACTTTTCAACATAGTACAAAAGTGTTTATGACTGTCTATCAAAGTGAAATTTTAGTTTGCTGTTGAGACGATGTCTGTAAATGAAAATGAATGATATAGTCAATTAGTTTTGGATTTAACCAGGGTTGAAGACATGAAATACAGTAAACCGTAGGGGGACCTCATTTTTCAATCATTTTTAAGCGAAGTTACAATTCATAAATTGCTTCGAAAATTTGAGAAAATATTTAAATTATCACATAAATATGTAAAAAAAATCAGCAAAATATGTTGGGTAGATTTTTACGCAAAAATTGAAATAATAATTACACTTATGCTATATGAAGAGGTCACGTGACTATGAAGAGGTCATGAAAAAATATGGCATCCACCTGTGTAAAAATCGTAATTTGTTTTTTTTGTTTTGTTTCTGCATATTATTTGTGTATCTAAATTCTGTGTCAACGCAATTACAATATGCTTGCTTTTAAGTGATAATCAAACTTTGATTATTCTTACAACGAAGCCTAATTTCTATAGCATGCAGAATGTAAACAAATCAAGCGATTTCAAAATGCGTTGCATAAGAATTGAACTTCACGCAATATTGTTCAGCTTTGGAGTCTGAAATACAAGTGATATGAAAAATATATTCATTGATTTCATATAGACAGGCAGATTATTTCTATTTTGATGACATTAAATGAATAAAGTTTATTTTGTGAAACTAGTATTGTCTTTTTCGATGAAATCCTAAGTTTTCAAGTATAATAAATCACTGTAGTACTGTATTATTTAATAAAATATCAGCTCTGAATGTATCACATTTTAGAGGTGTTAAAATAAAATGGTATGTCATTTGCAAAGTGTTTCATAATCAATGCTTTATGCATGATTGATCATTCTTGTTTTTATCAATACTGATATCTAGATGGCTTTTAATTATTGCATATTCGCTATATTTTAATTGGCGAGTTTCTTGAAAATTTCAGCTTTTACTTAAATGAATGTATGTCAAGCAAAAAATAATTTTGAAATTAAGGATTTTTAAGCATTTGTGCAGTGAAAAACGTATTTATGTTCATTTCACATATTCAAAGTTTGATTGAAAGATGGTAATGATAAATAACACTTGAATATATTAACATAAGTAGTATTGCAAACATTGAAAAACTTTCACCTCATAAAATTAGGGCAACGCGATACATAGGTGTGAAAAAAACATTCTGCACCATTTAAAACGACAATAATAATAAAAATAATCGAATTTCTCAAGAAATTCTTCTATTCTGGTTTCCCTAAGACGTTTTAAATTCTTATTACTTTTCACACTACCACATAGAAAAGGTATTGTTTCGTCTGAAGGTATCAAATTCGCGATCCGGAATGAAAAGTAAGTTTTAAGATTACATTTCGAAAACTTTTGGAATTATATTTCCCTGAATGAGTGTATTTATGTGCCCTTAATTTGTGGGCATGGCGACTTAAGAACGAATGCCCACATCACCGTGGCATTTTACATTTCAATACATTATAGGGATACATTGTGTAAAAAGGAGAAATTTACTGTTTAAAACTTGTATTATTAGAAATTCAAAATTTTCATAACATTGTATCTAAGAAAACTTCTATAACACCAACGCCAAACATTGATACCAAACACGAACTTCAAAATCACGTGATCGGTGAAAATCTTGTGAAAATCCGTGAAAATCAAGTGATTTTACCATGGAAATAGATAAATTGTGAATCGCAAAGCCACGAAATCCTCTCCTGCCCATTTCTAATCAGCTTTGCATGGCAACCAAATCACTAAATAAATATAAACAATGTTACAACATCCAGGATAGAATTTGACAGATAGTTGCTTTAGCACTGTAGTCTGTCAGTTGACTTTATGAATTTAATATAAATTTGCTGAACATTATGCGCCTTTTTGAACCAAATTTAATGTATTTCATTTTTTATTCGGAAACTGCTTTTTTAAGGCCTGTACCGTAACTTTAACACTTCAAATATTATTATGTCCCGTAGATTACTGTTTAAATATACAGCAGACCTAGATTTAATAGTAATCCACAAGTTCTGGAATTTAATAATAATTATAATGAGTTCCAGCCAAAGTATTTTATTCCTGAATATAGGCGTGTCCGAGATCAAGGTGGAGAAGGATATTGAAGGAGGTCGACGACTTGTAATTCGTCTCTTAAATGCACCTCACATTTGTTTTAAAAGCATCGAAAGTGATGGACACTTCATATAGTGGATAATTGCACTTTCAAGTTAATTTTTGAAAAGTAATACGGCGTACAATCATGTGACATTAAGCCAAAATTCAAATATCTCTTATTATGAAAGAACGACGATTATCCATTAGATAAACTGAATTTCGATTCATCAGAGATGAGAAAATTGGCATATTGCTTTTTATTACAAGTCTTTCACTGTGGCTGAACAGAGGCATGATTCTTCTATCAGATGTGGTGATTGCAGTACAAGTTACAGATTATTTTGCAACTTATCCAGCAGCTCGGTTTCTTGCTTTGAAACCTTACGTAGGGAATTTGCCTTGAAATTGTGAATCGCCTGCTGCAAAGAGATTTAAAGCATGCTTTTTGAAATATGTCGATAACTTTTCGTTATCAGCTCCAGAAAACCACCATATGAAGACGTTGTAATATATGCAAGCCTTTCATGCCATGGCAATTAATATTTCCTGTCTCATAGTATATTTTGCATAGCTATGACAAGTATATTGTATTTTGCATAGCCTTGACAGGTATAGTATATTTTATATAGCCTTGACATGTATAGCAAATTTTGCATAGCCGTGCCACGTATTAGCCCAATTCCTTGGATTTGATACTTCAAAATATTTATAGCGAGCATTGAATAAAGAATATATTATATATACATATACATACATACATAAACCGTAATACTGCTTGTATGCATAGATACATATATGCATACTTAAATTGGGATGATTTAAATTTACTTTTATAGAAACGGGATGCGGAAAATACATCACTATGAACTAATATAAAATTAAACACAAAATATAAATTTAACTAACTGAAACCAAATGTTAGAATCCTGCTCATAGTGGAGCAAACGGCATCAATGGATTGTGTTTGCTGTTACTAAATTTCGACATGAACGAAATGTCATTAACGATGATGATATAGAAATGTATGTATCGCAAAATATCATCATTAGCGTGGTTAGCTGATTTTTACAGTTATCAAAGACACTCCTTGAATTCGTCCAATATAGCCACGGCTATTCGCTGCAGAAAGCTCTGATAAAATAAAGCACTAAGACATCGGTTCTGTTTTCATCACCGGGAATATAATTTCAACCTTTTTCTATTGCCTGGTATAGGAAAATTTTTGAACTATAAAATTAAACTGCTCTGATTTCGTATTGTCTTATATATATATATATGTTACATATTTGAAGTTCAAATCTTTTTTCTTACCTTATTTACATAAAATATATGAATGTTTTTAATGCAATTTATATAGTTAAATTTTTGCGGTTAGTTTTAGATATTTTTACAGTATATTTAAAATGGATTCTGACTTACACATTTAAAAAATATATATATATATATATATATATATATATATACATATTTAATTATGTGTCGTATGCATAAAAATTGTTATAGTAAAAGAAATTAACAAGAAAGATCAATCATGCATAAAGAATTGATTATGAAACACTTTCCACCTTCAATGCAATTTTATCTAAACATTTCTAAAATGCGATACATTCCTGGGTAATATTTTTAAAATTATCACAATACTACATTATTTTATTACATTTGAAAACTTAAAACTTCATCGAAAAAAATGAACTTCATTCAAATGATGGCATTGAAATATAAATTGCCTGGTTTAATCACCTCTAAAATGCGATACATTCCTCGATAATATTTTAAAAATTATTATAATACTACAATAATTTATTATATTTGAAAACTTCATCGAAAATAAATGAAATTTATTCAAATGACGTCATCGAAATATAACAAGCCTGGCTCTCTCTATAAAAGTAGCATTTCATTCATCACAATACTATAATAATTTATTTTATTTAAAAATTTAAGACCATGGAGGTACAAGTAATTAAACTCTATGCTTAAAACTTCATAGATAAACTCGTCCTTCTCTGTGTAAAATCAATGAATATTTCATTCATATCAGCTATATTGTAGACTCAATAAGCTAAATAATTTTCTATTAAAGAAATGCAGCAATTCTTATACAACTAATTCTACATCTTTCGGTATTTACATTCTCCATAAGTGAAAATTAGGCTTCGTTGTAGAAATAAACAAAGTTGGATGATCATTTAAATTCAAATATATAGTAATTACGTTGTTTCAGTATGTAGATGCACAGAATTGAAGCATAAATAAAGCGATTTTAGGACGGATACAACACCAAATATGAATTAAAAAGAACTTTAAAAATCACGATTTTAACACAAGATGGATGTCATATTTTATTTTGAAGTGGGTCACGTGATCTCTTCATATAATGGTCACGTAATCGCTTCATCTAAAAGGTGTAATCATTATTTTAATTTTTATTTAAAAACTACTGAATATATTTTGTTGAAATTTTTTTTATATATTTTATGGGATAATTTGAATATTTTCTAAAACTTTTGAAGAAATTTGTGAATTTTAAATCCGCTTAAAAATGTTTGAAAAATTAGGTCCCATAGGGTTCTATATATTTCATTTCTTCAACCCGGGTTCAATTCAAAACTAATTGGGTGATGTTATTCATTTATATTCCCATAGGTCCCACAAACCGCCTCAGCAACATACTAAAATTTCATTTTGATAAAGTCATTTTTACGGCAGTTATTGTGCTAATGGACAGACAGACAGAATGAAAAATCATAAACACTTTTCAACTTTGTTATAAAGTGTTGAAAATAAGTTTTACTACAATCATATATACGCAGATAAAAAAAATGGAGAATAAAGCGTTTTTGAGATTTACGCCTTCAATCAATTGCTCCAGCGCAGCAGATGACAATTGCTAATTGCCTTTCCTGTAGAAGGACAGTTTGTCAGCTTTTGGAGTGTAGTTGGAGGAGCAGATGGGCAGAGACAGTTCTTCCTAAGGCATACCACAGATTTTCGATGAGATTAAGTTCCAGAGGATATGCTGACCATTGCGTACGAGCAATACCTTCCTTTTCAAGGTACTCATTCACCAGTCCTGCTCTGTGGGAACCGACGTTACAGCCCATCAAAACAAAATATGGATTCGCTGTTGCAATGTAAAGTCTTACGGGGGGTTAAAGGACTTGATTTCAATACCTTTTTACCGTCACAGTGCCCCCTATGAACACTTGATGGTCGGTGCGATATCCCAATGAAAATCTAACACATACTAGACATACAAATACACTGACACCCTTACCCGTTTATTGTCTGAATCTAGGGAAAATAGTGACTCATTTGTGAAGAATACATTGGCCCATTGCGCTTCTGTGGATGTCGCCTGCTGACGATACCACTTTAATTCCTGCTCCTCTGGCCTCAGCGCCTAGGACACAAACTGATGGTACTCGGACATAGATTTCTTTGACATGTAGCCTTCGCGTCACAGTACTAGCGGATATCGAATTTAATACTGCTGTGATAGCCATTGCTCGGAGAGTTGGTGCGGGAACTTGGCGATTGCGTTTGGTCAGTAATGTGATGTACTGCTCATCAGAGGATGTTATAGTCCTAGGAAGATCTGGGGCGGCTTTTTAAAAAACTGTCCCACTTGTTTTTTTATAAACCAAGCTGTCCAGCTCACCTAAAGGGTGTAGAACAGTTACAACGGCCGGCCGGGAAAAATACAGAAATAACAATTCACCTAGAGATACTCATACAATATTTATAGATATAAAGTTTCATCTGCGTGCCCAAACCAAATATCAGGAAAAGGTCAAAATAGTGTAATGTATGAACAGATACCTCCAATTCAAATTGGGATATAATTAGCAATTTAAAACCAAGTAGCAGTCAAATAAATTAAATTTATAAAATATCATTAAAGAAAGCAAACCAAAAAATAATATACAAATAAAAACAAAGCAAAACAAAACACTTGGAGTAATATGGAAAGTCAACAATCTTGAACCAAAACGTTCTAAAACCAGAAATAATGTCCTTCATAAGCAAAACAAAAACTGCTTGACTTGATTTGAAATGTCCTATTATAATACAGTTCTTCATTCGCTCAAAATAGTTTTTCATTTTTACAGATATTATAAAACCGAATAGATAGAGTTACAGTGGTTGGCCTAGCAAGGTGAAATTTTTGAGAATGTGGACAATAAAGACAAACATGTCTAGCATACGCAGTGCAGTCAAATTATTAAACATGAAGGAATATAGGGCATCCAAAAGTAGCAAAATCTATTCCCAAACTATTCCGCACAAGTCCCACTTGCTTGGAATTGCTTCCATAAACGATAAATAAGAGAACGGCAGACAGAAAAGTAATTGGCGACATTCTAAATGGACTGTCTGGCCTTAAGCCTCCTAACAGCACGCCAATAATTTTCCATATATTCTTTGTGTCATAGTAAAGCCAATCTAATCCAAAATCAACCCTAACACTTTTCGAAATAAATCTTAGAGCATTGAAACTCTTAGGCGTAAACTAGTCGTTTTCACTCCATGCTTAACTTTCATACTGTTCAAGATGCAAATCGCTATTGAATTTGATATATGCATATCGCCATCGGCGACAGGAATATGTTTCATCCAATAAAATCCACGGATGTATTCCCTATTAGATAATTAATTTATTCGGGTGCTTACCTTTTGAAGGCAATGTATCTTTAATTATGAATAGCCGGAATATGTATCACTTGCGTATATGGCCTTACTTACATTTGTCCACTCCCATTTTCAGCAATCTGAGTTTTCTTGGAGTATTAAAATAATATTTATTTGAAACAAACATGAAAGACGGGTGCTAAAATGACCAAGAAAAAATTCGGAAATTGAAGTAACTTTTCAATATGGATTTCATGTTGGCACTAATTCTACCATTTTAAGTAAAAATTTCATTTTACTTTATTTATGGATTGATAAGTTACACATACTTTTTCCGACTGCAGCCTTTGAGACAGCCATTAGTTAAACCCATAATTGGTAATATTATTCTACTTCTCTACAAAGTATGATATTCTGAAAAATTAAAAGTTAAATATTTTTGCGTACCGTCCATATGTACCAATAATATTTTCATAGTATATTCTATATAATAAATTATTTCGTTTACATATTGGTTTCTGGAAATCGTTCAAGATCAATCTAGAATGCTGCACCGAACCAAAAAGGTCGCAGAAATTGAAATATATGTATATCAGACAACTCTTTCTAGAACATATTTGTATTAACCAACTATAAAGAAACGTGTTGCATAACATGAAAATCCACTGTCTGTTAGTCTGCCTAAAATTTCGTCAATGTTAGTGTAGAGCACGTGATGCAACTCCGCTATTTTGTAAAGACCTATATATATATTATATTCTGAATATATTATATGTTTTTAATTCTTCGAGGCTGTCCCGCTGAGTAGAGGACCTCATCCGGACAATAATATCATTTTGTAACCCCCGAACCCGCCGATGTGGTGGCCGAGCGGTCAAAGAGGCAGGTGTTTCCTCGTGATGTCTCGGCTGCCAGATTGCGGGTTCGAGTCCCGCCTGCGGGCATGGATGTTGTGATGTCTTATTGGGGCAGAAGTAAGACTTCTACCTTCGGGTGCCCCGAGTCTTTGACTAAACAGAAGCAGTACACACATTCTTCCTTAATAAATATGTTAGGGACACGACACCAACCAACCAACCAACCCGAGAACCCAACACATTTTCAAATAAAACGAATTTAATTGTTTGAATTTTCTACAATATCGGAATGAAGTTCTAACATTATATGATAGCATTCAAGCATGACTTTCAACAGGGGCGTGTTGCGCAATTCTTTATGGATATGTAAAATGTTTTACGGCATTGTGATTTCTCCTAAGGTAAAAACATTTTACAGGTACCATTGGTATTGCGCGAAGGTTGGAATGCGGTACCTTGGCGACACTTTCATGATCTGGATGCCAAATTCGGAAAATATCGCTAACTTGGCGATTTTTTAGAGTTTTCGAATCCGGTGGAACTTTTAAAATTTTCCCATTGATTTTGTAGATACGCCCTCTTTCTAAGAAATTCTATGGAGAGTATACAGGGTGTCCCAAAAAGATTGAAACGAGCTTTAATTCTTTACCTATTGGAGATAAGTGGACAATGTAAATTGCAAAAATGTTGAAAGTAAGGTAAAAAATAAAACTACGTTAATGAAATAGTCTCCCCATTCATTTAAAAAAAGTTACACTTTTTAAATTTTTATACGATCCCCTTAGACACATTTGGTGAATCAGAAAATTTTTATTTTTAATGCAACAAGACCATTAAAAAACCCGCATATCTGTATCTTTAAAATTGAGCGAGTTATATTTAATTGAAAATTGAACAGTGTGATTGGGGACCCTATATTAAATTAGAAATGTAAATGTGTGACATATCACAAACAAGAAAGATCAATCATGCTTAAAGCATTGATTATGAAACACTTTCCAACTTCAATGCAATTTTATTTAAACATGTCTAAAATGCAATACATTCCTCGGTAATATTTTAAAACTTATCACAATACTACATTAATTTATTATATTTGACACCTTAAACCTTCATCGAAAAAAATTAACTTCATTCAAATGACGGCATTAAAGTATAAATTGCCTGGTTTAAACATCTCTAAAATGTGATACATTCCTCGGTAATAATTTTAGAATTATCATAATACTACGATAATTTATTAAATTTGAAAACATCATCGAAAACAACTAAAATTCATTCTAATGACGTCATAAAAAAATAGCACGCCTGGCTCTCTCTATAAAAGCAACATTTCATTCATAAATAATTCCCCATTCATGTCATTCACCACAATACTATAATAATTTATTTTATTTAAAAATTAAGACCATTGAGCTACAAGTAAGTAAACTCAATGTGTAAAACTTCATCGAACAATATCGTCCTTCTCTTTATAAAATCAATGAATATTTCATTCAAATCAGATAAGCATTCTCCATGGACTAAATGATTTTGTGTTAAAGAATTACAGCGATTCTAATACAACTCATTCTACATATTTTGTTGTTTACATTTTACATAGGTGAAAAATAGGCTTAATAGTAGAAATAATCAAATTTGGAAGAGCATTTAAACTGAAATATATTGTCATTGCGTTGTTTCAGTATGTAGATGCACAGAATTTAGGCAAAAATAAAGTAGTTTTAGGACGGATACAACACTCAATATGAATTAAAAAGAACTTTAAAAATCACGATTTTGACACAAGATGGATGCCATATATCATTAAGTGGGTCATGTGATCGTTTCATATCATGGACACGTGATCGCTTCATATATGAGGTGTTATTATTATTTTAATTTTTATTTAAAAAACAACTGAATATATTTCGCTGAATTTTTTTTTATATATTTTATGGAACAATTTGAATATTGCCTAAAATTTTCGAAGTAATTTGTGAATTTTAAATCCGCTTAAAAAATGCTTGAAAAATTGGGTCCCATAGGGCTCAATGTATTCCATTTTTTCAACCCGGGTTCAATCCAAAACTAATTGGGTGATATTATTCATTTATATTCCCATAGGTCCTATAGACCGTCTGAACAACATACTAAAATTTCATTTTGATTAAGTCATTTTTACGGCAGTTATCGTGCTAACGGACAGACAGACAGACAGACAGAATGAACAAAGTCATAAACACTTTTCAACTTTGTTGTAAAGTGTTAAAAAGGTAAAACTGGATGGTAATACATAGGATGCTCAACCGCGTAGTGAGTACTACTGCTTTATATGATCTCTGTCTATGTAATGTTTTATTTAGATGCATTTGTGATGAAAAACGTTGACACATATTAAAGTATTTTTGATCTAAACAATGTCCATCGTCAATTTGTTTATGATCCCTGTTTTCACTGATGATACGGAAAAGTGGCATAAGCCAGATTTTTTCCCTTATCATAATTCAGTTGATTTTAAAGATACAGATATAAGGGTTTTTTAATGATCTTGTTGCATTAAAAATAAAAAAATTCTAATTGACCAAATTTGTCTAAGGGGTTCGTATAAAAATTTAAAAAAGTGTAATCTTTTAAAAATTAATGGGAGGATTATTTCATTAACGTAATCTTATTTTCTACCTTAATTTCAACATTTTTGCAATTTACATTGCCCACTTATCTCCAACAGGTAAAGAATTAAAGCGCGTTTCAATCTTTTTAGGACACCCTGTATAATGGGGTCTTTGTTCAGTTAGAGAGATTTGGTTTAATACGAGTCAAATTGAATTATGGGATATGCCAGTGTTTTGAGAATAGTGTATGTTCTTTTGTGAATTAGATGAGCATTTGATTGCTGTTTTGTTGTAACTAACAATTGTTTTGTGATCTTGTACGATAGCTACAGTGTTTTTAACACTTTACAGCGAAGTTGAAAAGTGTTTATGACTTTGTTCATTCTGTCTGTCTGTCTGTCTGACCGTTAGCACGATAACTGCCGTAAAAATGACTTAATCAAAATGAAATTTTAGTATGTTGTTCAGACGGTCTGTAGAACCTATGGGAATATAAATGAATAATATCACCCAATTAGTTTTGGATTGAACCCGGGTCGAAAAAATGAAATACATTGAGCCCTAAGGGACCTGATTTTTCAAACATTTTTTAAGCGAATTTAAAATTCACAAATTGCTTCGAAAATTTTGGTAATATTCAAATTGTTCCATAAAATATATAAAAAAAATTCAGCGAAATATATTCAGTAGTTTTTTAAATAAAAATTAAAATAATAATTACACCTCTTATATGAAACGATCACGTGACCATGATAAGAAACGATCACATGACCCACTTCAAAATGATATATGGCATCCATCTTGTTTCAAAATCGTGATTTTTTAAGTTCTTTTTAATTCATATTGAGTGTTGTATCCGTCCTAAAACTACTTTATTTTTGCTTAAATTCTGTGCATCTACATACTGAAACAACGCAATGACAATATATTTAAGTTTAAATGCTCATCTAAACTTGATAATTTCTACAACTAAGCTTATTTTTCACCTATGTAAAATGTAAACAGCAAAATATATTGAATGAGTTGTTTTAGAATTTCTGTATTTTTTTAACACAAAATAATTTAGTCCATGGAGTCTGCATGGCTGATATGAATGAAATATTAATTGATTTCATAAAGAGAAGGACGGTTTTTTCGATGAAGTTTCAAGCATAGAGTTTAATTTTTTGTAGCTCCATGGTCTTAAACAAAATGTTTAAATAAAATAAATTATTATAGTATTGTGATGAATGAAATGAATGGGAGAAAGTTATGAATGAAATCCTGTTTTTATAGAGAGATCCAGGCGTGTTATTTTTTCTATGACGTCATTTGAATTAATTTCAGTTGTTTTCGATGAAGTTTTCAAATATAATAAATTATCGTAGTATTATGATAATTCTAAAACTATTACCGAGGAATGTATAACATTTTAGAGATGTTTAAACCAGGCAGTTTATATTTCAATGCAGTCATTTGAATGAAGTTCATTTTTTTCGATGAAGGTTTAAGTTTTCAAATATAATAAATTAATGCATTATTGTGATAAGTTTCAAAATATTACCGATTAATGTATTGTATTTTAGACTTGTTTAAATAAAATTGCATTGAAGTTGGAAAGTGTTTCATAATCAATGCTTTAAGCATGATTGATCTTTCTTGTTAGTTATTGTTCATGTTTCCGCTTATTGGTGCTTTTAAATAAAAGCTTTAGTTATCCAGAAATTCGGTCTCATTTTTGTATCCTGAGAGCAAACTCACAACTTGAGAGGATACCTCATAACAATATTAATTAATTGGTACCTTTTAAAATACAATAAGGTATTGGTTGTTGTTGAGACCCAGACCGTCCGACCTACCAGAAAGGTGTAAGATAACCTTTTGGACGGAACTGGAAGTGCCACCTAATTTAGACCGGAACCCAGTGGGTGAGGCATCCACAGGGACCGTACCCTCCTTTCCTTACCACCAACCACTCGGGAGGACTTACGGACCAACATGTTTAACGTGATTGTACTCCGCATGAACACGGCGGCAGTTGTGGCAGCGTGCAAATCCAGCGCGCAAACCACCGGGTCCGAAATGGGCCCAGGTGGTCACCCAACCAAGTACTAACCGCGCCCGGTGCTGCTTGACTTCGGTGATCTAACGAGAACCGGTGTTTTCAGCACTGTAGGGCCGTTGGCATAATAAGGTATTGGTGTGAATGTTCTTCTCTAGACTATTTTCAATAGGGCCGTTTATACTTTCCTTAGTATAATATACTATAAGGAGAATATTGTGACGGGGTTGAAAATTCGAATTTGAGTTTTCGGCTGGCAAGTACGTTTCAGGCATCCTGAACACTGATCGGACGTTTCTGAAGTGATGTCTATGTGTGAGTGTGTATGTGCGTCTGTGAGCCTGTAGAAACAATATTCCACGAACGAATAAAGCGATTTGAACGAAATCTGAAATAAAACTTAAAATATGTCTGTTTGTTTTTTTACTTGTCTCATCATCATGGGAGAACGACTGTATCGAATCTGATGAAATTTTCGGTGTAGACTTGGAATAGCAACACTTAAAATTTATTCCATGTTTCGAGTTTCTAGGACTAGGGGTTATCGAGATATTAATAAAAATGCACTATTAAACCGTCCATTGATATAGAATTATGCAAATGATATTTTTTCCACAAAAATATTTGAAAAAAAAAATGATATAATGTTTCTAAGCGACGGAATTAAATCCAGTGAGTTTATATTTGAAAAAAAAATCATTCTGCTAAGACAACGGAATTTTTCGATTTAAATAATAATGAAATGTATATAAATAAATTTTATGAGAATTGTATTTTTTATTGGATTATATCCATTACGGTTTATGGGTTTAAAGATTACGGGAATATTGACATTTTAAAATTAAATTCTTACGTCATCTGTTTTACTTTGGTGAAATAATTTTCAAATCCATATATCGTAGTACGGGTATATCTTTTAATACACTGGTATAATTTTCCAACCTATGAAAATATAAGTAGTTTCGTCCTTCTCTGTAGCGCTTAGCGAAGGATTTTGTTGGATATCGCCAACTTGGCGATTTTTTTTTAAGGTTGCGAAATTGATGAAAATGTCGTTAATTAGATAAATATATCCCCAAATTGATAAAAATGAGGCCAAATTACTGAAATTGTGTTTTTAAGGGGGATAGCATTATAATGATGTTTCGGTAGCCTTTTTTAGTCCAACAATCCTACTTGGCGACAAATTTGGCGACTTTAAAAGGTCGTCAAATTGATCAAAATATTGTCAAAATTACAAAACTAAAATATTGCAAAATGGATAAAAATATTGTAAAATCGTCAAATATGTCGCCAAAGTGTTGAAAATGACGCCAAATTAATGAAATTAATTGTGTTTATAAAAGGGATAGTATTGTAATGATGTTTCAGTAGCATTTGTCTGCCAGTCCAACCGTCCCACTTGGTATAAATTTGGCGACTTTTTATGAAATATCTCCAAATGAATAAAAATGTTGCTAAATAGATAAAAATATTGCCAAATATTTAAAAATGAGGCCAAATCAATAAAATGAATCGTGTTTCCAAAGCGGATAGTATGGTAATGATATTTAAGTAGCCTTTCTCAGTCCAACAATTCTACTTGTCTGTTTAAAATGTAGCCAGATTAATTAAATATCATCAAACTAACTAAAATATCACCAAATCGATAAAACTGTTGTGAAATTGATAAAAAGGAAACAAAATCAATGAAATTAGTTGTGTTTTGAAAGATGATAGTACTGTAATGATTTTTAGGTTGCGTTTGTTTGTCGGTCTAACTATCCCTCTTTCCGAAATACTTGGCGACTTTTCAAAATCCCGTCAAATTAACGAAAATATCGCCAAATTGATAAAATGATACTAACTTAATGAAAATGAAGCCTAATTGACGAAAATTCAATATTCTGTAAAATTAAGTTCTATTTCCTTGATAATCCCTGTCTCTTTGTATGAGTTAAATAATAGTTTTTGTAAATTTGCTTACAAGCGGGACAAGAATATTTTATTCTTCAGATCTGCCTGTGAAGATAATTTTTTTATGTTGCGAGAATGGAGACTCTTATAATTCTTTTGAGGAGAATTAAATTAAATATTTTAATAAAATTTTTTGAATAAAAATGTCATGTAAAATATCATAGGAATTTGCACATAATTGTGAATTTTAAACTTTTTTATATTATATATTCCGTGCGAAGAATGGGTATCCTGCTAGTTTCGAATAAAAATTACAATCAGTAAATACTGGAAGCCTGTTGATTTTAAACGCTATCGAATGCTTGGACACTACCCAAAATTTTGAATGATATTTTGAAAAAGCCATCAAAAAATCAAAAACGTTACAGTTGTGTAAATAATCATTTCTTATGTAATTTTTATTAGAAAACGATTGACACAAACTTTAGAAAGTTAGCATGAAACGATCTCAAAATATTACACATTATTTACATAAATTTATCGACATATAACATAAAATTAAAAAATCTGATGTGGGCAACACATGACTTTCCCTGCAGATTCATATTCACGTCCTCTTTATTTCTTCAATAATTCATTAAATTGAGTTTAATGGCACAAAATAACAGCCATAATTATTTTAAATTACACTGAATTTACGCTTTTAATTCAAATTCCATATTCATTGGTTATTGAACTTATTTTCAAAGGTGGAGTTATTTTTAAAGGCGTAGTATATTTGAGCAAACGTAGTCTTTTATTTTTAGATTTAACGATTTTTGCGGGTCATTTCGCAAAAAATTGCATGTTCCTTTTTTCCGAATGGTACGGAAATCCAACGACGTAACGTCCGTTGAGGCTAAAAAGCTGAGCGTCCCTATGTCAAGTCCAGTTTAAAAAAATATTTAAACTTACTTTTATATATTTTAATTTTGTAAATAATTTTGCTAAGATATATGTATTTTTTAGAAAATTGTTACATTTTACTTGCTTAAAGTGAGACGATTCAACGTATTTTTCCCATTAAAACGCATATTTTAATATTTTAGAAGCTGAAATCATCCAGTCTTCAAGATTCTGTACAGAGAAATTTTTCATTAATACCACCTATTTGTTAAACTCCACCCTAGCTGATTAACTAACATGGGAGCTAGCTTACAGAAAGGTGTGGCTACTGCTTCCTCCATTTTTAACCCTTTATAAACAATCAATGATTGGATGTGGGATGTGGCGTTTCATCAGTTATGGGTAGGTGAGTGTGGGTAGTGCAAGGCTAATGGATCCTCCATTTTGGGTTAAACGTGATTCTACTAATTATGGTTCCTAGAAAATAATCATTAGTTGTAATACTAAAGAATTTGAGTCATTTTTCATGAATAACCAAGAATTTACCTAACTTTAAGTAATATCAAGACAAAGAAATATACTAATAATGACTACCAATAAACACTTAAGTAGATTGCAAAGTTGACTTAGCTCTTTATATCGGCATCAATCTGGTGAAGCATTCTTTGCGTATTTGGAAGTTTTAGAAAGAATAAATTTGATTTCCTTTTAAAAATTCCATGTTAGGCGAAAATCTCAGTTAGATAAAAGTTTTTTAGCGAATTCTTAGCATATTGCTATTATAAGATATTTTTAATTTTTTATAGTATAGCATTTGTAAATAATTAATATACAATATTGTTTAAGCACATTGTTGACTACAGTGATTTTCAACAAAGTTTATGTTCCAGAATTCTTACAAATTCTCAGTGCACTTTTTCATACATGGGCGCCCGTAGAACATTTTTTCGGGAGGGGGGAGGTGTACACTCAAGAATGAAATGTACAACATCGTCTAGCTTGATACTCGCCTTTGCTACCTTGAATATCCAAGGAGGAGAATGTCTTCTCAATGAGCGACCGTGACTTTGCATTTAATAAAATGGTTGTAAAAGTTCAACTAATTTAGAAATAAGGAATCATTTAAAATTATATACTTTGTTTGTATTTATCTTACATAGATAATATATTTAAAAATATTGTGCATTTCATTCACTGTTAGCATTCTTATGTTAAATTATTTTATTTTACTCACCAAAGAAATAAATGTTAATGAAATTGCGAATTCCAATATAAGTTCACTTATAATGCAAAAGCGTTTTCCAAGTTAAAATGACAATCGTTCAGCCTCCCAAGTCAAGCGTATCACGCTACGCTAAGTGGATGCAAAATCTGCACACACACACACACACACACGTCACGCTAAAAATATGTTTTTCGTGTTCTAGAGTTCTAGAGGTCCCAAAACGTGTAGATTTGTTGAAAACTCGGGTTGTGATTTTCAGCACGATTCCAATATTTGTCCTATACATTACCCCCATCTATTGCAGGGAAAGTAAAAATGTATTAACTATTGTGATTAACTATGTTCATTTTTCATATGTAATGTTATGCGATACATTTGTTAACACCACTCTCATGGATCCAGTGCGTTCCATTCAAGAGAGAAGATACTTTGGGTAATAGTTTTGTATCTTGACGCCTAACAATTCGCCAATAATCATTTATCTACTATAAGAACAACTTTTTTATCAAAATTTTGGCGACTAAGCGACTTTTTCCAATATTGCCAAATTGATAGAAATTACACTAAATCAATGGAAATGGCGATTATTTGATGAAAATTCAATATCTTAGCAAGAATATAAGAAACTACTATAAGAATATCCCATTTCTTTGACCGTAACGCTTTGCGAAATTTTGTCAACGAACTTGACGAAATATCGTCTACTTGGCAAGATTTTTAAATATTACAAAATTGATATAAATCGTGCTAACTCAATAAAAGTGACGACTAATTGACGAAGCTTTAATATTTTGGAAAGAATATAAGAATTTACTGTGAAAATAATCCATTTCGCGGCTACCCTCAAAATTTCATGAAATTCGGCAGGGCCGTTATTTCATGACAATGAGACAAACATACAGATGGATGTTTCATTTTATTCATATAGATTATTATATTCTTTCCAAGATATTGAATTTTCGACTCCGTCACATAACTTTCCTTATACTTTATACTATGTATATAAGACTATTTTCATATGTAATATTATGTAATAAATTTGTTAACATTATTCTCGTAGATCTAGTTTATGCTATTCACGAGAGAAGATATTTTGGGTAATAGTTTTGTATTTAGACGCCAATAGTCATTTATCTACTATAAGAATAGCCTATTAATCCGTTCATAATGCTTGGCAAAATTTTGGCGACTAATTTGGCGGAAGATCGTCAAAATGGCGACTTTTCTATTAAACGTTGCTAAAATGAAGAAAATGTCTCAAAAATTATACAAATGACGCTACATTCATGTAAATGACGATTAAGTGATGAAAATTCAATATTTTGGAAATGACATAAAAATCGGCCATCCATCCAGAGTAATCCATTTATCCGTATGTTCGTCCTTAATGCTTGGGGAGAAATTTGGCGGAGTGTCGCCAAGCAATCGCGATTTTTCAAATGTTGCCATATTGACGAAAATGTTGCCAAATTCACAAAGCATACCGTAGACAATGCATACGGTCGACAATGCATGCGAATGTCGACACAGCATACCGTATAGTATATAAGAATTGCTCTTCTCACCGTTTGTCTGTAACACTTAGTAATACATCTGGTGAAGTGAGCGAATAATCTAGCGAAACGTCTCTAACTTGTTAATATTTCGTCTTAAATTCACAAAAATATCTTTAAAATTGCAAAAGTGACGCCAAGTTAATGAACATGACGCCTAATTGATGAATTATTTTATTTATTTATTTCATTATATGGATAATATTGATTATAGCGGATGGTATCAATATTGGTAATTGTCAGAGTTGTGTGAAATATAAGTTATTTGGGTACATCAAAATACTTCTACGTGTTGTTATCCTGAAAATGATCAAATATACAATGTAATGTTAAAAACATTGCCACGGATCTTATACATAATTTTTTCACTGTAAAAGAAGTAAATTCATTGTATTAAATAAGGATATACGTGTGCTTTTTTTAATTTGGTTAAAAGTGAATATTTTCTATATATTAATATTTTATAATATGTATTGATTTCATATAGAGTTAAATGTGACTTTTTGACAAATTTATTTGAAAAATGTGCCATATTTCGAGCAGGTTTTATGCTAGCGTTCTAAAGATTACGTCAATCATTTTCTAATGAAACATTACATAAGAAATGATTATTTCCGTTACTTTATTGAAGGTTTTGATTTTTTGATGATTTTTCAAAATTTCATTCAAAAATTTTGGGGATCTTCCGAACATTCAATTGCTTGTAAAAACAATAGACTTCCAGTATTTACGGATTACAATTTCTGTATCAAATTTCGTTCGAATCACTCCATTCTTTCATAAGATATCGTCCTCACAAACTCACAGACAATCACACACATACTTACACACACACATACACATGCACACACACATACACAAATGTTTAATTCTTGTTGAGGGATGCTTGAAACGTGCTCTCCCCGTCGAAAACTCGAATTCGAATTTTCGACCCCGTCACAATATTTTCCTTATGCATTATACTATGTAAACATATGAGGAAACTAATGATGCATTTTATCATGTTTTTAAATTTTGCCAAATATAAAACGAAATAAAATAAAATAAATGTCTTTATTTATTACAAATCTAAATAAATATCTTTAATATCAAGAATAAATAGAGAAAATATTAGCATGTGTATTATTATCAAAGCAACATTTTGTACTACATTAGCTGGAATTCATTTTGTATTCTTGGTTTTCTAAAGTACAAAATTTCTAATTGCATATTTTCTTTTTTTATGATTGCCTTAAGTTTTCACTTTTAATTTCAAAAGTTGCATTTCATCAAAGAGATATTTTGTAGAATTTTTTTTTCATGAGCTATTTAAAATATTAGATGTGCAAGTACAATTGAGAGTAATACAATTAATGTCACACATTTTGTTGAAATACCATTTTATCTTGTTAGATAATTCGATGAGCAAATGTCTTGTAATTACAATTAATCTTATTTTTGCTATAGCGGCTATTTGAGAGATTTAAATGAAATACGTTTTCGTATTTAATCCGTTTCTTTTCTGAGAAGTTTAATAATTTCATTTTTAACTTCAAATTATATTGCCTCTCCGCTTTACAGGTTATAAAAACTCAGCATAATCAAGTTTTATAATGATTCGATAGCAAATAAATGCTGATATGTATATATATTGCGATGAATGAAAATAAATTTCAAAAGCACAAAACTGTCGTAATTGCAAAGACAAGTTTTTACAGCTCTGGTTTAGGTGCATTTGAATTTCTGAGATATGTCTGGAGTAAATAAATATGCCATTTTCCCTTCTAGACTCATTGCTATGTGTTTATTCTTTTGCAAATATGCCGTGATAATATTTATTTTTATTCCTTTTCTTAAATATTTTCTGATTGCGTAACGCACATCAAATTAATCCATTCCAAATGAAAATAATAGTTTCGATAAACATGAAAATTAAATTATGCTTTCATTTTGAAGTTGTTCGATTTATATTTAAGCTAAATATATACTATATATGCGAGAACACTTTAAACAAATATAATAAACACAATTTTAATTTTTCTTAATAAATAGCAGAGGAAAGTAGGTTTTTACGTATTCAGAGGTTGCCACAGGGAATTTTTTAGGCGTATTTTTACTTCTCGCTTTAAATTTGAGACGTACTTTTTCAAAGTTCTGTTTGAAAAACAAACTGTAATTAAAATTATTAAGAGTAATCAAAAATTAGCACATATAATTGCTAAAGGCAAGCAATTACATAAAAACATATGAGTGTAAAAAATAAGTTAATTAATGTATCAATTGTAAATTGTATTATAGTACAAATTTATCAATAAAATATCAAAATGAACAAAACATTTAGGTAATCATGCGCATTATGAGGTGTGCAATATGCTGTGGCAGTTGAAGCAGTGGCGTCTTTCAATCAAGATTAAAACTAGATCAACTGTTTCAATTTTAATCAGATTAATATAGATATAAGAAAATGTTCGTTAGGGCAATACAAGTGATTTAATACATTTTAGTTTCTAATTTTCAATTGCGATTTTACTTTGTAAAGTAAAAGAAAAATGTTTCTCATTTCATATTTTTAGAAAAACATATTTTTCACATACACTTTTTAGTAATAATTTAACTATTAAAGTGCGAATTACAAAATGAATACAAAATACATTTGTCATAAATTTTTATTTACGCACTACTTATCCATTATAGATTTAAAACTTAACTCATAATTTTCAAAATAATAGCCATTTTACAAATAAATTTAACAACACATTTATTGGCATTATTGCTTATGAGGGAGGTTTTAGTAAAAGCATAATTTGTTTTGTGTGACTAACGGCTGTGATTTAACACACTCCAGATTTAAAGTCTCATATTTTTTCTTAAGAAACATTTTAAGATTTGGCAAAATGTTTTTTGCATTGAATAATAGATTTCTGATCTAAGTAGTTTTTTGCTATATGTTTTTTAAAATTTTAACTATTTGAAAGGGAGTTGCTTTAAATTGTGTAGTTTGAAGAATCAAATGCATGTTTTCAAATTATATTTTCAATTTGAACACGAAAGTAAAAAGTGAATTGTAGAAGAAAACATAAATGTAACATAATAATATTTTTATGAAATCTTTATCTGAGTATATTTAAACTTATAAATAAAAATTTTTGTTAAAATTTGGTAGGTTCGCATTGGGGAAGTACGTTTTAAAACTTTGCCATTTCAAAATTTTATCAACAGAATAGAAAGGTATTACATATTCTAAGCAGTGTTATTTACACTTGGACAAACATTTTGGTTTGAATTATAGCAACAAATAGCTTGATTTTCAACTTCTATTGTTATTCTTTATATGCATCTTTTCAAAATTTGTTATTTTATGGCTAAATTTAGCCATTTTGGTGCGTTATACCTTTAGAAAAATGGCTAAATCTAGCAATAAAATAGCAAAGTTTAAAACGTTGATTCAGAGGTGTAAAAATACTTAGATTGAGGTTCTATAAATTGCTGGTATGTTACAATCCACAATTTCTACAACCTAATTTTTCAATGTAATTTTGTAATTTAAAAAAATAAGTTAGAACATATAACATTACAAAATATATATTAGGTTCATAAACATCAAATTTTATATAAGGAACGAATTTAACAGGTAAAGATTTTGAAAAAATATGTTTGAAAAAAGAATTCTGTTTTTGAATAAATAAGAATTCTGTTTAATTAAAAAATAAATGGACACATTCTTGGAGTAGATGTTATTTTTAAAATTAATTGAATCGTAGAAATTTTAGATAACCAATAGTTGTAGATAATTATTCTAATCCTTTCCTTAAAATTTTTACAAAAACATTTAGCTGCTAAAGTACTTCAGGTAAGCAGATAATTTACATTTTGATTTATCGTAACTATTTTTATGCTGCAGAACTTCATTTTGTGAAAGAATTTTTAAGTTTTTGCGGGTGGTCTAATGACATTAGAGAATTTCAGAATTCAGTGAATATATGCAAAAATGTGACATAATTTTCTAATTAAATCAATTATGCTGAAAAGAATTCTCAAAGAATAACGAAAAATATTTCATTTAATGATAATTTCAATTTACAACATCAAAATAATAATCATTACCTAAATTTTTAAACATAATTTTCGAGTTCTTAGCGTATGTTGTTTGCATTATTATAGAACAATTTAAAAGATGACGTTTTTGAAAACGCAGCAAAATGTAGTTCTGATACTTAATTACTTAAATTTCTTTTAATATAATAATTTAAATTTCTTTTAATATACTGTGGATTCACGTGATTCGAGCATCCTTGAATACGAATAAAATTTTTAAATGTCTGCGTGTCTGTCTGCCTCCGAAGTAGCAATCCAATTTTAGCCCAAAATTTGTTTTTTATTGGTTCCAATATTGGACCAATATGAAAAATCTGATGTGGGCAGCACATGACATTCCCTGCAGTCTCAAATTCATATTTTTTTTCTTTATTTCTTAAATAATAAATTAGATTGAGTTTAATTGCACCAAATAACAATAAATTTACATTTTTAATTCAATTTTTACTTTCCCTGCAATACATGGTAATGTATAGGGAAAGTATTGGAAGCATGTCGAAAATCGCAACAAGTTTTCGACAGATCTACACGTTTCAAGACCTCTAAAATCCGAAAAAAATATTTTTAGTGTGACGTCTGTGTGTGTGTCTGTGTGTCTGTGTGTGTGTCTGTGTATCTGTGCGTGTGTCTGCCTGTGTGTCTGTGTGTCTGTGTGTCTGTCTGTCTATCTGTCTGCCTGTCTGTCTGTGCAGATTTTATATCTACTCTAACTAAAAAACTAATAGGCCGAATTTCACAAAATTTTGTAGGTAAGTCACTTGTGGGCGAGTCTGGTGCTGATTAGTTTTGGGTACGATTCGGGATAAAATAACCCGCCATTTTTTGCGAAATTGCAAGCAAAAGTTTGTATCCACTCTAGCTTAAAAACTACAAGACCGAATTTCACAAAATTCGGTAGATGAGTCACTTGTGGGTCACCCTGGTGCTGATTAGATTTTGGTATGATTCGAGAAAAATAACCTGCCTTGCTTTGCAAAATGGCCCGCAAAAATCACTAAAATCTAAATTATAAAACTACGTATGCTCAAATATATCCATTAAATGCTTGTTTAATACGTAATTTTTAACGAAGAAAAGAATGAGACCAACCCTATTAATCTAGGACTAGCCGTTCTCGAGATATTTTAGTTTTTTCGTACTTTCTCTACCATCTTTGAAATAAGTCCAGTTACCAAATGAGAACGAAAATTGAATTAAAAGTGAATTAAATTTAATTAAAATACAGAGAACGTGGATATAAATCTGCAGGGAAAGTCATGTGCTGCCCACATCAGATTTTTATTTTTATTTGGTAATTGGATATTTTTCCGATAGCGGATTAACAAAAATGCAAGAAATCTCAAATATCTTGAGAACGGCTAGTTCTAAAGTATAATGGAGTGTGTTATATTTTTTGTTCGTCAAAACTTGAGCATTAAACAAGAATTTAATTCATACATTTCAGCATACGTAATCATTTTTTATTAAATTTTGGCGATTTTTGCGGACCATTTCGTAAAAATATGCAGGTTGTTCTTTTCCGAATGGTACCAAAATCTAATCAGCACCAAAGTGTCCCACAAATAACTTATCTACCTTATTTGTGGGACACTTTGGTGCTGATTAATCTTAACTGGTACCAAAATCTAATCAGCACCAAAGTGTCCCACAAATAACTTATCTAACTTATCGAAAATTTGTGGAATTTGGATAATTAGTATTTCAGCTAGGGTGGATACATGAAAATTTTGCTGACCTTTTGTAAAAAAGGCAGGTTGTTCTTTTCCGAATCGTACCAAAATCTAATCAGCACCAGAGTGTCTAACAAGTAACTTAGCTACCAAATTTTGTGAAATTTGGTCAATTAGTATTTCAGCTAGAGTGGATACATGAAATTTTTGCTGGCCATTTCGCAAAAAAGGGCGGGTTCTGTTTGTATGAATCCTACCAAAAACTAATCAGCACCAGGGGATCAGCCAAGTGACGTACATACCAAATTTCATGAAATTCGGTCCATTAATTTTTTTGTTAGAGTGGATACATACAATGCACAGACAGACAGACAGATACAAAGACACACACACACACAGACGTCACGCTAAAAATAGCAAATTTTCTGAAATTCGGTCCACAAGTTTTTGAGTTAGAGTGGATACATACATTGCACAGACACACGGACACACAGACAGACAGACAGACAGACAGACAGACACACAGACAGACACACACACAGACGTCACGTTAAAATAGATTTTTCGTATTCTAGAGGTCTCGAAACGTGTAGATCCGTCGAAAACTCGAGTTGCGATTTTCGGCATGATTCCAATATTTTCCCTATACATTATTGCAGGGAAAGTAAAAATCTGATGTGGTCAGCACGTGACTTTCCCTGCAGACTTATATTCACGTTCTCTTTATTTTAATTACATTTAATTCTCTTTTAATTCAAATTTCGTTCTCATTCGATAATTGGACTTCCTTTTAAAGGTGGCGTAGAGAATATACAAAAAAAAACAAAAATATCTCGAGAACGGCTTATCCTAGTGTAATGCGGTTGGTTTTATTCTTTTCTTCGTTAAAAATTACGTATTAAAAAAACATTTTATGGATATATTTGAGCATACGTAGTTTTTTATCTTAGATTTTGGAGATTTTTGCGGGCTATTTTGCAAAAAAAGGCAGGTTATTTTCTTCCGAATCATACCAAAATCTAATCAGCACTAGTGTAACCCACAAGCGACTTATCTACCAAATTTTGTGAAATTCGGTCCATTAGATTTTCAGCTAGAGTGGATAAAATCTTTTGCGGACCATTTCGCAAAAAAAAAGGCGGGTTCTTTTATCCCGCATCGTACCCAAAACTAATCAGCACCAGATCCGCCCACAAGTGTCTTACCTACCAAATTTTATGAAATTCGGGCCATTACGTTTTTAGTTATAGTGGATACAAAATCTGCAAAGACAGACACACAGAGAAAGAGACACATAGACAAACACACAGACGTCACTCTAAAAATAGTTTTTTCGTATTCTAGAGGTCTCGAAACGTATAGATCCGTCGAAAACTCGAGTTGTGATTTTCGGTATGATTCCAATACTTTCCCTATACATTACCTGTATTGCAGGGAAAGTAAAAATCTGATGTGGGCAGCACATGACTTTCCCTGCAGACTTATATCCACGTTCTCTTTATTTTAATTACATTTATTTCACTTTTATTCAATTTTCGTTCTCATTCGGTAACCGGGCTTATTTTCAAAGGTGGCGTAGGGAAAGTACGAAAAACTAAAATATCTCGAGAACGGCTAGTCCTAGTGTAATGGGGTTGGTCTTATTCTTTTCGTCGTTAAACATTACGTATTAAACGGGCATTTTATGGATATATCTGAGTATACCTAGTTCTTTAGTTTAGATTTTGAAGATTTTTGCGGGCCGTTTTGCAAAAAAAGGCAGGTTATTTTCCTTCGAATCATACCAAAATCTAATCAGCACCAGGGTGTCCGACAAGTGATTCATCTACTAAATATTGTGGAATTCGGTCCGTTAGTTTTTCAGCTTGAGTGGATAAAAGCTCTTGCGGGCCATTTCGCAAAAAAAGGCAGGTTCTTTTATCCCGAATCGTACTCAAAATTAATCAGCACCAGATTCGCCCACAAGTAACTTACCTTCTATACGTTGTGAAATTCGGTTTATTACTTTTTTAGTTAGAGTGGATACAAAATCTGCACAGACAGACAGACAGACAGACAGACAGACACACAGACAGACAGACACACAGACACACAGACACACACACAGACGTCACGCTAAAAATAGTTTTTCGTATTGTAGGGGTCTCGAAACGTGTAGATCTGTCGAAAACTCGAGTTGCGATTTTCGGTATGATTCCAATACTTTCCCTATACATTACCATGTATTGCAGGGAAAGTAAAAATCTGATGTGGGCAGCACATGACTTTCCCTGCAGACTTATATGCACGTTCTATTTATTTTAATTAAATTTTATTCACTTTTAATTCAATTTTTGTTCTGATTCGGTAACTGGACTTATTTTAAAGGTAGCGTAGAGAACATACAAAAAAACTAAAATATCTCGAGAACGGCCAGACCTGGTGTAATAGGGTTGGTCTTATTATTTTCTTTGTTATAATTACGTATAAAACAAGAATTTAATGGATATATTTGGCAAACGTAGTTTTTTATTTTAGATTTTGATGATTTTTGCGGGCCATTTCGCAAAAAATGGCAGGATATTTTTTTCCGAATCGTACCAAGATCTAATCAGCACCAGGGTGACCCACAAGCGACTTATCTACCGAATTTTGTGAAATTCGGTCCATTAGTTTTTTAGCTAACGTGGATAAAAGCTTTTGCGGGCCATTTAAAAAAAAGGCGGGTTATTTTACGAATTTTACGAATCGTACCCAAAACTAATCAGCACCAGATTCGCCCACAAGTGCCACCTACCAACTTTCATGAAATTCGGTCAATTAGATTTTTAGTTAGAGTGGATACAAAATTTGCACAGACAGGCACACAGACAGACACACAGACACACGCACAGACAGACACACAGACACACAGACAGACAGACACACAGACACACACACAGACGTCACTCTAAAAATATTTTTTTTGTATTCTAGAGGTCTCGAAACGTGTAGATCAGTCGAAAAATCGAGTTGTGATTTTCGGCATGATTCCAATACTTTCCCTATACATTACCATATATTGCAGGGAAAGTAAAAATCTGATGTGGGCAGCACATGACTTTCCCTGCAGACTTATATTCACGTTCTATTTATTTAAATTAAATTTAATTAATTTTTAATTCAATTTTCGTTCTCATTTGTAAACTGGACTTATTTTCAAAAATGGTGTAGGACAAATACGAAAAACTAAAATATCTCGAGAACGGCTAGTCCTAGTGTAATGGGGTTGGTCTTATTCTTTTCTTCGCTAAAAATTACGTATTAAACAAGCATTTAATGGCTATATTTGAGCATACGTAGGTCTTAAGTTTAGATTTTGATGATTTTTGCGGGCCATTTTGCAAAAAAGGCAGGTTATATTTTTTCGAATTGTACCAAAATGTAATTAGCACCAGGATGGCCTACAAGCGACTTATCTACCAAATTTTGTGAAATTCGGTCTATTAGTTTTTCAGTTAGAGTGGATACAAGCTTTTGCGGGCCATTTCACAAAAAAAGGCGGGTTCTTTTAACCAGAGTCAAACCCAAAACTAATCATCACCAGATTCGTGCACAAGTGACTTACCTACCAAATTTTATGAAATTCGGTCAATTAGTTTTTTTGTTAGAGTGGATACAAAATCTGCACAGACAGACAGACACACAGACAGACACACAGACAGACAGACACACAGACACACACACAGACGTCACGCTAAAAATAGTTTTTTCGTGTTCTAGAGGTCTCGAAACGTGTAGATCCGTCGAAAACTCGAGTTGCGATTTTCGACATGATTCCAATACTTTCCCTATACATTACCATGTCTTGCAGTGAAAGTAAAAATCTGATGTGGGCAGCACATGACTTTCCCTGCAGACTTATATTCACGTTCTATTTATTTAAATTAAATTTAATTAATTTTAATTCAATTTTCGTTCTCATTTGAAAACTGGACTTATTTTCAAAAATGGTGTAGGAAAAATACGAAAAACTAAAATATCTCGAGAACGGCTAGTCCTAGTGTAATGGCGTTGGTCTTATTCTTTTCTTCGCTAAAAATTACGTATTAAACAAGCATTTAATGGCTATATTTGAGCATACGTAGTTCTTAAGTTTAGAGTTTGATGATTTTTGCGGGCCATTTTGCAAAAAAAGGCAGGGGTTTTTTTTCGAATTATACCAAAATCTAATCAGCACCAGGGTGGCCTACAAGCGAATTATCTACCAAATTTTGTGAAATTCGGTCCATTAGTTTTTCAGTTAGAGTGGATACAAGCTTTTGCGGGCGATTTCGCAAAAAAAGGCGGGTTCTTTTAACCCGAGTCATACCCAAAACTAATCAGCACCAGATTCGTGCACAAGTGACTTACCTACCAAATTTTATGAAATTCGGTCAATTAGTTTTTTAGTGAGAGTGGATACAAAATCTGCACAGACAGACAGACACACAGACAGACAGACACACAGACACACAGACACACACACAGACGTCACGCTAAAAATAGTTTTTTCGTATTCTAGAGGTCTCGAAACGTGTAGATCCGTCGAAAACTCGAGTTGTGATTTTCGGCATGATTCCAATACTTTCCCTATACATTACCAAGTATTGCAGGGAAAGTAAAAATCTGATGTGGACAGCACATGACTTTCCCTGCAGACTTATATCCACGTTCTCTTTATTTTAATTAAATTTATTTCACTTTTATTCAATTTTCGTTCTCATTCGGTAACCGGGCTTATTTTCAAAGGTGGCGTAGGGAAAGTACGAAAGACTAAAATATCTCGAGAACGGCTAGTCCTAGTGTAATGGGGTTGGTCTTATTCTTTTCGTCGTTAAACATTACGTATTAAACGGGCATTTAATGGATATATCTGAGTATACCTAGTTCTTTAGTTTAGATTTTGAAGATTTTTGCGGGCCGTTTTGCAAAAAAAGGCAGGTTATTTTTTTCCGAATCATACCAAAATCTAATCAGCACCAGAGTGACCTATACGTGACTCATCTACCGAATTTTGTGAAATTCGGTCTCTTAGTTTTTCAGCTAGAGTGGATACAAGCTTTTGCAGGCCATTTCGCAAAAAAAGGCGGGTTCTTTTATTCCGAATCGTACCCAAAACTAATCAGCACTAGCCCCGCCCACAAGTGACTTACCTACCAAATTTTGTGAAATTCGGTCCATTAGTTTTTTAGTTACAGTGGATACAAAATCTGCACAGACAGACAGACACACAGACAGACAGACAGACAGACAGACAGACACACAGACAGACAGACAGACACACGCACAGACGTCACGCTAAAAATGGTTTTTTCGTATTCTAGAGGTCTCGAAACGTGTAGATCCGTCGAAAACTCGAGTTGTGATTTTCGGTATGATTCCAATACTTTCCCTATACATTACCATGTATTGCAGGGAAAGTAAAAATTGAGAAATGAAAATCGAAACCTAAGAAGAAGTATAGAGAACTGTGAAATGACTCAGAAACTTGGGCAATGAACAAAACTACAAGCTGAAATACATTATGTTGAATAAATATTGTTCATTTCTCTTATTCTGAAGGTTTCTATTTTTTCTTTGCAAATGCTTACCTTCCGGTGTCACGTCATGCAACTATTTATTAACAAGCGCTGTTTTACCAACGTCAGTGTCGATGTCGCGTTTTTGTGTACTGAAGAGTCTGAATTGTACCTCTCAAACCAGTTGATACTTTTAATGAACAGCTAATTGTGTTACTAACAAAGTTTTACTTAATATTCCTGATTACTGCATACAGCAGTTTGAGAGAATTTCCGTAATATAATGTTTAAACAAGCTGAACAACATTCCACTTTAATCTACCAATATTTTTAAACATCAGTATTTTTAACACTTTACAACAAAGTTGAAAAGTGTTTATGACTTTGTTCATTCTGTCTGTCTGTCTGTCTGTCTGTCTGTCTGTCTGTCCGTTAGCACGATAACTGCCGTAAAAATGACTTACTCAAAATGAAATTTTAGTATGTTGTTCAGACGGTCTATAGGACCTATGGGAATATAAATGAATAATATCACCCAATTAGTTTTGGATTGAACCCGGGTTGAAAAAATGGAATACATTGAGACCTATGGGACCTAATTTTTTAAGCATTTTTTAAGCGGATTTAAAATTCACAAATTGCTTCGAAAATTTTAGGCAATATTCAAATTGTTCCATAAAATATATAAAAAAAAATTCAGCGAAATATATTCAGTAGTTTTTTAAATAAAAATTAAAATAATAATAACACCTCTTATATGAAGCGATCACGTGTCCATGATATGAAACGATCACATGACCCACTTCAAAATGATATATGGCATCCATCTTGTCTCAAAATCGTGATTTTTAAAGTTCTTTCTAATTCATATTGAGTGTTGTATCCATCCTAAAACTACTTTATTTTGGCCTAAATTCTGTGCATCTACATACTTTAACAACGCAATGACAATATATTTCAGTTTAAATGCTCATACAAATTTGATTATTTCTACTATTAAGCCTATTTTTCACCTATGTAAAATTTAAACAGCAAAATATGTAGAATGAGTTGTATTAGAACCGCTGTAATTCTTTAACACAAAATCATTTAGTCCATGGAGCCTGCATGGCTGATATAAATGAAATATTCATTGATTTTAGAAAGAGAAGGACGATAATTTTCGATGAAGTTTTACGCATAGAGTTTTACTTACTTGTAGCTCTATGGTCTTAATTTTTAAATAATATAAATTATTATAGTATTGTGATGAATGACATGAATGGGGGAATTATTTATGAATGAAATGTTGCTTTTATAGAGAGAGCCAGGCGTGTTATTTTTTCTATGACGTCATTTGAATGGATTTCAGTGGTTTTCGATGAAGTTTTCAAATATAATAAATTATCGTAGTATTATGATAATTCTAAAATTATTACCGAAGAATGTATCACATTTTAGAGATGTTTAAACCAGGCAATTTATATTTTAATGCCGTCATTTGAATGAAGTTAATTTTTTTCGATGAAGGTTTAAGGTTTCAAATATAATAAATTAATGTAGTATTGTGATAAGTTTTAAAATATTACCGAGGAATGTATTGCATTTTAGACATGTTTAAATAAAATTGCATTGAAGTTGGAAAGTCTTTCATAATCAATGCTTTAAGCATGATTGATCTTTCTTGTTAACTCTTTACAACAAAATTGAAGAGTTTTTATGACTTTGTTCATTCTGTCTGTCTGTCTGTCCGTTAGCACGATAACTGCCGTAAAAATGACGTAATCCAAATGAAATTTTAGTATGTTGTTCAGATGGTCTGTGGGACCTATGGGAATATAAATGAATAATATCACACTATTAGTTTTGGATTGAACCCGGGTCGAAAAAATGAAATACATTGAACCCTATGGGACCTAATTTTTCAAACATTTTTTAAGCGAATTTAAAATTCAAAAATTGCTTCGAAAATTTTGGAAATATTCAAATTATCCCATAAAATATATATAAAAAAATTTCAGTAAAATATGTTAGGTAGCTTTTTAAATAAAAATTATTTAATGTAGGGAGAAAAACAAATTCAATTAAATTCTGACTCTTGCTTCATAATCCAGAAAGAAAAAATAGATATATTATATAATAAATATCTTTCCAAAAGTTTAAATATTTTATATATAAGAAAGGTTACACATCTTAAAATAAATATGGTAAATAACAATTTTTCAAATTTTTAAATAAAATAAATTATTATAGTATTGTGATAAATGAAACGATTGGAAAAATATTTATGAATGAAATGCTGCTTTTATATAGAGGCGATTTATATTTTGATGTCGTCATTTGAATAAAGTTCATTTGTTTTTGATGAAGTTTTCAAATATAATAAATTATTATGGTACTATGATAATATTAAAAATATTACCGTGGAATGTATCGCATTTTAGAGATGTTTAAACTAGGCATTTTATATTTCAATGCCGTCATTTGAATGACGTTCATTTTTTCGATGAAGTTTTCAAATATAATAAATTAATGTAGTATTGTGATAATTTTAAAAATATTACTGAGGAATGCATCGCATTTTAGAGATGTTTATATAAAATTGCATTGAAGTTGGAAAGTGTTTCATAATCAATGCTTTATGTATGATTGATCTTTCTTGTTTTTTAATTATGGTAAGTGAGTTGACAAATTGGAGTAACAATTGTGGGAAACTTCGTTGCGGATTTCAAAGATAATTTGAAAGCTGAGAAAGCTTTATTTCTATGCAGTGGCCTCTGATTATTAGTCTTACTGGTTAATTGACTCAGTCGCTTACTAATTCAAAAAATCTGATGTGGACAGCACATGACTTTCCCTGCAGACTTATATTAATTTTAATTACATTTATTTCACTTTTAATTCAATTTTCGTTCTCATTCGGTAACCGGACTTATTTTCAAAGGCGGCGTAGAGAAAATACGGAAAACTAAAATATCTCGAGAACGGCTAGTCCTAGGGTAATAGGGTTGGTCCTATTATTTTTGTCGTTAAAAATTACGTATTAAACGAGCATTTAATGAATATATTTGAGTATACAGAGTTCCTTAGTTTAGATTTTGACGATTTTTGCAGGCCATTTTGCAAAAAAAGGCAGGTTATTTTTTTCCAAATCGTACCAAAATCTAATCAACACCAGGGTAACCCACAAGTGACTCATCTACCGAATTTTGTGAAATTCAGTCCAGTAGTTTTTCAGTTAGAGTGGATACAAGCTTTTGCGGGCCATTTCGCAAAAAAAGGTGGGTTCTTTTATTCCAAATCGTACCCAAAACTAATCAGCACCAGACTTGCTCACAAGTGACTTACCTACCAAATTTTGTGAAATTCGGTCCATTAGTTTTTTAGTTAGAGTGGATACAAAGTCTGCAGACAGACAGACACACAGACACATAGACACACACACACAGACGTCACGCTAAAAATGGTTTTTTCGTATTCTAGAGGTCTTGAAACGTGTAGATCCATCGAAAACTCGAGTTGCGATTTTCGACATGATTCTAATACTTTCCCTATACATTACCATATATTGCAGGGAAAGTGATGTGGGCAGCATAAGACTTTCCCTACAAAGTGTAAGTAGGTTATATTAGTTTTTGTATATGTATAGCCTATATTAGTTATTTCCTGCGAAATAATGGTGGGCAATAAGTTTCACGTCACACTATTTTTACTTTCCCTGCAATACATGGTAATGTATAGAGAAAGTGTTGGAATCATGCCGAAAATCGAATCTCGACTTTTCTGCACTTTTTAATACCTGCACTTTTAATCTGCACTTTTTAATACCTCTGGAATACGAGAAAAACATTTTTAGCTTGACGTCTGGTCTCAAGTCGAGTTTTCGACGGATTTACACGTTTCGAGACCTCTAGAACACGAAAATCTATTTTTAGCGGGACGTCTGTGTGTGTGTCTGTGGAGATGTTGTATCCACTCTAACTAAAAAAACTAATTGACCGAATTTCATGAAATTTGGTAGGTAAGTCATTTGTGAGCGAATCTGGTGCTGATTAATTTTGAGTACGATTCGGGATAAAAGAACCTGCCTTTTTTTGCGAAATGGCCCACAAAAGCTTTTATCCACTCTAGCTGAAAAACTAATGAACCGAATTTCACAAAATTCGGTAGATAAGTCACTTGTAGGACATCCTGGTGCTGATTCGATTTTGGTACGATTCGTAAAACAAATAACCTGCCTTTTTGTAAAATGGTCCCCAAAAATCATGAAAATCTAAAATAAAAAATTACGTATGCTCAAATATATCCATTAAAAGCTTGTTTTATACGTAATTTTTAACGATGAAAAGAATAAGATCAACCCCTTTACACTAGGACTAGCCGTTCTTGCGATATTTTAGTTTTTTCGTATTTTCTCTGCGCCACCTTTGAAAATAAATCCAGTTACCAAATGAGAACGAAAATTGAATTAAAAGCGAATTAAATTTAATTAAAATAAAGAGAACGAGGATATAAGTCTGCAGGGAAAGTCACGTGCTGCCCACATCAGATTTTTAATGTTGAGATGTACACTGACATTTGAAGCTTTTCTGGATAACAGCATTTAAAGTTATTTTGAAGTACCCAATAACTTATATTTCGCACAAATGTAAGTTGATAATTGGAATAAGGGAAAACATCTACTAAGCAATATACTCTATTATATTGTAATATGTTAATTATAATTTCATCAATTCGGCGACATTTTCGTCAATTTGGCCCCCCAATAAAAATCGTCATCTTGGCGATATTTCGCCAAATTTGTCGCCATGTGTTACTTATTTGACGATACTTTTACTGTTTATTTAAATATTACTTTTTTAGATACATTTAGTTTAAAAGCGTGCAATATCGTGATAACAGTTTAAGCCAGCTTTCTATAATTTGTGTATCGTTTTAGAAAAAATACGTACAGATTGATTATTTATTTAACATTATAGAATGTCCTGAATTTTTGATGATTAAAAAAAATTATTTGAAAGTTTAGTGATCAAATGTTTGATCACGTTTAAAATGAATAGAGTTTCAGTATTTATGGATCGTAACAATTGTACCAAATTATGCTCAAAACGCTTCATTCGTTCGTGAGATATCGCATCCACAGACTTACGGACGCACACTCACACGCTAACACACGCACACGTTAGTACACATCAACACATACACTAATACATACAAATATACATACACACTTCAACACACAGACATGGACATTATCTCAACATTCGATTCGAGCTCAGAGATGTTTGAAACGTGTTCGTCCATCGAAAACTCAAATTCGAATTTTTGACCTCGTCACAATGCTTTAGCTATACGTTATACCATGCATGTAGGAAAAGCAAAAAAGGGATTGAGCAGCACATGGCATAACTCTGAGACTAACATGATTCTTTTCTCATTCTTTCATATTCACTAATTTGATTTTTTAGAATAAAATAGAGTATAACATGGACACCTTTTGAATATGTCATGGAATTTGTAGTTACTACATAATTGTTCCTCTTTTTTTTCATCTGGTGATGACAATTGTATCATTTTGTGTGATTTTTAAACGATCCTAGTTTGACAAATTCTCCAACCCAAATTATTCCGAAGAACATTTATACTATCATACTGAAACTATTTTGATTTGTTTTGTTATCGAATATTACATATAGTCAAATATATTTATATATATAGTCAAATACATTTATTGCAAGTTATATTTGATATTTAATAGAAAATATTATTTTGGCTGTTTTTGTTACAGGATTGTTTTTTACTGATTCAACTTAAAAGCTCGTCACATTATCTTAATGCAGGACGAAAAATGTATAAAGGAACCTTCATAACCTGGCAAATGGAATGTACACGTTATTTTTAACATTTTGTTTATTTTTTACTATTGAGCAATTTTATTCTCTATTTCATACTTATTTCTGATTACAGTCACACGATTTTTTCGAAGCAACAGAAATGTCGGTTCCAGAAACGGAAATCCTTAATAAAGACCCTACTCCTTTTGGAATTCTATATTCAATTCATATCAGTTATTATCTCAGCTCTATTTATCGCTAATTTTGAGAAAGAGATGTTTCCAAGAAAAAGTTTCAGACAAGAAGTAGAAATCCTTAATAATCCCCATTCTCTCTCCAGAATTTAATGCTGAAATCGTTATCAGTCATTCATTAAGTTGTATCTATAGAAGATTTCGAGAAAAATATGTTTCTATGGATATGTAAAATTAGCTTCTTGAGTTTCTAAACTATTACCTATACTTTAATCGTTAGATTTGCGGCCACAGTCGACTGGTCTTGCTCCAGGACATAATAAAATTACCCCTACTCATGAATAAAAAATTTACAAAACGTTTAGTTTTTAAGTAAGATTATCAATTATGCCAGTTGCTAACACCTCTGAATGACTACCCACCCGGGAATACTTTGCATATCATCTCCTAGAATGCAAATGACCTTGTCTCCAGCATGTGTGAGCTGTGTAACTTTTCAATAGACCACTATCACCACATTATTCTCGTTCAACAAATCAAGCGTAGTCACTTTTCACGTGTCTGTCTATTCAATTATATTTACCGCCATGCTCGCCGAGTCCCTCTACCACACGACCCAGTAGAGGTATTGACATTTACATTATGAACTGACTCTCATGTTTTCTTTTGAATTCTACGCACTTCAACATTATTGGACACACCCTAATTACTTTCATTTCGACTCATCTTTCCTTACATAAATTCTACCTATGACATCATACACCACATCAATATTGTAACTAGTAAAATTAAAAATTCCATTGTGGTTGCCACCTCTTTTAAACTTGGCACCACCTCACCATACGTTACTGCACCACATTAAAAAACTCACTACCATTTGTAATCAAATTCGCCACATCTGGCGACATTATAAACACCCAAACACTAAAACCATACTAAATTCCTTTAATAGGCAGGTTAAATTTTAAACGTAAGCACACAGATAAGAAATTTGGAAAATTTGCATCGAATTTTCTGCTCCCTCAAATAACTCTCTGTGGGAGTTTGTAAAATAAATTAGGAAATATCGCACCATTCATATTTATTTCAACACTCTTAACCTTTTGCAACAACGTCCTTAACAACGTCCATCGCAAACGAAGAGCCTCTAAAAAAGACAGGTATTTGACATACCCTATCCCAAACAGTTCAATACCCTTTTGCAGGTATTGGCGTCCATGGACGCTGTCCCACCCGTAAGTAAAAGGTTAATGGCCCTACACACACCAACTGTGAATAAGCCAATGCTCTTGCTGATGTTTATGAAGCACGATTTCTCCCAAACTCGGACATTGTGTGCCCCGATAAGGGGGAAAATAATTAGCTATGCTCTGTAACATTTATTTCATTCCTGTCCACTCCACCCATTCATCCATCACCTGATTCAAATTCCTGAACGAGATCAATCACTTTAAAGACCGTAAATTCCTGGGAATTGATAACCTACATAGCAAAACCATCAAACTTCTTCCTATAAATCTTATTACTTCCTATCAATCTTTATTAATCTTAAGCATATTATTACTTATTTTTTACAAACCACGTTGCCGTTGACATTTCTGACATAAGTGTCTCATCCAGTTTTCGTCAAATTAGTCTATTAACCTCACTCAGCAAGCTACTGGAAGGGGTCAGTTAAATTAAAAGTAAAATCTTCCTCATGAACATGGCATCATCATCCCTGTACAATTTTGTTTCCGACCCCTTCGTTTCACCACGTATCAGGTATGATGAGTTACTAAATTCATTTAAGAAGGACTCTGAAAACGGCTATCTACGGACCTGCTATCCCTGAGCTTAAATAAAGAGTTTAAAAATGATCTGGAAGAATAACCTTATATACAAATTAATTCAGCTCAATATACCAGACTAACTCATTCATTTTTTATACTCTTACGTCCAAAATCGATCCTTCAACGTCCGCTATAACACCTGCTGTTCTCAGAAATCCATTTTCTCGGGAGTTAGTCAGGGTTCACATATTACCTCCACACAATTTAATTTATGCATTAATGATATCCAAAGAGTCAACTACACTAATATTGCATTTCTGCGAACGACACATGCCTTAACGCACGCGATTCGAATAGACTCTACATCCCATATAGACTACAAAAACGCGTAAACATCCGTTTCTCCTAGCTCAAAGAATGAAAAATGAAACTTAATTAAAAACAAAAAAAAATGTTTTTCTGACTCTAAAGCTCCTCCCCCACCATCGCTATTGACAACACCACATTCTCCTATTTCAAATCCTGTAAATACACTACCCGACATAGGAAATGCATTACAATGAAACTTTGGCAGTATAATTGTGCAAATTGTGAGACAAACGCAGCTGGCCGATGTATGCAAATGACCTGAAATGCAAGTCACGTGATTAGAGCGCGGTAAAAAAGGTATGGAACAGAAGATGAGCCAACAGTTTTTACTGTCTGTCGCCTACGGACACACATGTTTTCAAAGCTGTTTTTCGTATCAGAAGACACCTGTTGTTGAAGAGAGACCTAGCCGATGACCCCGAAGGCCGTTTCAGCATTTGAACGATAGTGCGCGGGGATGTTTTTTAGGCCTGCGTACGACTAGGGGGTCGTACCGACATATCGCCGCTGAAACACGCGTAGATACATTCACTGTGCAAAGGATTTGGAGAAGATGGATGATAGAAGGGCACGTGAATCATCGCAGTGGTACAGGTCCATCCACACGTACGTCAGCACGAGTTTATGTGGTGGCGAAGGCATGCGGTGGCGGCCCCACAAACGGCGACTGTCGACATTCTGCAGAAATTGCAGGGTACATTAGATGATCTAATATCAGCGAGAACAGGTTCTCGATGATTGGCTTAAAGCGGCTTGCACTCAAACAGTCCTTTACGAAGATTGACTGCCATTGACGACAAGACACGACGTGACGAGAAGACGTGACAGATTGCAATGGTGTCAGACCTGAGCCTCTTTGATGACTGAATGGGAGAGGGTGATGTTCAGCGACGAGTCTCGGTTCTGTTTGTCGAATGACAGTCGCTACATGAGAGTCTGGAGGCGATAAAGAAACAGATCCAATCCTGCTGCGACTGTTGAACGCCATACTTCTCGACAACGATGCATCATGGTTTGGGGTGCCATCGGCTTCGGTAGCCGGTCACCTCCGGTTTGTATCAGAGGCAGAATGACGGCACGATGATATGTGGATGACGTGCTAGGGCCGGTTGCACTTCCCTACTTTTAGCAGTTGCAAAATGATGTTTTTTAACAAAATAAAACGCAACCTAACACGGAAATCATCAGCAGACAAGCCTTGCAAGGTATCCAGATGCTTCCTTGACCTTCGCTGTCTCCAGATCTCTCACACATCGAACATGTATGGGACGTGATTGGTCGTCGTTTAACTACCCTGTCCCCGCCTCAAACAGAAGACTATATGTGGAGGATGGTTGAAGGCATATGGCCATCCATCACTCAGGAAACTATCCGCACACTCATTGCAAATGTTCCTCGAAGGTTGCTGCTTGTATCGCCGCAGGAGGCGGTCCTATTGCCTACTGATCATCCTGTCTATGCCATTACTTATTCTTCTGGAATGAACATAACTTATGTATATATGCAATCTCTGTCTGAGTGTTCTTTATCATCGCACTCTATTCGTTCTTTCATCGTATTGCATTTTTTGTGTCGGGTACTGTATATCGATATTTCTTTTGACAAGAAACTCACCTTTAATTTACATATCAATTATGCTATTAAAATTATCATACGGCCCGCACTAAATGTTGCACCATCCATCACACTACTTCATCAAAAACAAAATCCTTCTCTTCAAACTATCCCATTCTCTTTTACTGTACTGTAGTCTGGGACTTTGCTACATGTCCGTCTATGCAGAGAATCCAAAAATCCCAGAATAAATAAAAAAAATCTGATGTGGGCAACACATGACTTTCCTTATATAATGCAATGAATTTACTACTTTTACAGTTAAAAATATGTTATTCTTATAGTAGATACTTATATTCTTTCCACGATATTGAATTTTCTTCAATTAGTCGTCATTTTCATTGATTTAGCGTTATTTTTATCAATTTGGCGAGATTTTTGTTAATTTGGCAACAATTAAAAATGTCGCCAATATGGGGACATTCCGCCAAATCCGTCGCCAAAATCTCGCCAAGCGTTATTTATGGACGAAAAAATAAGTTATTCTTACAGCAGATAAATGACTATTGGCGTTCAAATACAAAAGTATTACTTAAAGTATCTTTTTTCATGAATGGAACAAGCTAGATCCACGAGAATGATGTCAGCAAATTTATCGCATGGTATTACATATGAAAAGTGAACATGTTTCTCAATAGGAAATATATTTTTTTTTATTTTATATAACTTTTTGATAATTTTTTTGAAAAATGTGCAATATCTCGAAAATTTAGAGATGTTCTGAACATTCGATTGCGTATAAAAACAATAGGCTTCCAGTGTTTACTGATTGTGGTTTTTGTATCGAATTTCGTTCAAATCGGTCCATTCGTTCGTCAGTTATCGTCTCCACAGACTCACTGACACACACACACACACATACAGACATCACTTCAAAAATGCTTGATTCGTGATCAGGGATGCTTGAAACGTGCTCTCCCGTCGAAAACTCTAATTCGAATTTTCGACCCCATCACAATAATTTCCTTATACATTATGTATTTAAGGAAAGTAAAAACTCAGAATCATCTTAGAGGTACAATCTGTTTAATCTCCAAAGCTCCTTGGTTTCTGAGAAAAGATGTTATTTGTCTGGATCTCAAAATCAGCATCATTGATAAAGAAATTAATAAAAGTGCTTTAAAATTTTATAACGGCTTATGTAAAATCTATAAAAAAGAAATTTGCAAGATTCCGCAGTATGACTCCCTCCAGACAAAGTACCAAACACGGCCGCGTGCCGTTCTTTATTCTTAGTTTATTTATCCAAATTCAAGTTTAACTTTTGCTACCTATTTTAATTAATGGGGGGGGGGGCTGGAATTCTCTTATTGCTTTCTTGTCTTGAATTTCCTTCACAAAAATTTCATCCTTTTTTAAACTCTCACCCCCTCTCCTTCTGGAGCCCTGTTGAGTTACTAAATTTCAACTATGCACTTACTTAGAGCTACATCTGTCATGCAGTCAATTGCTCTTATGCCTGAGCCTATGATGATGATGTGGGTAAAATCGGGAATAAGATGTCCCCTGCTGTGGCCACTTGATATATTTAATGAGTTGGTAAAAAATCTCAACTATCTGATGGTTTTTTCTTGACCGTTTTTTTCGAGATCACTATTATATTCGAAAGGGGATTTTTCCAACCAACTTTGTAACATTGCTTAACGCCGGCCGCATTGGAAGGACTGAAATTGGCAGTTCCCAGAGAAGTTGGCAAAAGTTGTGGCTTATAGCAAGTTTCTTGCTGTCATTGAAGTTATTGGGTATTCCATGCTGACAAGCGCATATTAGAGACGAAACCTGTCCATGGATACTGGTATCTGCAGTGGGAGTGTCTTCCGAATTTTGGGAACGCCCCTTATAGGTTTTGTGTTCATGAATACTTTACATGACATTTTCCTTGCACATTTTCAATGGTTGTAGTGATTACTACTGTTACGATGTATCTTCTGCAATCCTTGGGTGTGCGCCCAGAATGAAAGAAGCAGTCCAAATTTCCGAATAACTAACACGTTTATTCACAAACGCAGCATAAACAGTAACAGTATACAGCATTTAAATGTTCCATTAATTTCGCAAAATAACTGATACTATTAGAAAAAATTTGACGAAAGTCATTTCACAAAACAGCAGCTGATATTCTCAAAATATTGACGTAAGTTACAGTTAAATGTAGCTAGTATTACTTCCAACTGCTCTTCAACGGAGTGATGAATTCTTTATAGACTGTTTACAGAAATTTATGGAAATCTCTCATATCTCGTAGAATAGTAGTTTTTTTAGATGTTTTTCGGACCTCTGAAAAGTCGCCAAATTGGCGTTGCATTGGTAAATTTGGCAACCCCTCTTCGAATTTCGGCATTTGTCAAGCCTAGACACACGTCATGGGAAAGGATGCGAGTAAGGGTATTTTCTCCGTCTGGTCTTCGAAAGAGATGAAAGCGAGAGGGAAAAAAGCGACTCCAGAGCGTTTTACAAATTCGTAACAATATCTCACAGCCATTTTCAAATGCACTAAAATATCTTGAAACACAATTTTGGTCTGGAATACTGAATATATACAATAAATATATAATTAAAATGAATGCCAAGTAAGAAAATATTTCAAATATATATAATACACCATTAAATTCATATCGATACACCTTTTCGTTAATGAGGGTACTAAACTGTAATTACGATAAATCGTAAAACATTAGAAGAAACACATTAAGTTAAATATCAATACATTAAATAGAGTTAAGCAGTAACTAAGGAATATTTAGTGTATAATTATTATAAAAAAATAGTGGTTAATAAACGAGGAAAAACCATAAAATCACCAATATTATTCCGGTACAAAAATTCTGGAATGACAGACGCAGAAATGTACTAAATAGCCCACTTAAAACAGTTACGCTTGTGTGTATGCATGCATGTGTGATTTATTTGTGTATTTATGTTACCATCATTATATATTTTATTTATAAAATATCGTAGCGAAAACATGTATGCATTTTCTATGAACAAATTGCATTTAAATCTGTTATTTGAGTCGTTCATTTTGTCATATATTTCTATCATTAATTTAAATGAAATATGCGTTTCCCTGTTTTTATTTATTGTTACCTATGTAAATTTAATAGCAAAATAAAATAAACAGCATAGTAAAGCATTCATTTGCTTGTCAGCTTAAGAACGTCGATAAATAATTATTTTTCATTCACTAATACATTTTTCTATTCGAAAATTCGCTATTTAAGCATAAAAAATCAATTTTATAAGAAAGGTAATTGTAGCGAAGGTAATTAAATCTTTGAGAAGTAAGTGATTCTAAGAAATTCTTACTAAGAAATTAAATTAATTGCTTCTTTTGTTAAATTTTACCTGTATTCATTCTTTGATTAATGGCATTGCATTTGAGGATAAATAGTGTTCTCCATTAATAGAAATGAGATCCATTAGTTTAGTTACACATTAAAATATTTAGTTTGATTTTGTTTTCAAAAAATAATTTGTATAATTTTCAAGTAATATGAAAATTAGGATTTAACACTTTGAATATTTTTTTCATTTACTATATTTTAAATTCGATAATTTTTAACTTTATTAATTGATAACTTTTCGATATTTTTAAACGATAAAATAATAATTAGATATTTTTATTTGGTATTTTTCATCGATATATTTTTAATCCATATCTCTATTAATCGATAACTTTTAACACATCTTTAAGTATGGAGCACACAATGGTATAGATTCTAGTTCTAGTGTCACAATAATATTCATGCATTTCATAGCCGTAATGGCATTCATATGGTTATTCATTTATTTTAAAAACACTTACCAACTATTTACTAATTTGACAATGGAAAATATATTTAATTTTTATGGTTATTTGAATTTTGGATGGTAAAATTTGCAACATCTTGAGAATAGCGCACGTTAACGCTCTGTAAATAATGTTATTCATTCTTAGCGCTTTAAATTTGAAATTGCTATTTCCGTAAAACATTTAATATCATTATTTATAATGTTCATTTAATTTTCGAAAATATATTTGAATAAATGATTGTTTGTCCGTGGTCCATTCAACTCAAAAATCAATAGACTTCTGAGGCGTGTACCTCATTCTGCCCCGAATATAGGACAGAATGGGGCAAAATGCAATTAATTTTTTTTAATTACTTTTTAATTTTTATTATTTTTGTATCTCATATAAGTTTAAAATATTTAAAAAAAAATATTTTTCGTTTTATGATTATTCTTTTTTCATCATTTAAACTTTCAAAATATGCTTGAAATGTTAGATATCCCATTCCACTACTATGTATTTCAAATATTAAGAAGGTATGTATAATATATATATATATATATATATATATATATATATATATATATATAAACTATCTGTTAGATGCTGCATGATAAATGGCATTAAAATTTAAAAAAAAAAAGTTGATATGGATATAAGTCACACGGTAAAAGTTAATATGGGTGACGTTTCGTGTTAGGCCAGATCCACACTTTTGCCTAATTTGGTGAGCAGGTAGTCTTGCATATGACACTTTACGCGTCTTGACTGAATGATGTCTAACCGAATGGTGTCTAACCGAATGATGTCTAACCGAATATTGTCTAATGCAGTTTACGAAGTTTTGTCATTTCATATTCTCCAGAAAATCTAAGGTCACCTAGAAGGCTGCGTTTTTACGAACTCATAGTATCGACTACGGTTCAGAACGGTTCCCGCCAGATGGCGTTCGCTTGCATGGAACGTGAATGAGCGAGTAGAGAAGCGAAGCTTATATACATAGAGTATATAGCCTGCGCTCGGAAATGAATCTGGCTATAAACTACTTTGATTGGATTCTAACAGTTAGATGTTTAGATGACATTTGGATGATTGTTTTTTATTTTATTGGGTGTGAAATTTAAAATTATATTTTAAATATTGACAGCACTTTACTTGTGAAATAAATGTATTTAATTTGATGCATCCTCAGTTTTCTGAGTTAAATATTTTAATACTTTCTGTTTCCTACAATATTTGAAATGAAAAGTTAATCTAAATATAAATATATTTAAACCCGCTGGTTTTGCTTAGCGAGAGTTTTAAGGTAAAATTTAACCGATATTCGTAAAATCTATAAAAAGGTTAGGTATGATATAAATAATGAAAATGACTATTTGCCAGAATATTGTGAAATAAAAAAAATGTTATGTGGATATAGTATATATATACAGGGTGATTATGATTAAAGTTCCCGGGTTGAAAATGGTCACAAATAAAAGGCACTGGTCAGAATGATTTGAAATTTTGCGTGAACACTCGTGGAGCAATGGAATTTTGTTTGGTGAAGAAAAAAACAGTAGTTCAAAAAGTCGCCGCTAGGAGAATAATTGGCGCTTCACTACACTAGAATGCAATACAAAAGTAATAAACGTTGATTTACTCATTGGCTAATGACGTAATAAATGTTTTTCAATATGCTGTCCTTTGAATACTGAATTAAAAGTCGATCTTTCATCATCATATGCATGCAAGTAATGAAAAAAAAAATTTCATCCATTGAAACAATGTTAAATTCTAAGCAAACGTAAGCCGTATTTTTTTTCACAAAAAGTGGATTTCACTTGTTTTGCATAATTTCTCTTCAAATACTGCTGCAAATTTGTATAAGACAGTGACGTTGCAATAAACGTTTGCTATAAAAAAGGCAGAGCGGAACTTGTTTCTCATAACTTAATGAGAAATCTATATTGTTCTGTCGCAATGACTCTATCATTAAAAGATCGTGCTCTTCTTGTCAAATTGTTTTATGAGAATAACAGCTCTTGTTTAGTAGTTCTTAGAAAGTTCAGAACGTTGAAAAAGTTAAAATCTGGTTCTCTGTGTGGCAAAAGCTTGCGCAAAATGATTTTAAAATTTGAAGAGACTGACTCTTTGGACATCAAACCGGGAAGGGGACGGAAAGCAATCGATGGAGAGATAGTGGAAGACGTAGTTACAGCGTCAGAAGAAGAAAGTAACGCTAGTGCATCTACAAGTGCACGTGGAATTGCCCCATCATTAGGCGTACCCTCCAGTACGGTGCAAAAAATTTTGAAACACATTTTGAAATGTTATCCTTACAAACTGACCCATGTTCAACAGTTGCTACCTGCGGACAATGTTGCACGTGAAATGTTCGCACTTCAATTTCTGGCTCGGATACAAATGGGCGATGAATGGCCCTGGAAAGTTTAGTGGACTGACGAAGCACACTTCCATCTCCCCGGAACTGTTAATACGCAAAATTGCAGAATCTGGGCAACCGAAAATCCACAGGAACTACGCTAGGTGCCTCTTCATTCCCCAAAGTCACTGTGCGGTGCGGATTTACAGCAGCGTTTATTATCGGGCCTTTCTTTTTTGAGGAAGTTGGTCTTCATGGCCCCGTCACCTGTTCTGTCAATGGCCATCGATATGAACGTCTTTTGAAAAGTCGAGTTAAACACACACTGCAAGAGCGTCAGTGTATAGATAACACTATTTTTGTTAGAAATAAATGATCTCCTCGCTGCGAAAGACAGACAAACCCATAAACACTGACTCTCGCCTTTCCGCAGAAGAGGAATGTGTTTACTTCGAGAAATCTGCGCGCGCATCAAAGAGACTATACCGGTACACTTACGAACTGAAGTTCTGTTCTGTGTTGTGGATGCTGCTTTTGATGTCGCAGCAAAATGCTTGTTTCTTTGTTTTCCTATGTAATTTTTAAATGCAGAATCTAATTAAATATGTTTTTTCTTCCAATCAAAGGAAATTATTCCCGATATCAAGATGGTAAACAAACACACTAAAACTGATATTTTTTAAGACTTTAGGAGGAATGAAGTAAAATTGCACTACGCCCTTCAAACAGAAAGGTAAGCCTTTTACCTATTATAATTATGCTGTGGATAAAGTAAAATGATATTATAACATTTATTCTCATTGGCGAGTCAGAGTGCCATTACCTATGCACAACCGAGCTCCTATATTTTTATCAGATTATGAGACTGAAGTTGTTGCCTGTCTCGCTGGAGAAATTGGTACTAACAAAATAAAATAGCAGCATTTTTCATGAACAATAAAATTATTATTTGAAAAAGGGCATAAAAATAAGTAACCGAAAAGAAAATTGATATACAAATATATCACTATTATTTTTTCGTTCCCCATTGACTTCGTAAAAAACTTCCAAACCGAAAGTGATTTTTTTTTACGGAATAAGATTAAAAGGAAATATCGCACTGCAAATAAACAAAAAAAAAGGAAAATATTTCTCAAGGAAACTAAAAATAAAATATAATGGCATCTATCAAGGAAAGTCACTTGATCGAAAAATTAAACCAGGGTAACTATTCCAATTGGAAGTTTAAAATGGAAATGACATTATTGAACAAAGAATTATCAGAAACGATAACAGAAGTGGCTCCGGACCCAATTACCGACGAATGGCAGAAAAAAGATAGAAAAGCCAGAGCGCTCATAAACTTATGTATTGAGGATTCCCAAATCGTTCACGTCAAGCATCTCACCTCGGCGCGCGATACATGGAATGCGCTTCGTGCAATACACGAAAGAGCTAATTTATCCAGCAAACTATACCTTTTACGAAAGTTGTACAGTATAAAGTTAGATGAAAGGGGAAACATGCAACAACATATAACCAAAATTCTGGAAACACTGGATAAACTTAAAGCAATCGGGGAGGAAATAAATAATTCGCATATATCAGCACTATTTCTGTGTTCGCTACCCCCCAGTTACGAAACGCTGATAACGGCGTTGGAAGCGCGACCAGAGGATGAACTGACACCGGAATTCATTAGCAGCAAACTGATTGATGAATATAATAGACGTAGGGATCACCAAGAAATGCCGCAAAATATGGCAAAGGCTTTTCACGCGAATAAAAAATTCTCTAACACCTACAGCTACAGAATGGATAACAAATACTGCTCACATTGCAAAATGACGAACCACAACAAATCTGAATGTTGGCGTCTAAAGAATAAGACCAACGAGCCCGGCAGATATAAAGATTATAAAAATAAATTCAGACACAACTCATCACAGTTAGTGTATGAGGGAAACGACAGACCGGCCGTGAAATCACGAACACAAGAAAGATATTCAGACACTGTAGATAAAGTAGGATCGAAATTTAGAGACTTAGCGCTCATAACTAATCAAACTGAAGAAGACAGTTGGATCGTTGATAGTGGTTCCTCATCCCACATAACAAATAATGAGAATTTATTCACTAAAATAAATAATGAAAACAAATCTGAAGTTATTGTTGCTAACGGTAAAACCTTAACCGCCTATGGGTCAGGCGAAGTAAAAATAAAAAGTCGAGCCTCGGATGGAGAGATAAGACAAGTAACACTACAGGAAGTACTATTTGTGCCAGAACTGAAAGCTAATTTATTTTCCGTACGAAAAGCAACACAACGTGGATGCAAAGTAACTTTTACTAAAGACAACTGTCAGTTAACTTACAATGATGAAGTATTCTTAGAAGGAAAAATAAAAAATAACCTATATGAGCTAGACCTGCTCACACCACAAAACAAAAATGTTACATATATGGTAAATAACTGTAACAACCCCAATTGTGTTACATTATGGCACAGAAGAATGGGTCACAAAAACTTCGGCTCTATAAAGGAAATTAAATCGAAACAGTTAGCCGAAGGCATAAACATCAACGAATGTAAACATGAACTAAATTGCAAAACTTGCATAAAATCAAAACTCACCGACATGCCATACCCCAAATCTACTCAAAACAGGGGGACTCATATTCTACAACTTGTGCACAGCGACGTATGCGGACCAATGCAAACTCCCACTATAGGAGGAAAATCATACGTGCTCACATTTATTGATGATTTCTCCAGGTACACAATGACCTATCTCTTATCAAAAAAGAGTGAAGTTTTATGTAAACTGAAGGAATACATCGCTTTTACGACAAACAAATTCGGAAAAAAACCAGAAATACTGAGAAGCGATAATGGCGGCGAATACGTCAGTAAAGAATACGAGGAATATCTAAGTGACAACGGCATACATCACCAGTTGACCGTGCCACACTGTCCATCCCAAAATGGCGTAGCGGAAAGAAAAAACAGGTCACTAATCGAGATGACACGAGCTATGTTGTCAGAAGCAAATTTAGGCAAAAAATTTTGGGGAGAGGCTATAAACACTGCCAATTACTTACAAAATAGACTTCCCACAAAGGCCAATACAAAAACACCCTACGAAATGTGGACTGGTATGAAACCAAATCTTCGTCATTTAAGAGTCTTTGGCTGTAAAGCATATTCCTACATCCATAAAAGCAAACGAGGAAAATTAGATGAAAAAGCCCAAGAAGGGATTTTTGTCGGATACGACGACAGATCAAAAGCTTACAGAATATATACAGAAGGAAAAAACATAACACTTGCTAGAACAGTTAAATTCCTCGAAAAATCAATGCAAATTTCAGAATTAAGCTCAAAGGAATTATTCGAAGGAACAGATAGTGAAGTCGAAAAAACTAATGCTCAAACAGATGAAAAACCCGAAGAGAGTGAGATTGAGTTTGAGGCACCGTCAGATGATGAACAAATAAATTCTGATAACATAACCGCCAATCAACCTCGCAGATCCGAGAGATCGAACAAGGGAGTACCGCCCGATCGACTCATCTACTTAGCGCAACAAGCTAACACCGTCGAACCCAGAGACTATAATGAGGTACTAAAAATTAAGAGCCCACAAGAGAAACAAAATTGGCTAAACGCTATGGAAGAAGAAATGCAATCTTTGCAAGAAAATAACACATTCACATTAATGGACCCCCCGCACGAAAGAAAAATAGTAGGTTCAAAATGGACATATAAAATTAAACACGACTCTCAGGGAAAAATAGCTAAATACAAAGCTAGACTGGTAGCAAAAGGATTTTCACAAAAATACGGTGAAGATTATTACGAAACCTTCGCACCAGTGGTCTCACACAGCACAATTAGAGCATTCCTGGCAGGAGCAGAATTTAGAAAACATAACGTACAACACATTGATATTAAAACTGCTTTCTTACACGGGGATTTAGACGAAACAGTTTACATACAACAGCCAGATGGCTACATCTCCCCGGGTAACGAAAACAAAGTATGGAAATTAAATAAAGCTATATATGGGTTGAAACAGGCCGCAAGAGCCTGGCATCTAAAAATAGGTGACTCTCTAAAACAACTAAAATTCGTGCAGAGTACTACTGATCCATGTCTATTCAAAAAGGGAAAAGGAAGAGAAACTATCTATATAATCGTATATGTGGATGATATTCTAATATCAGGATCAGAAGAACAAATCTACAAAACAACGAAAGAATTGGGCAGACAATATGAATTAAAAAATTTGGGTGAAGTTAATTATTACCTTGGAATTAGCATAAGGAAAAACCATGATGGAGATTATCTATTAAATCAAAAAAATAAGATTGAAGAAATTGTAAATACATTTAATTTGCAAGATTCAAAACCCTATAGTACACCAATGGAAACTGGATATTTGAGAAATGAAACAGAAGAAAACCTGCTTCCTAATAACACTAAATATCGCCAAGCTATTGGAGCTCTTCTATATATTGCCACGGTCACAAGACCAGACATCACAGCCGCAATAAACATTTTAAGTCGGAGAAATGAGAAACCACGTCAAATGGATTGGAACGCAGTAAAGCGTCTAATAAGTTATCTAAATCATACAAAGGATCTAAATTTGGTAATAAAATCAACGACAAAACCAATTCTTACAACATACGCTGATGCCGACTGGGCAAGCGATAAAACGGATCGGAAATCCACGAGTGGTAATCTTTTCCTAATTGATGATTCTCCTATACACTGGTTAAGCAAAAAACAATCATGTGTTGCGCTTTCCTCAGCAGAGGCGGAATATATATCCGCTGCTAACGCAGTTCAAGAAGTACTGTGGTTAATCAACCTACTCAAAGATCTCGATATGTTTCAACAGCTCCCGATTACTATTTTCGAAGATAACCAATCATGTATAAAAATGATTGAATCACCGAAGTACATATCAAGAACCAAACATATTGACATCAGATTCCACGCCATAAGAGATTTTCAGGAATCGGGTGTAATCCAGTTGAGTTATCTTCCAACTAAGCTAATGACAGCGGACATGATGACAAAACCACTGCCAAAGCCTGAATTTCTGAAGCACAGATCCAAACTGCTACAGCCGTGATATGCAACTCCAGAGATCAAGGGGGACTGTTAGAAATAAATGATCTCCTCGCTGCGAAAGACAGACAAACCCATAAACACTGACTCTCGCCTTTCCGCAGAAGAGGAATGTGTTTACTTCGAGAAATCTGCGCGCGCATCAAAGAGACTATACCGGTACACTTACGAACTGAAGTTCTGTTCTGTGTTGTGGATGCTGCTTTTGATGTCGCAGCAAAATGCTTGTTTCTTTGTTTTCCTATGTAATTTTTAAATGCAGAATCTAATTAAATATGTTTTTTCTTCCAATCAAAGGAAATTATTCCCGATATCAAGATGGTAAACAAACACACTAAAACTGATATTTTTTAAGACTTTAGGAGGAATGAAGTAAAATTGCACTACGCCCTTCAAACAGAAAGGTAAGCCTTTTACCTATTATAATTATGCTGTGGATAAAGTAAAATGATATTATAACATTTATTCTCATTGGCGAGTCAGAGTGCCATTACCTATGCACAACCGAGCTCCTATATTTTTATCAATTTTCATACAGGATGAGGCTCCACCACGTATCGCAAAAGCAGCGAAGCGGCTACTTCGCAATCATTTCGGGGATGACAGAATCATCAGCCGCCATTTTCCTGTAAGATGGCCAGCACGTTTCCCTGATCTCAACCATGTGATATTTGGCTTTGGGGGCATCTGAAGAATGTGGTGTTTAATGGACACATTACCAATTTAGCGGAACTTAAACCTAGCATCACGCATCACATCCACAACATCTCTACAGAAACACTCAAATCTGTTGTTGAACACGCTATTTTGCGCTTTCAGCTTGCTTCAGAATGCGAAGGACAGCATGTTGAACATTTATTACGTCATTAGCCAATGAGTAAGTCAACGTTTATTATTTTTGTATTGCATTCTAGTGTAGTAAACCACCAATTATTCTCCTTGCGGCGACTTTTTGAACTATTGTTTTTCTCTTCACCAAACAAAATTCCATTGCTCCACGAGTGTTCACGCAAAATTCCAAATCATTCTGACCAATGCTTTGTATTTGAGACCATTTTCAAACCGGGAACTTTAATTATAATCACTCTGTATATAAATGTGGGATTGCGGCAACCAGGATGGTAGAGGACGTCATTAAAGGACAGCGCAATATACAGACGAGAGACTATATAAAGGAGTCTGCGCTAGACAGACGAGAAGAAAAGAGGGAAGGAAGAAAGGAGCGAGAAGTTTATCACGGAGGTCAATCAGATGAGCAAGAGGTTGGAAGCGAAAGTTCACTCAGAAGAGATGCTTAGTCGCTTAGACGCTATTGATTGCTTAGACGAAAGCGAGACGGAGACGAGAGTGAGACGGCAAGGAAGAAGTACAGACGTGGAAAAAGAGCATGCAAAGACGATTGCCTGTGAAGTTCGATATCTTCAACTTGTAAATAGATGTAAATAGCTTAACCAGTATGTATAACCGAATGTCTTAAATAAAGGTACGTGGTTGTGCAGAGTGGAGTCGTCTTTTGTCAACAACCCACACAATGCCGAAAAAAGAAATGTAAAGCACTGGCTTAATTTTGAAAATTAATTAGACTAGACTCTTCTTCGGGTCTGAGCATCTAACTAAAATTAACCCAAACACATGCTATGTACACACACATATATATATATATATACATACGCCGCTCTGTCTGCCAGGGAAATCATTTTGCTTTTTTTTATCTCTGAGGAAACGTGTAGTAGCAGAGTATGCCAGGCTGTCGCCAACCGAGGCAGTTCCAGCAGACAGACGACGATAGATAAAAATTATTTTTTATTTAGTGCATGTTATTAAAACCGTGTGTATCTTAAAAAGTTTTTGCGTACATACATTTTATTCAATTTGAAAATTTTAAATCAAATATATCTTGAAGTTTTATAAAGAAAAGTTTTATAAAGAAAATAAGTATTTACCTCCTACCAAAACACACGAAACGAACCTGCATTCATGAAAATCCGTTTAGTAGTTAAGACTGTAAGTCAGTCAACATTGAAGTAAAAAAACAAAAGTTGGAACTGCAATCGTAAACAGAGTTCTTTGAAGATTATTTTTGTCGGATGATATCGCACCAGTAGTATTTTTTTTGTCTCAGATTTATGAGCGTAAAATAAATAAAATATTTAGCAATCTTGGAAGCTGAGTTACAGACCCATGAAAATTGATGTTTGCCACGTCAAATATAATATACATTTGTTAGGTATGGACTCAGACCTTAGAGGAGAGATACTTCTTATTCTGCTCTAAGTCTCAGACCTGACGACTTTTCAGGATTCACGTTTTTAGCAAAGTTGTCATGCTCCTAAAATTTGGTTATATATAGCGAACGTCATATATTGGACGCGTCAAATTTTTTGCTATATACTGCAAAGTATATTTTCATAGTATTGTACAGCCCTAATATGTATCCACATAAAACTTCCAATACTTCTTTAAATAAAGCAGGGCATATGAAAATTAGGTCAAACCTAAGGTTGTCATCTGATTTTCATATGCATTCCTTAAGGAAGTATTGAAAGTTTTATTCTCTCAAGCAGCAGTTTTATTTATTGCGATGGTACAGCATATTATTTTCAATGATAAATAATATTCATTCCATTAAAAATTTACAGAAGAACTTGTCGAAGACATTTCCTATTTCATTTTTGAGGGGGAATTTCTGCGAATCTTTTCACATCCGTAGATGCAAACGGATAATCCTGACCTGTCAGAAGCAGACTTCTTGCTAGCTTTCAACGTGTCACGGACGAATAGAAATGAATTGCTATGCACGGTTGTGCAACTGGTCAATTTTGGAGTTTTAATATGAATTCCATGTACAGCTTGTAAAGGAATGTTTATTCCTTGAAAGGAACTTGTTTATGAAAAGTCCAGACAACATAATCGTTTGGCTTTAATTTTAGCATATAATAGAATTTTAATAAATATTTATGATGAAAAGCTTTAATTCAAACTTCGGGGAGAATCCAAAACTATATTAAATCCCAAAAAGCATTCTTAACACCAATGGAAATATATGCATATGTCAGTAGTATGCGATAATATCATTAACTATTCAAAATATATGGTTTGAAATTGAATGTGTATTAAAATTGATCATTTATGCATTGTGCCTGTTAGGTAAGGGTTTCACCATTTTGCTTACAGAAGACGTTAAGAACATTTTAAACACAAATTAATAAAACAGTTGGCAAGCAATAAATGAAACATCCAGAATCCAAAAAATAAGTTTGGCATTTTTATGGTGTTTTATTGCACATTTTGCAAATAAATTTATCAAGAAACCCCATAAATTAAAAAAAAATCTAATGTGGGCAACACATGACTTTCCTTATATAATGTAATGAATTTACTACTTTTACAGCAAAAAAATAGGATTTTCTTGTAGTAGATACTAATATTCTTTCCAAGATATTGAATTTTCGACAATTAGTCGTCATTTTCATTGATTTAGCGTCATTTTTATCCATTTGGCGAGATTTTCGTTAATTTGGCAACATTTCAAAAAAGTCGCCAAGTTGGCGACATTCCGCCAAATTCGTCGCCAAAATCTCGCCAAGCGTTATGCACTAAGAAATAAGTTTTTCTTAAAGCAAATAAATGACTATTGGCGTTCAAATACAAAAGTATTATTCAAAGTATCTTTTTTCAAGAATGGAACGAGCTAGATCCACGAGAAGGATGTCACTCAATTTATCGCATGGTATTACATATGAAAAGTAAACATGTTTCTCTATAGGAAATATTTTTCTTTTTATTTCATATGACTTTTTGATAATTTTTTTAAAAAATGTACAATATCTCGAGAACGGTTCACGTTAGCGTTCTAAAATTTATGTCAATCGTTTTCTAATGAAAAATTACATAAGAAATGTCTATTTGCGTAACTTTATTAGTGGTTTTAATTTTTTGACGATTTTTTCAAAATTTCATTCGAAAATTTAGGGGGGTTCTGAACATTCGATTGCGTATAAAAACAATAGGCTTCCAGTGTTTACGGATTGTGATTTTTGTACTAAATTTGGTTCGAATCGGTCAATTCGTTCGTCAGTTATCGTCTCCACAGACTCACTGACACACACACACACATACACACACACTTTCACACACACACACACACACACACACACACACACACACACACACACACACACACAGACATCACTTCAAAAATGTTTGATTCGTGATCAGGGATGCTTGAAACGTGCTCTCCCGTCGAAAACTCGAATTCGAATTTTCGACCCCGTCACAATACTTTTCTTATACATTATGTATATAAGGAAAGTAAAAAGTATTAATTGTTGAGAAAGATGTTCACTTTTCATATGTAATATCATGCGATAAATTGGATGACATCATTCTCGTGGATCTAGCGCGTTCCATTCATGTGAAAGGTTACTTTGAGTAATATTTTTGTATTTGAACGACAATAGTTATTTATCCGCTTGACGAGATTTTGGCGAAAAATTTGGCGGAATGTCACCAACTTGGCGACTTTTTAAAATGTTGCCAAATTAACGAAAATCTCGTCAAATGGATAAATATGACGCTAAATCAATGAAAATGATGACTAGTTGACGAAAATTCAATATCTTAGAAAGAATATAAGTATCTACTACATGAATAACGTATTTTTATTTCACTGTAAAAGAAGTAAATTCATTGCATTATATAAGAAAAGTCATGTGCTGCCCACATCAAATTTTTTGGTTTGTAACATTTCACAAGCTTTTATTGAAACCATCATCATCACTTCCAGAGTGTATTAAAATAAATCTGGACCTTTTTCCCGATGGGGCTTTCTGTCCAGTTGACGAACCAAGTAAAAAAAGGTGTTTCGCAGACTGATTTGTGGGAAATTTTGGAAAAACAAACACGTTGAGTAAATAAATATAGAATATAAAATCGCAGATCAAACAACAGCATGTTAAACTGGATAATAGTATAAACGATTTAATATTTAGTTGTAAAAGAAAAAAAAACTTCGCTTATAAAACTTATCCATATCTGCCGATAATAATAAGGCAAAAATAAATTTATATTATTTATTCTTTTAATTCAAAATATATATTTATCATGCCGGGTATGTATTTAGGGTGAAAGTTTCTCAAAATGTCAAATCCTTTCAAGTTTTGGTTCTATCTTTAATAGTTATGGAAATAGAAATTTTGACTGAAAATAAAAAATAAATTTCAACTTTTGTAAAAACGATTGCGATCTCCTGCATATGTTTTTCGCACGACAATTTCTCGCTAAGATCAAGCCAACTAATGTTTCCATGTGCAGGGTACGAGGATGAATACAAATATTTCACTTCCCATTATGTATATGATGCGTGGGTTTTCACCACACGTCCGGTCAGGACGCAAGTATTATTATTATTCTCCATTAAAATCAACTTCGACATTGGCCGTGTCGGACATAAACACATGAAAATAAGTTCTAAAATATAAGTGGACAATGAGGATAGCGAATATAATATAAAACAATAACAAATTTATTTGCAAATGATTAAAATAATAAGAACATATTTAATTAACATTCTAACTTAAACATAATTATTCTCCATATCATCCCCGCAAAGTTACTCTAATTAACACAACTTTAGTGGTATTCACATATAATCTCATTGAAATACTATTTTGCTCCGTTCCGTAAGAACGTCTCCCTTAATTACACATACTTGGAACATATAATTAAATTCCATCATCTCAAGATTAAAGTTAATTTGTACCACTCATATATTTATACACCTATTAAAATACAGTTAAAATAATTAGCATAAGGATCAATTTCTCAAATACGAAGGCTTATAAAATGCCAAGAGAGAGCGAGAAAATCATGCTACCAAAATGTACGTAAAAGACATGCATGGCATACCTCGATACTCCGTTGTGTGACCCGTCATCGGGTCGGAAGGCGACGGGTGCCAGGCATCTCTGTAGTTATTCGAGGACACTTCTCTTTTCAAAATCGAAAATTCAAGTGAAGCTACTTCTCTCAAAATCTGACACTCTCTCGAACATCTGAAAATCGTTACCTCCTACAAAACTACACTCCTGGTTGTAATTGGCCTGACACTGTAGCCCCTGCTATTTCTATTGGATAGCGTAGGGTTACATATCTGTTATTGGGTGCTGTAATCTCGTATGTTTGGTTAGGACTCAAGAATTAATATGTGTCAGCTGACCGAAAGTTTTCACGACCTCGGGCGAACGTGTGACCAGTGGCGGTCAAGAGGTCACCTCTTTCCAAGGTCCTCCGCTACGAGTCTCTCTGTAATTAAGACGCATCCGTTAACGAAGTCGAAGAAGCGTTGTTCTTACTTCCTTTCCAGGTGTCTTTCTGGGGAAACATATATTTATTTTAAAAGCAATACAGGGACCGTCGTCATAGGTTGCGATCCATCCAAAACTTACGATGTTACATATTAACCATGTAACAATGTAAAAAATATTTAAATTTTACCTTAAATCAATTTTATTTATTCTTTCTATTCATTTTATGGTTGAAATTTTAAAGAACTCTGGTTCGAAACTGATTATTTTATTTTTTTATCGATATTATTTTGAGCATTATTTCTATTGGCGGAACATTAAATCTCGTTTCTTATACTCCACTAAATGTTAGGTGTTCGTCAATTATAATTAGAACAAAAAGGGTAGCAAAATTCCGCCTATCACAAAGTTTTGCTCAAAGCAAAATTAAGATTGCAAGAGATATTTGAATAGAGATGGTTGAGAGAATCAGAAGTTCACGAAAAAGTGATGTTTGGCAAATAAACAGCAGTTTTTTTTATGTGTGTAATTTGAATGGAAAAGCGCAACAGCGAACAATTTATCTGGCTCCGCCTTGCTGTAGTCCATCATCCGCAGTGAGAAATTTAGATATGTGCGTGCATCACTTAATATAAACACCTTAGAAAACACAGGGATGCCACTGATAGCAAACTGTTTGTGCTTGAGTATCTGTGTTTGATAAGTGTTTTGTCATGTGCTAGTAAAAAACCGTAGATTATGTGTTTGTCAAATAAAAACTATTTTATAAATATGAATATTTACTCGTTTTTATTTTTTTAATTTTGCTTTCATTTGCGATCGTTGAAAAAATATATACATTTAACACCGTCCCTTACAAAAAGTGTTGTTCTATCAAAATTTGTCCCTCTTTTGTGACTCTCAAAGATCAGGTATGTAACCACTTACGCCGTATATAGTAAAGAAGGTAGCAATACAGAAATAGGGGACTTAACATTTAAAAAAAATCTGATGTGGGCAACACATGACTTTCCTTATATAATTTTAATGAATTTACTACTTTTACAGTAAAAAAATAGGTTTTTCTTATAGTAGATACTAATATTCTTTCCAAGATATTAAATTTTCGACAATTAGTCATCATTTTCATTGATTTAACATCATTTTTATCCATTTGGCGAGATTTTCATTAATTCGGCAACATTTCAAAAAAGTCGTCAAGTTGGCGACATTCCGCCAAATTCGTCGCCAAAATCTCGCCAAGCGTTATGCACTAAGAAAAATGTTATTCTTACAGCAGATAAATGACTATTGGCGTTCAAATACAAAAGTATTATTGAAAGTATATTTTTTCATGAATGGAACGAGCTAGATCCACGAGAATGATGTCACTCAATTTATCGCATGGAACATATGAACATATTACATATGAAAAGTGAACATGTTTCTCAATAGGATTTTTTTTTTATGTGACTTTTTCATAATTTTTTTGAAAAATGTACAATATCTCGAGAACGGTTCACGTTAGCGTTCTAAAATTTATGCCAATCGTTTTCTAATGAAAAATTACATAAGAAATGTTTATTTGGGTAACTTTATTAGCGGTTTTGATTTTTTGACGATTTTTTCAAAATTTTATTCGAAAATTTAGGGGGGTTCTGAACATTCGATTACGTATAAAAACAATAGGCTTCCAGTGTTTACGGATTGTGATTTTTGTACCAAATTTGGTTCGAATCGGTCCATTCGTTCGTCAGTTATCGTCTCCACAGACTCACTGACACACACACACACACACACATACTTTCACACACACACACACACACACATACTTTCACACACACACACACAGACATCACTTCAAAAATGTTTGATTCGTGATCAGGGATGCTTGAAACGTGCTCTCCCGTCGAAAACTCGAATTCGAATTTTCGACCCCGTCACAATACTTTCCTTATACATTATGTATATAAGGAAAGTAATAAAATTATAAGTCTAGAAGATGAAAAGATAATTGCTTTGGAATTCTAAGACGATAGCGCTGAACAAAATTGCAAATGAGTTTTCTTTAAATTAGAAGATGTAATGACTTTTTATCCTTATAAGTCATAAATGATTTCATTTCCAAAAGCACGGCTAACTTCTTTTAATGTATTTGACATTCTAATTGGCTTTCTTTAATACAAACCGTCGCATTGGTAATATTACTCTTTATTTAAAAGAAGTTGAGATAATAGAAAATATGGAATTGGCTTTTGATACGGCTGAAGTAGTGCTGAAATTAATGGAGGAGCACAAAAATATTTTTACTAAGAATGGGGATCAAAAGCAATAACTTCTCCAAGCATCTTTTCCATAATGCAATGAAAATAGCTTAATTAAAAGTTTAGCATTTATGAGGATTGATTTACCATCTAACTGCATGAGTGTTTGGACATCAAATATTTCAAGTGTTTTTTATTTATCAAACAGAAATCCAATTATGTTTATCCTTACAGAGCTTTTGATTCTAACCTGTTCAACCGACAACTGTACAATTATATGTTGAGTGGTTGCTTTTAATTGAGGATACCAATAAAAAAGAATAAGTGCTTGATTCCCTAATTATCTATTATGATAGTTTCTTAGAAATAAATAATGTTTTTGTATCAATTACATATTGTATGAAACAATGATAAATTCGTCTTAATATATTATATGCACTCTACTATTTTCAAATAGCATCTATATAAATAAAATTGAAAATCTGTTTGTAGGCATGTGTGTGTGTGCCTCATCATTACGGAAGAACGGCTGAACCGAATACTATGAAATTTTGTAAGTAGTCTGGGAATAGCCTTACTTAAGATTTAATCAATATTTTGAGCTTCTAGGGCCAGGGGTTGCAGAGACAATAATACAAACGTATCTCCCATAGAGCTAGCATTAAGCAGACGGCATGTTTTCTGCAAATTTATTTGTCAAAATATGATATGTTGCTAAGAAATAGAATTAAACAGAGTTTATATAGCAGCCGACGTTTTATTAAATCTTTTCCGATTTGAATAATTAAGAAATGTGCATAAGAACAAATTTGATCGGAATTACGTTTTTGACTGTATTATATCAATTACGGCTTTAGGGTTGAAAGGCTATGGGGATTATTGATATTGCAAGAACTGTCAGGCATCTCATCCATATGAGATAGCTGATACCTGTAATGGCAACCAGTCATTTGCTACCGATAAAAGCTCAAAACCAGTCCATGAATGCTGTTATCTGTAATAGAACAGCGATTCTGACATTAGGAACGTTTTATTTATGCGGGTTTTGAAATTATGCATAAGGACATTATAGTTTTGTGCTACCTGAGGTCAAGAAAATTTACCATGTGCTATAATTTTGGGAACTTTTAAGGAGAACACAAATTCAGTCTTACATCAAATCCAGCCTTATTTCAGGTTGTAATGACCAAGCTCGCAGATTCCTTCTTAAGTGATCTTTTGGAAAGCAAATCCTCATGCTTTTTTAAATAGTGTTTGCAGATTCCAAACTTTATGAGCGCTCTCTATAGGCTAATTCAGTGAGTATAAATTTAAGTAAAACTAAAATAGCTTCATTAAAAGCAAGATATAGCACAAAATTAAGAGTGTCGACCTGCTTTTAGGGCAAGAAGCAGCATTTTCGTCAGGACACATAAAAAGCACAACCTTCACTCGAGAGTGTAAGATCTATTACTGATTTTAGAATAGCACCCGTGACAGAAGAAGGAAAAGGGGGTTGTCACCAACAACAAAAGGAAAAAATCGGCAGTGTCTCCAAAAATCGAAAGAGCTGAAATGTCTTTATATGAATAACATATTTTTTGTGTGTGGCTTGTCTTCTTTAGAAATTTTCAAAATGCTAAAATATCGAAATTAAAATTATATTTTCAAAATTATTCAAAATATTAAAATTAGAACAATAATTTCATATTAGTTCAAAATATTAAATTATCGAAATCATAGCCACTATATTTAAAAGAACTGAGCACCTGATTCAAAATACATTTATAAGTCCTTCTAAGATATTGAAAGGACTGCAAATTATTTCTTATTTCATAGATTGTAAAGAACCTGGCTGCCCAACCGTGAATTGAACTACGGATCTGGACAGTCGACGTACTGCACCGCCGACGCTGTCCAGTTGAGCTACTGGGGCGGAAATGCAAGCTCTTATTGTCGCAATGGATTCTGCGAGCTATCACTTTTAATTTTTGAGATATAAGCATTATAAACTTGAAAAACTGAAAATTTTCAATTTTCTTCAAATTGACAAGATGGTTCTTCGAAAAGTATACGAGACTTGTGAAAACAAATTATTTATCTAGAAACTGGATTTTCTACTGAACATATTTGTTGTTTACCCTATCTATCTTTTATAGTTTAGAAAATATTTTGAATAAAATTAAGAAAAAGAAGCATTTCTGAATATTAAAACATTGAAATTATTTTTGTATATTCATAAATAGAACTCTATTCGCGTTGAAGCAAATAAACACTGTTTACGTCTTTATCTATTAGGTTCCGTGAAACAAGCATTCGAAGTGTTTACATTTTTCGTAATGCTCCGATTTTAGGCAGAGATATCCCAACCATAGATGTTATACCCATCAAAAGAGGTAAACTTCTCAGGAAAAAGAAAGAAGAGGTAAGACACTGTGAATGAATGATAAAATACTAAAGTAGAAAGTGAAAGTCTAACAAAGGATTTAAAGTATATTTTCAGTAAGCGAGTTAACGAGTGTATTTTAGTTTTATTGCACTTATCATCAATATAAACTGAAGGGATGAATTTGGGTGTTGGAGGTTATACTTTAAACGTTTTTGAAGAAATGTGAAGCTAAATGGAGGTCAGATATAAATTTGTGATTCGTGAAGGCTTTCAAAATTGAAGAACATAATAAGTTTCCTTGCCACAATTGCAATTATTAGATTTTTTATGACGAGAGCGAAAATAAAAAAGCGAAAATGGCTCATAGATGATTTTATCTGCCCTGGGAGCGCAATCATCGCTATAATAATTATATCATTTGTTTTTGTCTTTTCAGATCCTCCTAAAGTCCACTCAATGATCCAGATGGCCGAATCTTTTCTCATTTAAAGTTCTATTACATGTAGCAAGATGGTCCTAAGACATGATGGGCGGAATTGCCGAAGTTCCGGCATTAAAAATTGCTTTTTGTAGTATGATATCTATAGTATTTACCAAGGGACAGAACCTAACGGAGCCGGAGTTTCGATTTCCACCTAGGGTGGATAAATGGTTTTTACTTTCCCTGCATTACATAGTAATGTATAGGGAAAGTATTGGACTCATGCCGAAAATCGCAACTTGAGTTTTCGACGGATCTACACGTTTCGAGACCTCTAGAACACGGAAGAACTATTTTTAGCGTGACGTCTGTGTGTGTGTTTATGTGTCTGTGCAAATTTTGTATCCACTTTAGCTAAAAAACTAATGGACGGAATTTCATAAAATTTGGTAGGTAAGTCACTTGTGGGTGAATTTGGTGCTGATTCGTTTTGGGTACGATTCGGAATAAAAGAACCCGCCTTATTTTGCAAAATGGCCCGTAAAAGCTTGTACCCACTCTAGCTGAAAAACTAATGGACCGAATTTCACAAAATTCGGTAGATAAGTCACTTGTTGGGCGTTCTGGTGCTGATTAGATTTTGGTACGATTCGAAAAAAAATAACCTGCTTTTTTTTGCAAAATGGCCCGCAAAAATCGACAAAATCTGAAATAAAACAATTCGTACGCTCAAATATATCCATTAAATGCTTGTGTTATACGTAATTTTTAATGAGGAAAAAAATAAGTCTAACCCCATTACACGAGGACAAGCTGTTCTCGAGATATTTTAATTTTTTCATATTTTCTCTACGCCACCTTTGAAAATAAGTCCAGTTGCCAAATGAGAACGAAAATTGAACTAAAAGTGAATAAAATTTAATTAAAATAAAGAGAACGTGGATATAAGTCTGCAGGGAAAGTCAAGTGCTGTCCACACAGATTTTTCCTCTTCGGAAAGTTTTTCTAGATCTTTCAGACCCCACATTGTCACCTGTATTTCTAAAAATTCCCATACTTATAGTATTCTACGAGACTTAACATAGCTGTATTTTCTATTATTCTTTCCTAGGGCAGTGGAAATGTTTTTCTTTCTAAGGCCTGTTTAGACCCTCCCAAAGCCTTCTGATGATCCAGAAGGCTGAACCTTTTCATACTTTAGTACCGACTGTAGCTAAAACTGAACCTAAAACTGACCCAATTTCAAATTAAAACGACAATTTACAAAGCTGAGTCTCATGTATTGTTTAATATTATATTGTATCAACATATTCTATCAACTTCATATTTGAAAGTGTTAATTTCCCTATCTTTATCGTATTTAAATACTTGATATTTACCTATCTGAAAAACTTGGAAATCTGATCTCTCTCGTATCACAAATGCGTTGTTTGTAGCTATATTTTTACTTTCTCGTACTATGTAATATAATATAATAAAAGTATTTTTCTCACGAAAATTTTCGAATTTTAAATTTTAATCCCGTTATATGTCTTAAGACTTCCTGAATACGTCGTCGACTATTTTTGGAGTAATGTCCGTCTGTTTGACAGTCTGTATGTCTGCGGCCGATTTCTTGTGAAAACGATAGCAGCCACAAATATTAAAGGAGCTTCACAAAACTCTCTATCCAGATTTGATATCAAAAAATCAAAAACTAAATAGAATTTTTTTAAGTTAGAGAGAAAACTTTTTACAAAAACATTTTACAAATATCTTTTTAGAGAAATTTTTATATATTTTTAACATGTCAGAGTATGTCACAATGTGGCATGATCGTACATAAAAGGATCAATGAGAATGAAACTTAACAGTTTCAATCATTATTGTGAAAACTAGCCACGCTACATTTTTTTTACTTTCCCTGCAATACATGGTAATGTATAAGGTAAGTATTGGAATCATGCCGAAAATCGCAACTCGAGTTTTCGATGGATCTATACGTTTCGAGACCTCTAGAAAACGAAAAACTATTTTTAGCGTGACGTCTGTGTGTGTGTCTGTGTGTATGTCTCTGTGTCTGTGTGTCTGTCTGTGTGTATGTCTGTCTGAGCAGATTTTGCATCCACTCTAACTAAACAACTAATTGACCGAATTTCATAAAATTTAGTAGGTAAGTCATTTGTGGGCGAATCTGGTGCTGATTAGTTTTGGGTACGATTCGAGATAAAAGAACCCGCCTTTTCTTGCGAAATGGTCGAAAAATATTTTATCCACTCTAGCTGAAAAACTAATGGACCAAATTTCACAAAATTCGGTAGGTAAGTCACTTGTGGGACAGCCTAGTGCTGATTAGATTTTGGTACGATTCGGCAAAAAATAACCTGCCTTTTTTTGCAAAATGGCCTGCAGAAATCTTCACAATCTGAAATAAAAAATTGCGTATGCTCAAATATATCCATTAAATGCCTGTTTAATACGTAATTTTTAACGGAGAAAAGAATAAGACCAACCCCATTACATTACAACTAGCCGTTCTCGAGACATTTTAGTTTTTTCATATTTTCTCTACGCCACCTATGAAAATAAGTGCAGTTATCAAATGAGAACGAAAATTGAATTAAAAGCGAATTCAATTTAATGAAAATAAAGAGAACGTGAATATAAGTCTGCAGGGAAAGTCATGTGCTGCCGGCATCAGATTTTTTTTTTGTGACATTATCAGCCCCTCTCGGGGGAAGGTCAAATACGGTATCAAACGAAATATTTTTGTCAAGCCCTGTGAAGAAAAATCTGATGTGGGCAGCACACGACTTTCTCTGCAGACTTATATCCACGCTCTCTTTATTTTAATTAAATTTAATTCATTTTTAATTCAATTTTCGTTCTCATTTGATAACTGGACTCATTTTCAAAGGTGTCGTGGAGAAAATATGAAAACAACTAATATATCTCGAAAACGGCTAGTCCTAGTGTAATGGGGTTGGTCTTATTCTTTTTTTGTTAAAAATACACATACTTCATATACGTATTAAAAATATACGTACTTCGTATACTTATAAAATATTTATATTTCGTATAAAACAGGCATTAAATATTTATATATGAGCATACGTAGTTTTTTATTTTAGGTTTTGACAATTTTTCCGGGCCATTTTGTAATAAAAGGCAAGCTATTTTTTTCCGAATCGTACCAAAATCTAATCAGCACTAGGGTAACTCACAGGCGACTTATATACTGAATTTTGTGAAATTCGGTCCATTAGTTTTTTATCTAGAGTGGATACAGGCAATTGTTGCGGGCCATTACGCAAAAAAGGCGGGTTTGTTTTATCCCGAATTGTACCAAAACTGATCAGCACCAGATTCACCCACAGGTGACTTACCAATTTATATGAAATTCGGTCAATTAGTTTTTTAGTTAGAGTGGATACAAAATCTGCACACACAGACAGACAGACCCACAGATAGACAGATAGACACACAGGCAGACACACACACAGACGTCACGTTGAAAATAGTTTTTTGTATTCTAGAGGTATCGAAACGTGTAGATCCGTCGAAAACTCGAGATGTGATTTTCGGTATGATTCCAATACTTTCCCTATACATTACCATGTACAGCAGGGAAAGCAAAAATGTAAAAAATTATAATTGTAAGTATTTGAATTCACAATACCGATGCTTTAGAATTTTTCTTGTAAAATTTGAAAAAAGAAAGTTAGTACAATATGAATTCTGGTGTGTCGAGTTGAGCCATACTTTAGTTAATTTAGAAAGCTAAAACTTATACATTTTCATTCCTATTCAACAACGTATGAATAGAATTTACATTTATTAGCGTAATTTAGAGTCTACAATTGATTGAATGAAAATATATCTCAGTTTTCCTGTTCACATATAAAGTGAAGTTTCATTTTCATTGAACGAAGTATTCGGAAACGAAAAACAAATCTTCTATCCATACTTAATTATAAGGAACTGACAAGCGATAAATAAAATATCATATTCGAAGCAAAATAATTGGTGTATTTCTTTAGAATTAATTACAATCCGTGCAATTACATTTCAGCAAAAGATATTTTAGATTTAAGACGTCGTTGCTAATCATTGAAAAAATAAATATATTTATATCATGTCGTTTGAGGCTGGTGCAAATTAATTGTTATGTACGCCACGAACTGCTGCTTAAGAATAAAATAAAATATCTGATGTTGACAGCACATGACTTTCCCTTCAGACTTATATTCACGTTCTCTTTACTTTAATTACAATTAGTTCATCTTTAATTCAATTTTCGTTCTCATTTGATAACTGGACTTCTTTTCAAAGGTGACGTACAGAAAATACGAAACAATAAAAAAAAATCTCGAGAACGGCTAGTCCTAGTGTAATAGGGTTGATCTTATTCTTTCCTTCGTTAAAAATTACGTATTAAACAAGCATCATGGATATATTTGAGCAAACTAGATTTTTATTTGAGATTTTGACTATTTTTGCGGGCCATTTTGGAAAAAAAGGCAGGTTAATTTTTTTGTGAATTATACCAAAATCTAATCAGCACCAGGGTGTCCCACACGCGACTTATCTACCAAATTTTGCTTAATTCGGTCCATTAGTTTTTCAGCTAGAGTGGATACAAGCTTTTGAGGACCATTTCGCAAAAAAAGGCGGGTTCTTTTATTCCGAATTGTACCCAAAACTAATCAGCACCAGATTCGCCCACAAGTGATTTACCTACCAAATTTTATGAAATTCGGTCAATTACTTTTTTAGTTAGAGTGGATACAAAATCTGCACAGACAGACAGACAGACAGACAGACAGACACACAGACAGACACATAGACAGACAGACACACAGACACGCACTCAGACGTCACGCTAAAAATAGTTTTTTTCGTATTCTAGAGGTCTCGAAACGTGCAGATGCGTCGAAAACTCGAGTTGCGATTTTCGGCATGATTCCAAAACTTTCCCTATACATTACCATGTATTGCAGAGAAAGTAAAATAACTTTGTAGAAAGCAGCATATAATACCAAATTTAATAGCATCCACTAGTTTGTAAGGAAAAAACAAACTTCTTACTATATTAACATTTCAATTAGTGTATTTCACCTCTTGTCCTTTTCTCCTGGGTTTATTTCTAGTGTATTTATCGTTTATTTATTATGTCCCACCTTTTGGCCCTTCCTCATGTTTTTTTTTACTCCTTCTCTTACTGATGGCAACACTGTTTTTACTTTCCCTGCAATGCATGGTAATGTATAGGGAAAGTATTGGAATCATGTCGAAAATCGCAACTCGAGTTTTCGCCGGATTTACACGTTTCGAGACCTCTAGAATACGAAAAAAAACCATTTTTAGCGTGACGTCTGTGTGTGTGTCTGTGTGTCTGTCTGTCTGTCTGTCTGTGTGTCTGTTTGTCTGTTTGTCTGTCCGTGCAGATTTTGTATCCACTCTAATTAAAAAACTAATGGATCGAATTTCACAAAATTTGGTGGGTAAGTCACTTGTGGGCGAGTCTGGTGCTTATTAGTTTTGGGTACGATTCGTGATAAAAGAACCCGCCTATTTTTGCTAAATGGCCCGCAAAAGTTTGTATCCACTCTAACTGAAAAACTAATAGACCAAATTTCACAAAATTCGGCAGATGAGTCACTTGTGGGTCACCCTGGTGCTGATTAGATTTTAGTATGCTTCGGAAAAAAATAACCTGCCTTTTTTTGCAAAATGGCCCGCAAAAATCGTCAAAATCTAAACTAAAGAACTACTTATGCTCAAATATATCCATTAAATGCTTGTTTAATACGTAATTTTTAGTGAAGAAAAGAATAAGACCAACCCCATTACACTCGAACTAGCCGTTCTCGAGATATTTTACTTTTTCTTATTTTCTCTACGCCATCTTTGAAAATAAGTCATGTTATCGAATGAGAACGAAAATTGAATTAACAATCAAATAAATTTAATTAAAATAAAGAGAACGTGGATATAAGTCTGCAGGGAAAGTCATGTGCTGCCCACATCAGATTTTTTACTTTCCCTGCAATAGATGGTAATGTATAGGGAAAGTATTGGAATCATGTCGAAAATCGCAACTCGAGTTTTCGACGTATCTACACGTTTCAAGACCTATAGAATACGAAAAAATAATTTTTAGCGTGACATCTGTGTATGTGTCTGTGTGTCTGTCTGTCTGTCTGTGCAGATTTTGTATCCACTCTAACAAAGGAAACTAAGAGACCGAATTTCACAAAACTTGGTAGGTAAGTCACTTGTGGGCGAGTCTGGTGCTATTTTGTTTTGGGTGTGATTCGGGATAAAAGAACCCGCCTTTTTTTGCGAAATGGCCCGCAAAAGTTTGTATCCACTCTAGCTGAAAAACTAATGGACCAAATTTCACAAAATTCGGCAGATTAGTCACTTATAGGTCTCCCTGGTGCTGATTAGATTTTGGTACGATTTGGAAAAAAATAACCTGCCTTTTTTGCAAAATGGTCCGCAAAAATTGTCAAAATCTAAACTAAAAAGCTACGTATGCTCAAATATATCAATTAATTGCTTGTTTAATACTTAATTTTTAACAAAAAAAGAATAGGACCAACCCCATTACATTAGGACTAGCCGTTTTCGAGATATATTAGTTATTTTCATATTTTCTCCACGCCACCTATGAAAATGAGTCCAGTTATCAAATGAGAACGAAAATTGAATTGAAAGTGAATTAAATTTAATTAAACTAACCACAACGTGGATATAAGTCTGCAGGGAAAGTCATGTGCTGTCCACATCAGATTTTTACTTTACCTGCAATACATGGTAATGTATAGGGAAAATATTGAAATCATGTCGAAAATTGCAACTCGCTTTTTCGACGGATCTATGCGTTTCGAGGCCTCTAGAATACGATAAAACTATTTTTAGCGTGACGTCTGTGTGTGTGTCTGTGTGTCTGTTCTGATTTTGTATCCATTCTAACTAAAAAACTAATCGACCGAATTTAATAAAATTTTGTAGGTAAGTCACTTGTGGGCGAATCTGGTGCTGATTAATTGTGGGTACGATTCGTGATAAAAGAATTTGCCTTTTTTTGCGAAATGTCCCACGAAAGCTTGTATCCACGCTAGCTGAAAAACTAATGGACATAATTTCACAAAATTCTGTAAATAAGTCGCTTGCGGATCACTTTGGTGCTGATTAGATTTTGGTATGATTCGGAAAAAATAACAAAATAACCTGCCTTTTTTTGTAAATGGCTTCAAAAATGGCCTCAAAAATCGACAAAATCTAAAATGAAAATTCCCAAACATGTCCATTAAATGCTTGTTGTATAAGTAATTTTTAACGATGAAAAGAATACGATCAACCCCATTACACTAGGTCTAGCTGTTCTCGAGATATTTTAGTTTTTTCGTATTTTTTCTACGCCATCCTTGAAAATAAGTCCAGTTACCAAATGAGGCCGAAAATTGAATTAAAAGTGAATTAAATGTAAGTAAAATAAAAGGAACGTGGATATAAATCTGCGGAGAAAGTCATGCGCTGCCCCCATCAGATGTTTTTAATTCTTTTCTTACCGTCGGCAGCACTGTTTTTCTGCTTATGCCATGATTGTTGTCTTGCGTAATTCGCTAATCTGCTTTTCGGGTGAAAGTAGTGATTCTTATGTATACTGATGAATAAGGCTGTGTTTGCCTTCGAAATCGGTGGATACTATTAAATTTGGTATTATATGCTGCATTTAAAGAAGTTATTTTAATTTTATTAATGCCATTATTATTCAGATTCTCAAAACATGCTAGCACATTGCATACAAGAAAAATTACTTTTGTGTATAATCTCTTCTACATATTATGAAAGATGTATAATTAAAAAATTATAGAATAAAGGAACAATCAACTGCGTCAAAATGTGAAATTCTAGTTCTGCTAAATTACATTTTTAAAAATAAATTCATTGAAAAAATGCATTGCGATAATTTATTCTGTAATTTTAAATTCCAACTTTTAGATTATGTTTTTAATTGAAATATCTCTTGCGAATAGCACATGACTTTCTAAATTGTTTTGAACTTCTTTTTAGTTAACTCTGTCCAGCATAGATGAAAAGTGTTTATGACTTTCATCATTCTGTCTGTCTGTCTGTTCGATCGCACAATAACTACCGTAAAAATGACTTTATGAAAATGGAATTTTAGTATGTTTCGGAGACGGTCTGTGAGACATATGGTAATGAAAATGAATAATATAACCTAATTAGTTTCGGATTTAACCTGGGTGGAAAAGATGAAATAAATTGAACCCTATGGGACTTCATATTTTAAACAGTTTTTAAGCGAAGTTAAAATTACAAATTGCTTCGAAAATTTTAGGAAATATTCTAATTATCACATAAAATATATAAAAAAAATCAGCAAAATATGTTTGGTATTTTTTAAAATAAAAATTGAAATAATAATTACACACATGATATAAAGGGAGATCACGCGACTTATTGCAATATAAAATATAGCATCCATTTTTTTCGCTGCGTAAATGTCTTGATTTTTCATGTTCTTCTAAATTTATATTTAGTGTTGAATACATCGTAAAACCGCTTTATTTTTACTTTCCCTGCAATACATGGTAATGTATAGGGAAAGTATTGGAATCATGTCGAATATCGCAACTCGAGTTTTCGACGGATCTACACGTTTCGAGACCTCTAGAATACGAAAAAAACCATTTTTAGCGTGACGTCTGCGTGTCTGTATGTCTGTGTCTCTGTCTGTATGTCTGTGTCTCTGTCTGTGTGTCTGTCTGTCTGTCTGTGCAGATGTTGTATCCACTCTAACTAAAAAACTAATACACCGAATTTCACAAAATTTTGTAGGTAAGTCACTTGTGGGCGAGTCTGGTGCTGATTAGTTTTGGGTACGTTTCGGGATAAAAGAACCCGCCTTTTTTTGCGAAATGGCCCGCAACAGCTTGTATCCACTTTAGCTGAAAAACTAATAGACCGATTTTCACAAAATTCGGTAGATGAGTCACGTATAGGTTACCTTGGTGCTGATTAGATTTTGGTACGATTCAGAAAAAAATAACCTGCCTTTTTTTGCAGAATGGCCAGCAAAAATTGTCAAAATCTAAACTAAAAAGCTACGTATGCTCAAATATATCCATTAAATGCTTGTTTAATACGTAAATTTTAACGAAGAAAAGAATAAGACCAACCCCATTACACTAGAACTAGCCGTTTTCGAGATATATTAGTTATTTCCGTATTTTCTCTACGCCACCTTTGAAAATAAGTTCAGTTATCAAATGAGAACGAAAATTGAATTAAAAGGGAATTATATTTAATTGAAATAAAGAGAACGTGGATATAAGTCTGCAGGGAAAGTCACGTGCTGCCCACATCAGATTTTTTAGTATTATCTGTGTATCTACATTTTATGCCAAATCAATTACAATATGCTTTTAATGATCACTAAACTTTGATTATTCCTACAATGAAGCCTAATTTCTATACCATGCAGAATGCTAACACAACAAGTCATTGCAAGATAAGTTGTATGTAGTTGTACGTATAAGAATTGCTGAATTTTGATCACGTAAAAATTACTTTGAAAAGTTGATTTATAGCATCGGCTTTTTAAAGAACTTTGAAGTTTGCAAATTATAATAAATTACTTTAGTACTGTGATAATTTAAAAAATATCAACTCTTTCAGTCACCTTCCCATTTTAGAGATGTATTAAATAAATTTGTATTTCAGTTGGAAAGTGTTTCATAATCAGCTTTATGAATGATTAATCTTTTATTGGTTATTTACGTTACACATCACATTTTCGCCCAATAAAAGAAAATCTTTTGTGTAAAAAATGCTGAATAAAACTTTTCATAAATTAGAGAAATGCAATTTTCTGTCTCGTATCCCTTAATTAATAAATGTTTGAATATATAAATATTATTTTTTTATTTTTTTTAGAAAAATTTATGTATTTATCCTTAGCAGCTCATTTACAGAAAAAAATAACGTCACATATTGAATGTTTCTTGCGGATTAATACCAAATTAAACAGTGGGGATTAATAAATGTTTTACCAAATTAGACATTATACCAAAACAGATATTCTGGACTATTTCAAGTACTCGCAGACGTACCCGTATCAAGGATTAGGGAAAACTGTGCTAGTAAAAGCAGTATTGATTTGTGGAATGGATATATAGAAGTATATTATATGCATATCCTCCAGACGCCAAATCTTTATTCGAACAGCATAAATAAATCAATGCAGTTTATTAACATATCTTTTGGCGATACCTTCATTTACGATGTTTTCGGCACTGTTATTGCGTTACGAACTATCTAATTTAATTTGTAGGATAATCAAGGACAGGACTTTTCTGATATCGTTTATAGCATTCTTCTCTTTGTATTTAAACAGATCATAAAATCTATATAAAAAAAAATTAAAAATTTGTCTGTCCGTCTGTCTGTACCGAATTTGACGATATTTAGTGGGTAGTCTTGAAATAGCCCCACTTAAAATTTAGTCCACGTTTCGGGTTTCTAGGACCAGGGGTTGTCTAGATATTAATAAAAAGCGAAACTTTTATTTATCGCATCATCACGGAGAACCACTGAACCACATTTAATGAAATTTCGTGGGTTGCCTTAAAATAGCCCCACTTAAAATTTAGTCCATGTTTCGAGTTTCTAAGACCAGGAGTTGTCGAGATAGTAATGGAAAACGAAACTTTTTCCTAGCAGTTCTACTCTCTAACTCCCTGGTTCCTCCAAGTGAAAAAGGTTGGAAATCGTTGGTTTAAAACGTGAAGTGGATTAAAACTGTATCTTTGAGTTTGGTGGGAGTTTATTTGCGCTAATCAGTCACTTTTGAAAATCACATATCTGAAACATGAATTTAAATGGAAACTCTATCAGCATGGTTTATTTTTCACAGGCTTTTACTCAACAGTGAAAAGTATTAATAAATCAAATAAGTTATTTAATTGTTGTTGTTGTTGTTGTCGTGTCCCTAACATTACATTTAAGGAAGAATGTGTGCACTGCTTCTGTTTAGTCTAATGACCCGGGGCAGTTATTTAATTATTAGCATTATATGACGAAGATTCTTTCTTATATCCTGTTGCTCAGCAACACAATTAAATGAAATGTGTTTCTAAATTTTTATTATTTTTTTTCGATTTGAATAATAAATAAATGGATATAAAAATGCATCTTATAAATGAACGGTTGGATTTTTCTTTTAATTGTATTAATTGCGGACTGTGTACATCACTTTCATTTGTTTTGGCAAAGAGTTTTAAAACTTATATATTGTGTTTAGTCAATAAACTCATATATTGTGTTTAGCCAATTAACCCATTTAGCCGATTGTTGAAACAGAATAAGAGTAGAACGGGTATATCTTCTAACACAAATTTAGTATTTTCATTTATTATATATAACGGGATCGGGATGTTTTATTCTTCAGATCTGCAAATTCAGTGCTACAAATTTGGCGAGATATCACTAATTCGGCAACTTCCCTTAAACGCTGCCAAATTGACAGAAATGACGCCAAATTGATAAAAACGACGCTAAATCAATGAAATTAATTTTGTTTTGTTAGAAGAGAGTACTGAAATGATATTTCGGTAGCATTTATCTGTCAGTCCAACCGTTCTACATAGTAATACATTAAGCAAATTTTTAAAATATCGCCAAATTGATAAAAATATTTGTAAATCCATCAAAATATTTTGAAATTGATAAAATTACGTTAAATATATGAAATTAATTGTGTTTTGTTAGGGGATAGTATTGTGATGGTGTTTCGTCAATTTGTCGCCAAGTGGGACAGTCAGTTCTATAGTCCTAGTTGGCGAGAAAGTTGGCGATTTTTTTAAATGTCGCAAAATTGACGAAAATGTCACCAAACTTTCTATAGTGATAGAATAATTCAGACAATATTTTTTCCAACAATTTATTTGAAGCAAATGATATGTCGCTTAGCAACGGATTTAAATCCAATGTGTTTATGCGGTAGACGATTTTTATTAAATCTTTTCCGATTTGAATAATAAAGATATGTATATAAAATAAATTTCATTGACATTACATTTTTGACTAGATAATATCAATTGCGCTCTTAAGGTTTAAACAATATTATTATTGATATTAAGGTTTAAACAATACTATTATTGATATTTTCGAGGATTATTGATTCAGGGATTATTGATATTTCCAAGTTATTATGGTATTGTTTTTCTATGGCAAAAATTGTTGAAGCTCATATATTGTACGTTATACGAACAATCTTCTACAAATGCACGGGTATATCTTCTAATCTACGAGAATATAAGTAGTACAGGTATATTGGCATATATTTTAATATATATTGGCATATATTGGAATCAATTACGACTTTCTGGTATAAAAATTATGGGCATTATTGATATTTTCAATTTATTATATCATCTGTTTTATTATTTTGGTAAAGATTTTTGAGACTCATATTGTAATACGGGTAATCTTCTATTAACACACTGGCATATTTTCTAATGTGCGACAATATAAGTTGTATGGGGATATATATGTAAATATATATATTCCCATATAATTTTAGCGCTTTCATTCTGGCATATACTGGAGTCAATTACGGCTTTATTGATATTTGCAATTTATACATGTAATGTACTAATACAGGTTATCTTCTAATATACGACATCATAAGTTGTAGGGGTATAACTTCCCATATAATTTTAGGGCATCCATTTTGGTATATATTGGGATCAATTACTGCCTTCAGGTTTAAAGATTGCGGGTTTATTGATATTTTCAATTTAGACATGTAATTTACTAATACATTGTATATCTTCTAATATAAGTTGTACTGGTCCCATATATAATTTTAGCACTTTTATATTGCATATATTGATTCAATTTTCTATTTTTTGTAAATATACTTACAAACGGAGCCAGAATGTTTTATTCTTCAGATCTGACCGTGAAGATAATTTTGTATAGCCAGAAAGAAGATTCTTGAACTTCTTTTTAGGATCATTAAATTAATTATTTTAACAGAATACTTTGATTAATAATGTCATTTAGTACGTTATAGGAATTTGCACATGATCGTGAATTTTAAGTTTATACTATATACTCCGTACGAAGAACGGGTATACTGTTAGTATGTAATATAATTTGTGATTAATTCCTTAAACGGCAAAATATGATCATGATGTGAGGCAACAATGCGCTAACTTTAGTCAGGCTTCAGTGTATTTAAGAAATCGCTTTAAGCGTTTGGGGATGGGTCGGGGTTGGGTAGTTTAAAAATTTCCCGGGCTCGGGTAGGGTCAAATCTTACTAATTTCGGGCCGGGTCGGTAAAAATTTTAAAATTAGACCCATGTGGACCTCTACCCTTGAGCACCTTTCAACTGCTTTTTCGGGACATTTATGTTTGCATGTTTGTATGTGTGTGAGTATTCACTCAAACTCAAAGCAGCTCTCTGAATTTTCACGAAATTTAATTTTACATATTACCATATACAATGTAATAAAATAAAATGATGCGCACAAATATGAAATTAAATTTAAGGAAACGATTTTTTCTGTTCATTTTACAAGATTAAGTGAACTCACTATAAGTAAGGAAACAAATCTTTTCAAAATATTTCAGCTTTTTTTTTGGGGGGGGGGGAAGGGCGACGTAGCGTTATTTTTAAATACTCCATATCGTTAAAAGAAAACTAAAATTGTTTTAAAACATCAAATTGGAAATTTAAATAAAAAGCTTACATTAGATGTACTCACTATTATCAAATTAAAGAATACCATTTAATGCCAACGTTTATCAGTGGGTTAGTAGTTATTGGTGGCATTATGGACATGGATTTTTAGATTGCTTAGTACATATTTTTATAACGTTTTTTCGATTTTCAAAAGCACTTATAAAATTTCCTTTAAAAATGAAAGAGTAAGTTATTGATTTTTTTGGACTCTTGAGTAGAAACATTTCACTTTTGAAAATTATATATGCTCTTAATCCGCTAATAGTATTAATTCTGTGAGGATATCCAGATTAAATAATTGTTTATTTTTTGCATATATACTACATTTCCTTATTATCACTTCCAAATATATCTTACATTAACTTTCCTACATATCTTACTCCCCGAAAAAGAAAGTTTTTTGTTAAAATAGAAACATTTTGTAACTATTTATTTCACGTATTTTGCCAACTATAACATATTTAAAGTCTCTTTAAAAAATAAAATTACATAACAAAAGCTGAAGGTAAAAACATGTAAATAAATGCTTAAAAAACAACTTCAAACTGTTAAATTCAAGTTGTTTTTAGAACTTCAGAGAAAAGCAAACTACAACTCTTCAACAACACATTGCAGATCTTATTGACAAGCAATATCCGGCTTTGTGTTCCAGCTCCAATATTCCAATTTCTTTTTCGCACTCTTTCAAAGTAGCAAACCCCTGCTTTTGTGAGTTTCGAATGGAAATGAATAAAGTTACGATGAAGGTATGTCTGTAATCTTGATTTTTAAAATAGCATTTCTTAAGTCTGGGTGCTTAAGTTAATGACTTGTTTAGTAGTTTATTGTTTTCTGCTGATAGACTAGTTTTCATTTAGTTTTATGTCTAATGATTTTATTTGTTTCTTAGCCCTTTGATGCTGTTCTGTGGTGTTTGGGTTTTTTTCGTCTTAATAAGTCTCGTCTGTGGTATGCCATTTTAATTTGGATTACAACCAGTGGCGTAATTAGTATTAGGCGTAGCTAAGCAAGCCGAAAAACATAGGGGTCCAGAGAGAACCGATATATTTGTGGCGCCCAGAAGAAAGCAATCATTTCCTCAAAAATTGTATTGGAAAACAAAGATATTTTATTGTTAAAATAATCATTTTGTTTATTAAGTTATTCACGCCAAATTAAATTGATTTTTATTAGAAATACGAAAATAATTTTATACAAAATATCCTTTACTTGTAAATATAAATAATATGTATCTCAAGGTTTGAGAACTGCCGGACCTTATACACCGCGAGGTGGGACCAGGGAGGACATCAAATGCGTGTACGGTCATTTAACGATGGCTTTACTTTGCAATTGCCTTCATTTCAAAGCGGTAAGTTATAGTCCAAGGTTCTAATTGTTTTCTTTTTTTTAAATAAGCTGAAGCAGTGAATGGGTTTTCAAACTATTTTAACACATTTGAAAATAATGTTCATTCAATTCTTATGGATGATAAAAGCTCAAGTAAAACTAGTGGAGCTTAGGAGTAAGATTAAGAAAATATAAAAAAATTCATGTTCACCTACGAAAATGGCCTTTCCAAATCAAAGCATTTTCTTAAATGCTTTTATTTTTAAAGGGTGATATGATTTTAGTTTTGGAAAAATCAAAATTTTGGAGGAGGGGGGGGGGTAGGGACTGAACTACATAGTTTCACCGCTGGTTTTAGCTCACTGTTTTCTGATTTGCCCAGATATTTGTCGTTTCGTTTTCTGATTGGCAGGCTCTGAATACTTCTTATTTATTATTTTCGGATTAGATGTACGTTTCTTTCTTTCGATATAGAATGTCCGACCTACCTGAAGCTATAAGTTATCTCTTTGGACGGCCGGGATATTACTACCCAATATAGACCGGAACCCAGTAGGGGCGATAATCGCAGGGACTATACCCTCTTTACCCTGTCACCAACCTCTCAGCAGAATCTCCGGACTCACAGGTTTAACGTGTCCGTACACTGCGTAAACACGAGGACACTTTTGGCAGAACCGGGAATCAAATTCGTGTCCTCCTAGTTCCTTAATTACTGGGTTAACCCGCAATTACTTGTCTCTGAATCCGCCTTCTGGCCTCTGAATCCGCCTTACTTGCCTCTGAATCCGTCTTTGCTGGTAAAAATAGGACCCCCTGGTTCTACAATTTGTCTATTCGATTTTGTTCTTGTTCGGGAGAATGTCTTTAGCATTACCAGTAGATTTCTATTAATTTTCTTTCTGGTAAGTACCTTAAACAGAATCATAAGTGACATCATTGATTGAAGTGAACTGCACACGTACTCTTTGGAATACCATTTAAAACCCATAACTTCTCCGTCATCAAGAATTATTCAAAACTGTTGCAAGTTCCAATTGGATAGAGGAATGATGATAAAATATTCTGTATATGAATTTTGGGGTTCATACTCAATTTAGCATGACCGAAGGCAGGGTTGTAACTAGGTAAGAACCAGAGGGGCTATGTCACCCCCAAGAGATACAATCACCCCCCCTGATAATAATATTAAATTTTTAGTACTAATAATTCCCCGTAACATGTCATCCGAATTTTATATAAAAATATTTTTATTAGATTTTTTTTTATAAATTACTTTGTTTTAAAGTTTTTTTTTAATTTAGCTGAATTTGTGGTTATGCTAATGATCAATTTATTTGCATATTTAATTTAAAAATATTTAAATTTTTATAAATTAAAACAATAGTATTTGGATACTTTGTGTTATTGCGTGGTTCACTGTTACACAGAGTCAAAATAAGCTGAAGTAGTTAAGATGTAAGATTAAGCGTTAACTTGCACTAACTTTCAGAAATTTTTAGCAGACGCGGTGATCGAGCGGTCAAGGTGAGCGTTCCCAAGCAATCGTGCGAACGCCGCGTTGTGGGTTCGAGACCCACGTAATGCATGGATGTTGTGTTGTTGGGCGCAGTGTGATCCGACCCCCTCTGGTGCGTCTGAGGCAACGTCCTAGGACTGCTAAATGGTTCACGTTCTGGCCGATGTATAGGCGAATGATGAGAGTCAAGTGCTTGGCCATTTGATTAAAAAAAAAAACTTTCAGAAATTTTCTTCGATTCATTAACAGATCTGCTACTACTTAATGTTTATATTAAAATAAATTGTAATTATTGTATATTAATGTCGATGTATATTAGCTATAGGGATTTTCCTAATCAACTCATAGCTTACAAATATCAATATGCAATTATTTGTTAATAATTTATATGGATTGAAATATATAGTAGTAATGATGAACTGTTTTGCCAACAACACAGTTCCTCCCTCCCTCCTTCAAGACTGTTGATCTTCCCTTGAATTTCATTCCACCTTCTTTTGAATTTCATCTCTGGATACGGCAAATCCATTGTATCCCCGGAACAGCTGCATGCTACATTTGTTTTAATTTATACGATTACGCTGTATATTTTCCCTCAATCTTTTGCATATAATGTTCTTCTGTCTTTTCTACAAACATTTTTGACTTTGATTAAAAATACATTTGTTTTAAAACTTTCCACATTTAAAAATGAATTCTGTCGTCGAATAATGTGGAAGTTTTATTCTTGTAAATACTCATGAATATAGATCTATCCCGAAATTCCATTTATATGCTGATGTGCTTTAAACAGAGAACAAACAATCCTGCATTTTCAGCGAGTTTCTATATCTAAGCTGCTGACAGCATTATGCAAATGCGATCAAATTATACCCCAATACTGAAAAATAGAGAATATTCAGGAACATTTAAGTCGCGGCTAAATCATAGGGCAATTAAATTTTTTACAGTATTTTGTACGAGCTTTTAGAAATGTGTAAGTCGTATTAATTTCATTAAAGAACTTTAACTTAATCCTGACAGTAAATGATAATGCACGATATTATGGTAAATAGTTATCACAATAGGGTAATTCTTATTACAAGTGAAAATGCAAAATAATTTATGCTAAAGAATCAATTAATCATTCTCAGCCTAAATACTCCACTAAATATGGAGATTGCATTTTTGAACGATGTATTATAGCGAATGAATGTACGCTTCATATATGCAATTATATTATACTGGTATTTAAATCTGTTATGATTAGGAAATTAACACTTTTATAAAAGAAATAAATAATGTAATTTTTCTTTTATTTTGCTTAACAATGTATGACGAATAGCTTCAAAAATAGTTGTCTTAATCGAAAATTCCCATAGTTAGGTTCGGTCCCATTGTTTATACTATAATGTACAGACAGATTACCGCTACGGCAATATAGGCAACTGTTCAGAGTGACAATGTTTATGAGCGGCAAATTTCAATTTTGAATTAAATTTCACTATTCATTCAAACGTTATTTTCACTCACTCCTTGGCTGGTGGCTAAAAATAACACTTGAATAACGCTTGAATATGAAAATGACGATCATGAGGCTGCTGACCTTCAGACATCGTGGAAAAGTTTGTACAGAAGAAGGCAAGCTCTTAAAAGTTCCTTAGTTAATAAAGTGCCCTATCGGTTTTACTTCAGTTGTGGTTGTTGAGACCCAGACCGTCCGACCTACCAGAAAGGTGTAAGGTAACTGTTTGGACGGCCGGGAAGTGCCACCCAATTTAGACTGGAACACAGTGGAGGAAAGGGTGTTACTTCAGTGTAATTTGGCAGAATTCAATAATAATATTATTGTAACTACAAATCCGCTAGAATGATGATGATACTGATATGATTATTGCTTATTGATTAATTGAATTGATGTTTAATCCCCCCTTTTCTTGCTTATATTTTATTTCACTGTGTTAGAGTTTTTCGAGAAAAATTATGGACAGATTATGTTGGTGTATTTGTATATGGGCATATGTAATTTGTTTTTTGGCTCGTACAGATATATAATTGAATAATCAAATAAATTGTGACATTGGATGGTACAAAATATAGCGTGCGTCTGGTACAAAAGTCGGCAGAACTGGAGAGGGTGGATGACGGGAAGGTTTAACTGACAGCGGCAAAACATTCCTGATTATACGTATTCAAAGTTTCAGCCTTCTAGATCAGAGAAAGGCTTCTGGAGGGTCTAGAAAGATTTTAGGAGTTAAAATCCATATTTTTATACTCCTAGAGAAAACCTAAATTCAGGATCCGTTAGGTTCTGTCACAAAGTGGGTACTATAAGTGTACAGAAATTTTACCTTTAAATCCACCGAAGTGGTGTTTCAGAAATAGGAAACTTTTCATAAACTGCCTATTTTCTCCAACCCCGGAAGACTGATTCAAAAACCTGGCTCTGTTAGGTTCTGTCCTATGGTCTATTCCATGTAGTGCAAAGATTCAGTCTTCTGAGTTACTCAGAGTCTTCTGGAGTGTGTCGAAGACCCAGACCACACGACTAACCCGAAGGCATATAGTAGTTTAATGTGTGGCCGGGAAACCTCTTCTGGAGTGTGTGAAGAAACACAAGCACGCTAGAAAATAGTATTTAGATTCCACAAAGGCATGATTTTAATTTGTACTTATCATAGTATCATTAAACTCAATAAATGATGAAATGAATTAAGATTGTGATTGAATTACATGCACGGGATAGAAATTTAAAATTAATATTCTAAGTATGGCAATCCCCCGATTAGCGCGAGTTCGATTAGCACGAAGCGCGATGTAGCTCGGTTTATAATTAGCATATAAATTTCGATTACCACGAATCAACATTTCGATTAGCGCGGTATTTAGCTAAGGTCTAAGCCTAGTGAACTAGAATTTCAGATGTAAGTTGCATTCATAGAGCGGTGATGTTCAGTAACATAAATATTTGTTTCATAAATTGATGCTTAATTCAATAATATAAAATGTGTATACTATACTGTACATTAAAATATAGAAAGATAAGTTTGTGCAATCTATCTCTTTGAAATATTTTAGAAAAAAATGAATTGGTAGCTAATTATTTACGATCAATGACATTAAACTTTTAAATGTGGGCATCATATTTTTATCTTAAAGCGCCACTCATGAAATTATGAGTGTAATGTACGCATGAATTAAATATTTTGAAATGTAGAGTATTTTACTCTACTGTATGTTATAAATATATTTATAACATGTAGTATAAAGATGTTTTGTTTATTTTAACCTTTTGCTATAAATAAGAATTGTTATTCCATGTTTTTATTTTACTGTATATTATATTGCCATAAAAATGCATTGAAAATAATGATTAGTCCTTTCAAGGTCTTGGGGCCCATTAGGATATTTTATATGTGTTACGGGTAAAGTATGGAATTAGACATTGTATAGAATGACTAGGCATTCTATGCAATATCGAAAGTGGGATGTCAAAGTGCAAAACGCTTCGATTTTCAAAGATTTCTTAGGCATTCTATGGAATGCTAAAAGGGAAACCAGCAAAGAACAAAATACTTCCGGCAGTGATGTTTAATGTCGCAAGTCCAGTGACTTTCAACGCACGCCTCAAACAGAGAGGAAGATCACTTTCACCATTTGCACTACTGGCTTTGTTCGGCGGTAATAGAAACGCGATTTCAATTTTGTCCTGCTGCACAAAAAATGTCTGAGCAACCTCCATTGTCCGAGCAGGTTGACGATACTACGAAGAACTAACTACTCACAGTTCCAGTCAATGCTGCTAAAATCTGTTGTTGTTTTTTAACTGAAACTACCTATCAATAGGTAGTATTTTTCACACGTCACTTTATATACCAAAGAACTTATTGAAAGTTAGAGCCGTTTCTGTCCACGACATAGCTCTATGGTTAACCTCATCCGCTCAGTCCATGGTTAGCGGCCAAGGACTCGTGAGGTGTACTTGCAAGACCAAGTGCTGAAATTGGAAGTGTTTATATGAAAAGGTCAGTTAAGTGCAATTCAAAATGTCACTACAGCCTACTTTGTAGCAACAAGTAATTCAGTACTGGTCTTTTCATCTTTCTGTATAAATATTCCGTATTTTACATTTGGTATTTCTTACATATTTACTTGCATCTTTTCAAATAAAAGCTTTTTTCATACTTTGCCGACATAGTATTTATCATTCTATACAGAGTGTCCCAAAAAGATTGAAATTAATTCTTTACCTGTTGGAGATAAGTGGGAAATGTAAATTGAAAAAATGTTGAAAGTAAGATAGGAAATAAAACAACGTTAATGAAATAGTCCTCCCATTCATTTTCAAAAGTTATGCTTTTTAAATTTTTATACTACCCCCTTAGACTCATTTGGCCAATCAGAAATTTTTTATTTTTAATGCAACAAGATCATTAAAAAAGCTCGCATATCTGTATCTTTAAAATTGAGCGAGTTATATTTAATTGAATATATATAACATAAGTTTATAGATAATAAAATCTATCTTGTGTTTCAGAAACAAGCATTTTTGTGTTCATTTCAAAGGGATATATGGACTTGAAAAATAATTTTTTCGAAACGAACTATTCTTAAGCCTAGAGCTCTTCCACGTGCAAGCTTTTTTGCTTGATATTTTTGTTTTTCTATTTTCATTCCTCACCTTTGAAATTTGTTGATTATCTTTGTCTTTATGACCTGCATTACGTTTTATAATTTCCTCTTTATGGTTGAATTTCCTTTATTTCATTGTATTTTGTAGGCAAATTTTAAGATAGTGTATTATGAGTTACTACTTACATTCTACCATTGGATTAACAATTTTATTTTTTATTGAAAACATTTTATTTATTAGCTGCATTTGCGCAATAAATTAAATGTAAATTGATTTGTCATTCACATTCTTATTCTAATAAGTATAATATATATATATATATATATATATATATATATATATATATATATATATATATATATATATATATATATATATATATATACAGGGTGAGTCAGAACTCTTGGGCCAAACTTTAAGGGTTGATAAATCATATCTCAAGCAATTTTTGTCATACAAAGCAAGGTCGTAACGCATGAGCTAAACCGCTAGGTGGTAGCTCATGAAATAAGGAAATGATGACTCGCTCGTGAAAAGCGGAAACAAAAAAATGACAGAGTAAGCACGACGTACGTTTCACTGACAGAAATTGCAGAATGCATGGACAAAGTTACAGAAACTGCTCAAAAGTGTTACCACTTGAAGTGTGATTTGTGAAAGCTGCCATTCCTTCTACAATCCACGGTAGAAATGACGATGAGATCGAAATACCACCGCTTTATGCGTTTATTTCTTCCCAGCTTTTATTCTTGCTAATGTTTTTTAACCAAAATTCTATCAACTAGAATAAACAATTAAAAGCTGTTGCCACAAGTACATAAAATCGTCTGCAAACAAAATAATTGTTTTCGATTACTTTACACGGGAATAACAGTGGCGCTGCAAGTTGAGGTAGTCGCAATGTTTCCGCTACGATCGCATTTTTCGCAAAATGCTAATAGACTATTCAAAATGCGAAAATGACACAAGAGGTTTAAGCTTTTTTGATAAAGAAATTTTAAACTCAGCTTACACCCGTGGCTAGTTCTGACACAGTCGTCATTGCGTTCAATGTCAGCGACGTCTAGCGGTTCCCTCTTGCGTTACGACCCTGCTTTGTATGACAAAAATTGTGTTTAAATGTGATTTATTACCCCTTAAAGTTTGACCCAAGAGTTCTGACTCACCCTGTATATATATATATATATATATATATATATATATATATATATATATATATATGTGTGAATGTCATAAAACGAAAATATACAAGTGTACTGAATGTACCAAAAAAGTAACTAGACATAAAAGCGCGATGCAGCTTGTAAATGTCGAGGAATACAGCTAAGCAAAAGCTACGTGACAAAGCGGAAAGGTGAGGAAAAAGGACCAACTGGGAATACATAAAAGGCCTAGGGGGATGGTGACCCCTAGTTCCCGGTTAAAAGTCGACTTTTACACCAAAGGTAACACTCCCGGAGCCATATATTACCTGAGGTCCTATTTCAGAACAACGTCAAAACAGAAGACGAACCCACAACAAGAACAAGAAACCGATAGAGATAAAATATAAAAAAAAAAATCGAAATCGAAAAGATGACCTTTATGAAAAACTCACCGATTCCTCTTTCGTCACACCTCTTACAACACCGCTCAATAAAAGATTCGTATGAATTGAAAATTCAGTTTCTGTAACGTTGCCAATTATAACTTGAATCGAAGATGTTGCAAAAATCCCTTTTAAAAGCATTGTCAAATTTATTATACAGAGTATTGTAACAAAGACGTAGGAATTCAAGAGGATAGAGCTGTACTATAGCCTCCTTGATAAAAACAGTATCACTTTTGATACGATCCGCAGTATAGGTATGCATACGTGCATTACGTATGAAATGATTCAGCACAATATTACGAAAAATCATGTGACTCAAATTAGAGTTCCAATTTATTATATAATGTATATTGATCTTGAATTGGCGTCTTTTATCGTATATCTTCGTATACGTAGTACTTCCATTTGAAAAATGAATACTTATATCCAGATAATTTATTTCTTTTGTCGTATTATTAGGAGTTTCCAACAAAGTTAAATTCGTAGGATAGAAAGTGAAATCAAAGTTGATATTGGTTTGTTGCTGTGCAATAAGGATGTCATCGACGAATCTAAAGTACGGTAACTCATTTAATATGTGAGTACCTTTTTCGTAATGATGGAGGTAAAGATTTGCTAATAATGATGAGCATCCACTTCCCATCGGTACACCTTTAATTTGTCTGAAGAAATTTATACCATTAAATAAGATATTTTCATACAGTACTATATCCAATACGTCTTTAAACTTTTGTAATGGCACTATTTTTTGCATTTGATATAGATTATGCAAGCCGGTAATAATATCGTGAAGATCCGCCAAATTGATTGTATTGAATAGATCTTGGAAATCGTAACTTTTATATATCAAGTTTGTTGGTTGTTTGTTTAAGTTCCTTATCACATCTCCACATTTTTTATCATGACTGAACCATTTGTCATTATATGAGTCATAATAGGTTGTAGATAAGCAATAAGCTGCGAATTTGCTGTAGTTGTATAAGCCTTGAATGCAACTGTGACTGGGCGAAACTTCACAGGATTTCCGCTTTGTCACGTAGCTTTTGCTTAGCTATATATATATATATATATATAGTGAAAGAAATTTCTACATAGAAAATACCTCTAAACAGCAAATGAAATGCACGATCAAGAGGGTCACCGTTTTCATAAGTATTAATGATTTTTTGTTTGTTTTTGCTTGGAATAATGTTTGATCTGATGGAATAAAAAAGCTTAAAACTGCATAAATAAATATACAAATAGAACAAAATGTAAAATACTGCACACATAGATTGCAGATTGAATACGATTGTTTCGAATACACGTGATGGGTGCAAGGCACTGCTTAAATAACCAGAGATGCGCAACAGTGGTGTCACCTGGTGAGTGTAAGAAACAGCGATGGAATGAAACCAGAAAAACATTCCTAAATATTAAAACTATATATGACACCCAAATAAATGCATTTCAAGAACGAGGTGATCAAAGAAGGAATTTCAGAAACGGACAATTCAAACAGGCAGAAAAGTCAGCTAAAGTGGCGAAAAACACAAAATTGGAAAATGTAAAACTGCCGTACTTAATAGTAAAAATAAACAACGTACCGGTGAAAACACTAATAGCCACAGGATCCCCACAATCGTGTTGACGGAAGAGTATTTCAAGGAAATGTACCATAGGAAAAGACTATTTCCAGTAAAAGACATAAAAGTAGTTGCAGCCCAAGAAGGTATATGGAAGTAGAACGATCATTTTACGTGAAAGTACAAATAAAGAATAAATTTATAAATATCTTATTCTATGCAGTAGAAAAATGTGAATGCCCAGTATTACTGGGAACAGACTTTTTGGATTCAACGCAAGCAGATATAAAATTTTCGGCAAGATCGTTAGCAATATCAATGAAACCGGAAATCAAGCGACAAATTAAAGCAGGATATTCAAATAGATTTGGAAAAATCGAGATTAAAGGAGAACGAATAAGAAAGATTGAAGGACATCATTCGAAATTTTCTTGCTCTGGTTTTTGAGAAACCAGGACTCACGCATGTCGCAACGCGTTTAATTAACACGGGAATTACGGGTGAAAGCTTTGTCATTTAGATATGATAAGAATAAAAATAATATCATGAAAGGACGCATTGATGAAATATTAAAGGAAAACATTGTTATACCAATCACAAGTCCATACGCAAGCAACATAGTGCTATGCCGGAAGGAGATCTACCCGTAACATATCCAAAAGCGTGAAGATTCGCGGTAGATTTCAGAAAGATAAACTCAAATATGGCATATCCAGCTTATAACATGCCAGTGATTGAGGAAATTCTGCATATTTTAAAATCTATCTGATTCATAACAACATTAGATCTTACGGCAGGATACCATCAGATAGCTATGAATACTGAAGACATTCAGAAGCCCACGTTCGGAACAAAATATGGGGCATATGCGTTTGTAGAATGCCATTTTGGTCTTTGTGAAGAATCAGCCACGTTCCGAAGTGTTGAAACCAGTCTGGAAAATCAACATCAGTATACTTGGATGACATAATTATTAGCCCAAATTCATATGAAAATCAGAAGTGTTTATATTGCTACAAGATGCAGGGCAAACAGCAAACATACAAATGTGCAAATTTGTCAGGAAATATCTTAAATATCTAGGATACAAAATAACACAAGAAAGAATTGAAACAGACGAATACAAAATAGAAACAGTTAAAAACTTTCCTACACCAGAAACAAAGAAGCAATTAGCAACCTTTTTAGGAATGTGCTCCTACTATAGAATATGTATACCCGAGTTCTCTGAAAAAGCAGAACCATTATATGTACTGAGAAAACAAAGAAAAAAAAATTAAGTGGACAGAAGAAACACAGATAGAATTTGAAGTATTAAAAAAATCCATAATAGAAGCACCAGTGTTGAAACACCTCAGACAAGGGGAGGCATTCACAATATTCTCAAATTGCAATAGCTTTGGGCCTGGAGCAGTTCTGCCACAGGGAGGACAACCAGTTGTGTATATGTCTAGAACACTAAACGCTGCCGTACGAAAATATACAACAACAGAACAAGAAATCTTGACAATAATATTAGCAGTACAAAACTGTAAAGGCATTTTTCGGATAAACCAGTGTCAGTAATCACTGATCATGCAGCGTTAACACGATTAGATGCAGGGAAAATATTTATCCCCAAGAGTGATTATATGGGCATTAAAGTTACACGAGTGTAATTTAGTGATCGAACATAGACCGGGAAAGTTAAATCGAGTAGCAGATTGCTTATCGAGAACTCGATAAAACGAAAAAGGAGAATAGAAAATGAACTGCTTGATGTTAACAACAATTGTACTGACAGAAAAAAAATGAAGAAGAAATTAATGCGTGATCCAGAATTTTGATATATATATATATATATCAGTATTTAATATATCCCGAAAATCGAGAAGTAGCTGAATAGTAAGCAGTGAAAAAGAGTCCAAAATTATGATCTGATTGATGAAATATTGTTCTATAGAAAGGTAAGAAACATACACAGAGAACATAGAACAGTAATCCTAAACCAGTGAGATTGGAATTATTGAAATATTTGCACGATAGATCCACAGCCGGACATATGGAAACAAGAGAAACGTTTGAAAGGGTAAAAGAATCAGTATACTGATCAAAAATGAAGGAATGGATCACACAGTATGTAACAAGCTGTAACACATTTCAGAAATTCAATTACATAAATTTCAAACCAGCGGGATTTATGACAAATAGCGTAGCGGCATTCTTAAATGAGATTGTAGGAATTGATCTATTCGGCCCGTACTCAAGAATAATAGGCAAACACAGATATATACTAGTGATTGCAGATCATTTCTCAAAATGAATGGAAATAGTTCCACTACGAAAAACGTCGTTGAAAGCAGTGACAGATACAGTTCTAAAGCGTTACGTATTGCAATGGGGAGCTACCGTGTAAATCATAAGCGACAATGGATGTCAATTTACGAGCAAGCTATTTAAGGACTTGTATCAAGGCTTGAACATAAAACATGTGCACAGAGTAATATACCGCCCACAATTGAACATAAGTGAGCGAGCAAATAGAAGCATAGTAAAGCTAATTTCAGCCTACGTGAAAAAATGCTTACGCAATGAGTCGCATATTAATGCATATGCATATTAATGAATTCACATTTGTACTGCGAACCATGATTCAACGCGCAGTGAATCATGGTTCGCAGAAGTGATCCTGGGAATAAAAATTATGACACCGTTAGGTAGGATCAATTTTGTGCAGAATAGAGAAGAGGAATTCTCAATGCAGGATATTGATCGTTTGTTAGCAGAAACAAAAGCATACGATGACAATGTTCAAAAACGGAATTACGACAAAGCCCGAAGAGAGGTTCAGATAAAACTCGGAGATGTAGGCATTTGGCTTTCGACTGTCGAGGAATGGGGCGTATTGAGGCCATCTTGCACAGTCGATCAACATTTAGAGGGATCTCGCTGGCAAAATTTTATGTATTTTGGTTGAGCTGTGTGTGTGGTCTAAATAACATTCCGATTATTATTTCCCCCAGTTTGAATTATAATTTATGTGCTTTTAACTAACCATTCTAAATGGATTGGTTTATAGATCAATCACCGAGCTAATCAGCATTTCTGCGTTTCTAAGGTAAAATAGGAATAAGTTTCGGATTGTGAGAGTTTCAGAAGGAAGGTTGAATGATGTTAGTGAGAATTGTGTTATAGTGATCTTTGTGAGAGTTGGAATGCAAGAGAAGGCATGAGGCGAGGTAAAATGAGGGGCGAGGTAAAAGAATGCCAGTGGTAAGCATAAAAGTTTTAGACTAGTCTCCATTTACGAGTTATCACCAGACGAGCAAATTGTAATATCTTGTATACGAGATGCCATCCAAAATTTCCCGGATTGGCGCTGTATAACCGAAACGTTAAATAGTTTCAAAGCGCGCCGATAGTTTCAAAGCGCGTTAAATTTGTTCTGCAGTTCGTTTTGGATGATGAAACCTGTTGTTGTTGTTGTGGCTTATCCTCCGGCTGTCTGACGAAGTCAGACAAGATCCATTAGACCGTTGACCCTAATGAAGTCAAGGACCAGAAGGGGGGAAGAGTATATGTCCTCTCTGGAAAGTCCCAGACAGTCCAGGATGTGTTCAGGAGAAGCCTGCTGAGCTTGACATTTAGAGCAGACTGCAAAAATCCTCCTGCCCTCAAAAAACGAGAGACCTTTTGTGTGGCCGCTTGCTAATCTGGATATTGCAGTTCGAGAGGCTCTGTCACAATTGAGAATGGACGAAGAGCCCGGCTCTTTGCCCGCATACCAGTGATGGCTGGGAGGAACCCTCCACTCCCTCGAAATTTCAGAGTTGACTATGGATTGATGTTCAGAAAAGCTAAGGGCCGAAGAGGAAGGACCAGACTGGCCACAACCCTCCTTGGCCAGTCCATCCGCTTGCTCATTGCCATAAATGTCAACGTGGGGTGGAATCCACAGAAAATGAACATCATGGGACTTTGAACTGAGCATGAGTTTGAGAAGGATGGAAATACTAGTTTGAAACCTACATTTCCTGAGTAATTACTGGCGATGAGAGTTGGATTTATGGGTATGATCCCGAAACTAAGCAACAATCTTCACAATGGGAAAGTCCATGTTTACCAAGGCCAAAAAATTACAGACAAGTGAAAAGCAATGTGAAGAGCATGTTGATTGTGTTTTTTGACATTAAGGGAATTGTGCATAAATAATTCATGCCGGTGGGTCACACTGTCAACTCACAATTTTACTATGATGTTCTGAGACGACTTCGTGAAGATGTCAGGAGGAAACGTCCGGAATTGTGGCGAGCAAAACACTGGGTTACTTGCATTATAATTTATGTTCTTTAAACTAACTATTCTAAATGGCTTGGTTTATAGATCAATCACCGAGCTAATCAGCATTTCTGCGTTCCTAAGGTGAAATAGGAATAAGTTTTGGATTGTGAGAGATTCACAAGATTTCACAATGGAAAAGCTCAAGTTCACCAATGCCAAAAATATGCAGACAAGTGAAAAGCAATGTGAAGGGCATGTTTATTGTGTTTTTTGACATTAAGGGAATTGTGCATAAAGAATTCATGCTGGTGGGTCACACCTTCAATTCATAGTTCTACTATGGTACTAATTAAATGCATGCCAAGACGCCTCCACTTGTCAAAAATCACACTTAAACATAAACATTTTTAATTTGTGCTAGAATTTCATTCAGAAATTGTATAAAATTAAAATATATAAATTTCTCGTTATATTAAAAGCTTGCTGGGTTTGCGGATGGCAAAATTATTTCTGATTGCAGCCCACAATTTGACAGTCCAGCAGAAGTGAAGAACTATTTTATGTAATATCTTAACACTTTTACAAAATAGAGCTCATTTGCGTCAAATTAACATTGGCGACAAACTCACTAACTCTACACAGACTGATTAGATTCATCGAATTCGGGAAAAGTGTTATTCACCCATTTCTATTTATAACGGTATCGATTCTATCTTTCGTACTATATGACCTACTTGAATATGATTTTCGAAAATAATTTTCTCATGGTCATGATAAAAAAATAATTAAACTCTTGGAAAGATATTTATTATAAAATATATCTCTTTCCTCTTTCTGGAGAATATAGCATGAGTCAGAATTTAATTCAATTTGTTTCTCTCCCTATATTAAACAATTGTTATTTAAAAAACTACCTAACACATTTTACTGAAAATTTTTTTATATATTTTATGGGATAATTTGAATGTTTCCTAAAACTTTCGAAGCAATTTGTAAATTTTAAATTTGCTTTAAAAATGTTTGAAACATTAGGTCCCATAGGATTCAATGTATTTTATTTTTTCAATCCGGTTTCAATCCAAAACTAATTGGGTGATATTATTTATTTATATTCCCATAGGTACCACAGACCGTCTGAAAAACATATTAAAATTTCATTTTGATAAAGTCATTTTTAAGGTAGTTATCGTGCTAACGGATAGACAGACAGACAGACAGAATGAACAAAGTCCTAAACACTTTTCAACTGCATTGTAAAATGTTAAAAACAAGTTCAATAATTGGTAAAATATCTGATGTGGGCAGCATATGACTTTTCATACAGACCCATATCGATTTTCTCTTTATTTCTTTAATAATTCATTGAGTTTAATTGCACAAAATAACAAGAATAATTTTTTTAAATTACACTAAATGTGCATTTTAATTTCAATTTTTGTTTTCATTTGGTACTAGACATATTTTTAAAACCGGCGTAGCAAACATGCGAAAAGAATAAAATATCTCAGAAACGGCTAGTCTTGGAGAAATGGGGTTGGTATAATTATTTTCATCGTCAAAAATTACGTCTAAAACAAGCTAGTAATAGCTTGTAATTACGTCTAATACAAGCTAGTAATATATTTGAGCATATGTAGTCTTTTATTTTTGATTTTTACGATTTTTGAGGGCCATTCGGAAAAAAAGGCAGGTTCTTTTTGTCGATTCATACCAAAATCTAATCTGCGCCAGAGTAACCTTCAAATAACCTATCTACCAAATTTTGTGATATTTGATCAAATAGGTTTTTAGCTCGAAACGATACATACGACATTTTCAGGCCATTTTGGGAAAAGGAACGTTCTTTTATCCCGAATCTAATCAGCACTAGTGTAACATATACATGTGACGTATAAAATTTTATGGAATTTGGTCCATTAGTTTTTGAATTAGATTGGACTCATACATTGCACTGACAGACAAACACACACCTACACCAACGTTACGCTAAAAATAGATTTTTCGTATTCAGAGGTACTAAAATGTGTAGATCAGTCGAAAACTGCGATTTTCGACATGATTCCAATACTTTTTCTTACAGTCCCTTGCACTGCAAGGAAAGTCAAAAAATCTGGTGTGGACAGCACATGACTTCCCTTGTATAATGCAACGAATTTACTACTTTTACAGTAAAAAAAAATAGATTATTCTTATAGTAGATATTTATATTCTTTCCAAGATATTGATCTTTCGTCAATGAGTCGTCATTTTCATTGACGTAGCGTCATTTTCATCCATTTGGCGAGTTTTTCGTTTATTTAGCAACATTTAAAAAAGTCGCCAAGTTAGCGCAATTCCACCAAATTCGTCGCCAGAATCTTGCTAAGAGTTATGGACTGAGAAATAAGTTATTCTTAAAATAGCAGATAAATGACTATTGGCGTTCAAATACAAAATTATTACTCAAAGTATCTTTTTTCATAAATGGAACGAGCTAGATCCCCGAGAATGATGTCGCCAAATTTATTGTACGATATTACATATGAAAAGTGAACATGTTTCTCAATAGGAGTTTTTTTTTTCTATTTTATATGATTTTTTGATATTTTTTTTGAAAAATGTGCAATATCTCGAGAACGGTTCATGTTAGCGTTCTAAAATTTATGTCAATCGTTTTCGAATGAAAAATTACATAAGAAATGTTTATTTGCGTAACTTTATTAGAGGTTTTGATTTTTTGATGATTTTTTCAAAATTTCACTCGAGAATTTGGGGGTTCTGAACAGTCGATTGCGTATAAAAACAATAGGTTTCCATTGTTCACGGATTGAAATTTTTGTTCCAAATTTAGTCCGAATCGGTCCATTCGTTCGTCAGTTATCGTCTCCAAAGTCTCACTGACACACACACACACACACACACACACACACACACTTTCACACACACAGACACACACACACAGATACACACACACACACACATACACACATACATCACCTAAAAATGTTCGATTCGTGATCAGGGATGCTTGAAACGTGCTCTCCCGTCGAAAACTCGATTCCGAATTTTCGACCCCGTCACAATACTTTCCTTATACATTATTGTATATAAGGAAAGAAAAAATATCATTTCGAAAATTTCTGCAAAATAAGAAGCCGGTATAATATGTATAAATAATATCCTATTTGTCACGCCTACGTTGGACCACTTCCATTCTTCACATTCAGCGTTATCATATAGCACTATGAGAGGGGCGAGAATGCAAATTTTGAATCAGATGGTTAATTCCAAATCAGTATTTCCGAAGGTACAAAGGTTACAATAGAACGAGAAAGATCAATCATGTATAAAGCATTGATTATGAAACACTTTCCAACAGAAATGCAATTTTATTTTAACATTTCTAAACTGTGATACATTCAGCGGCGATATTTTTAAAATTATCTAAATATTACAATAATTTATTATATTTGAAAACTTCAACGAAGACAAATGAACTTTATTCAAATAACATCATCGAAATATAAATCGCCTGGTTCTCTATGTAAAAGAAGTGAATATTTCATTCATTAACTTTTTTTCCATTCCTTTCATTCAGCAGCGATATTTTTAAAATTATCACAATACTACAGTAATTTATTTTACTTAAAAACGTAAAACCATTAAGATAAAATTACTTTCTAACACCATGCTTAAAACTTCATCAAAAAGTAACAATATGAATCGTCAACTACTCTATGTAAAACCAATGATTGTTTCATTCATATCAGCTATATTACAGACTCCAGAGTTAAATAATTTTGCATTAAAGAAATTCAGAAATTCTTATACAACTCATAGCTCGATGTGCTTACATTTTCCATACGTGAAAGTTAGGCTTCGTTGTAGAAATAATCGAAGTTTGATGATCATTTAATCTCCAAAATATTGTAATTTCGTTTGTGCAGTATACAGATGCACAGAAAAAAAGTAAAGTGGTTTTAGGAAGGATTCAACACTAAATATAGATTGAAATGAACTTTAACAAGAAAGATCAGTCATGCATTAAGCATTAATTATGAAACAATTTCCAACTGCAATGAAATTTTATTTAATCATCTCTAAAATGCGATACATTCAGCTTTAATATTTTTAAAATTATCACAATACTGCAATAATTTATTATATTTGAAAATTTAAAACTTCATCGAAAAAAAATGAACTTTATTCAAATGACTTCATTGAAATATATATCGTCTGGCTCTCTATGTAAAAGCAGTAAATATTTCATTCATACCCATTTATTTTATTCCTTTCATTCATCAAAATACTACAATAATTTATTTTACTTAAAACAATATTTATTTTACTTAATCCATAGAGGTAAAAGTAATTTTACTCTGTGCTTAAAACTCCTTTGGAAAAGCCTGCTATAAAATCGTCTGCTTCTCTATATAAAATCAATAAATGTTTCATTCATATCATCTATATTGCAGATTCCAGAGCTAAATAATTTTGCGTTAAAGAAATTCAGCAATTCTTATACAACTTATCTTACAGCTTGATGTGTTTACATTATCCATAAGATTTAATGTAGAAATATTGAAATTAAGCTTTGTTGTAGAAATAATCAAAGTTTGATGATCATTTAAACTCAAATATATTGTTATTGCGTTGTTTCAGAATACAGATGCACAGAAATTAATAAAAAATAAGGCAGTTTTAGGATGGATACAACACTAACTATAAATTAAAAAGAACTTTAAAAATCGCGATTTTGACACAAGATGGGTGCCATATTTTATTTTGAAGTTGGTCAAGTGCTTGCTCTCTTCATATAATTTGGGTGTAATTATTATTTTAATTTTTATTTAAAAAACAACTGAATATATTTTGTTGAAATTTTTTCATATTTTTATGGGATATATTTTTGATGCAATTCGTGAATTATAAATTCGGTTAAAAATGTTTGAAAAATTAGGTTCCATAGGATTCAATGTGTCTCATTTTTTCAATCCGGGTTCAATCCAGAACTAATTAGGTGATATTATTCATTCATATTTCCGTAGGTCCCAAAGACCGTCTACACAACATACTAAAATTTCATTTTGATAAAATCATTTTTACGGCAGTTATCGTGAGAACGGACAGACAGACAGAATGAACAAAGTCATAAACACTTTTCAACTATGTTGTAAAGTGTTAAAAATCACGATTTTGACACAAGATAAATGCCATATTTCATCTTGAAATGGGTCACGTGAACTCTTCATATAATATGGGTTCAATTATTATTTTAATTTTTATTTAAAAAACTTCTGAACATATTTTGCTGAAATTTTTTATATATTTTATGGGATAATTTAAACATTTCCGAAAACTTTTTAATAATAATTTGTAAATTTTAAATTTGTTTAAAAAATGTTTGAAAAATTAGGTCCCACAGGGCTCAATGTATTTCATTTTTTCAATTCGGGTTCAATCCAAAACTAATTGGGTGATATTATTCATTTATATTCCCATAGGTCTCACAGACCACCTCAACAACATACTAAAATTTCATTTTGATAAAGTCATTCTTACGGCAGTTATTGAGCGAACAGTCTGACAGACAGACAGAATAAACAGAGTTATAAACACTTTTCAACTATATGTTGTAAAGTGTTAAAAATGATAAAATTGATATAACTATTCGGTGTGGATTTCGAATTGGCTCTAATTCTGCCATATTAAGTCTAAATTGTCAGCTTATTTTACTTATGGGCTGACAGTCCATAGCCTATTTATTTTAAGCGCAGGCATTTGAAAAGTCTGAGGCATGAAATGAATAATATTATTCTATCACCCTCTCAGATTATAAGATTGCAAAAAGTTACAAGTGAAATAATATTTGCTATTGTTCATATGTTTCGGTAATATTTTAAAAGTATTTCCTATATATAAAACTGATTCATCTGATCGTTTTGCTTCTGAATTGCGGTGTGGCAATCTAGCGAACTGTGCTCAAAAAAGCCACAGTAAATTAAATAATAATGGTGAATTGGCGGCATATATGCTGTGTACGGTTGCTCCAAATTTTGGCTATGTTAACTTGGTGTAATTGTGCGCTACTTGGCTAATTTGCAAATATATTTAAATTTAATATTTTAGCAGTATATCAGCGACCGATTTGGTAGGTTTATTAAAATATGCTGAAATTGAAATAGTTGCAGTGTTTGCAATAGTTGCAGTGATTTGAAATTGTAATAGTTGCAGCGATTTGAAATTGCAATAGTTGCAGTGATTTGAAATTGTAATAGTTGCAGCGATTTGAAATTGCAATAGTTGCATTGATTTGAAATTGTAATAGTTGCAGCGATTTGAAACTGCAATAGTTGCAGTGATTTTTTTCAGCGAATCTATTAAACTGCCCTTGAATATCTACTAAACCCCCTTTACGATATTTGAAAATTTACTAAAATATCCATGAAGTATTTTTAACTTTATTTGTATTCAGGTTATTTTCTGTTGGAACTCGGGTACTTGTTTATATAAAAATAGATCTTTTTTAAAAAACAATTTTTATTAATATTTTTTATTAAATAACATGTGTCTTTGAGCCGCTAAAACAAAAGTGCCTTGTCACAATTTTTTAAATTACTGATATTGAAATTTGATCCACCAGTTTATTTTTGCTGCAGAAGAAGATAATACTCGAAGGACATTTTTGTGTAGAGATTGGTTATTCTGTATTGCATGAGAATTCGTTCTAACAAAAATTGCATAGTCCTAGTTGATGATCCTACAATTTCATCAAGTGATCATTTGAAGAACTCTGTCTAAATCTTTTTTTTCTTTCAAAAGGCCAGGCACTTTGACCTTCGTCATTCGCCTTTATTACAGCGGCCAGAGTGTGAACCATTTAGCCGTCCATTGACGTTGCCCTAGGTGCACCACAGGGGGGCGAATCACATTGCGCCCACAACACAGACATCCATGCCTTACGTGGGGCTCGAACCCACAACGTGGCAGTCGAGCGATTGCTACGGAAACGCTTGCCTTGACCACTCGACAACCACGTCGGCTCTGTCTAAATCTTGTTTGAAGAATTCTGTTTTCCAATGGTGGCTTGAAGAACTCTGTCTTTTTATGGTGGCTTGAAGAACTGTCTTTCTATGGTAGCTTGAAGAACTCTGTCTTTCTATGGTGGCTTGAAGGACTCGGTCTTTCTATGGTGGCTTGAAAAACTCTATCTAAAAAAAGATTCCTTTGTAACAGTGATGTGGAATGACAAGGTGTTTTAGGGTTTTAGAATTTCCAAAAAGGTCATCAGTGGTGAAAGACAACATCCTTTATGGATGAGAAGAAGAAATATCTTAACTGTTAAAACAGTTTCAATTTAATAAGAGGGCAATGATTCGTGTTTTCAGGAAATTCCCGAAGGCATTAGACTCAATGCCTATAAAGTTACTTCAACTTAAGGACACAATACACACGATTCCTATGTCATCCTATGAATATGACAGAGGGTCTTTCATAAATGAATATGACTATAATACCAGGCAGTGTTGCTCTTTTTAGGAACATCTTAAAAACCTGTATTGCTGGACACATTCTTCCCTTCTACATGGACACCAGCAGAAAGGTAAGAAGCAGTGAAAATTGATAAGTTGGGGAAAATATTTTGATAAAGAGTTTATCAAATTGAAACAGATATTCAACTTATCTAAACTGAACATATCTGTGGATGGCTAGTAGAATAGCCTTGTAATTATTGTAACTGAAATTTGCAGTTTTTTACTTCTTTTCTAATTTCCACTTGGCTATAAGATATTAAAATCAATGAAGGATTTTCTTGTATGAACCTCAATCCAACTTGTCTTCATAAGTCTTAGTAAAACTGAGTTTTGTTCAGAAATGGAGAATTTTAGGAGTTAGATAAATTGAAAGGAGTTGAGGGAAAATCCCTGAAAGGCAATCAATTCGATAATGGAACTGATACTATATGCCCTCTATTGCACATTGTCACTGGCCTTAACTTCTATTCCAGTTTTGAATTCACTTGTCCCTTGAAGTGAACTGATACATAAATTATAAATGTAAAAAAAAAAATAAACATTTAGTTTAGTTTTAAGAACTGAAAGAATAAATCAAGGGTTAGCAACGCCCCTTTTGACCACGCCCATATACACTTTTCATCCAACAGTTTTTTTTTTTAAAGTACCATATTTTGTGTTACTAGCGTATTTAAAACCATAAATATATGAAAAGACACAAAAATTATGGAAAACGATCAACATAAATGACGTAAGTATCTTACAAAGGAAATTATATAAAATAATTTAAATATGGAAAATTCTATAAATATATGATTATTATTTGAATTAAATCATGTAGTCCATGAATTTATATGTAAAATCTACAATAAAATAGTCTTTTAATGTTAATTACGAGTCAGTTGCGCATTTTACTCAACCATACAAGTACATTTGGATAAGAAATTTATGAGGAAATTAACTGGCTTCATCGGAAGTCCTTTTTCCCCAAGTCACCCTTCTAGACCCCATGGTCCTATCATCCACTCCATTTTTTTGGACACAACTTAGGTCGTTTCACTCTCATAGGCGGCGCTAGGAGTTCACAATTGGGGGGGGGGGGCTATGCAATTGGGTGTGCTGATATTAGAATGATAAATCCGTAAAGAATAAATAAAAGAGAGAGAAACTGAAAATTGTTGGAATAAGGGACAGTTGTTAAGCAAAAAGAAGTATTTGCACAATTTGTAATGGGGGTGTTGAAGCACCCCTAGCACACACCGTGGGGCAGCCTATTCTCACTCTGTATGGATACTTACACAAGGTTCCTTATAATTACTTGATTAGTTTATTTTTCACTCCGATTTTCCTAATTATGCTCGCCGAGTGACCATATCGTGTTTACACAAGTAACTAACTATCCCCATATTCAAAACAAGCATTTGTTTGGTTTATTTGGAATAGATTATCAGTCTCGATAATGAATCTATTCTGAATTAAAATCCAACGAGCGCTATTTCTCTATTTTCGGAATAATAGCCACGTTTTATTTGCTTTAGGATAATTTATTGTTCATAGTGTTTTTTTTAGTGATGGAATTAATTGGAATGAAACTATCGAATAACTGAATAGTTTCAAATCATTCGATTGTCTCGATAGTAATAAAGAACTTATCGAATACTTTTTGACCAATAACAGCTCTTTTCCCAAGCTCGATAGTTTATAAACTATTCGAACGCTTTTCAGCCAATAACAGCGCTGGAGTAGTATAGCAGTAATATAGTATAGTAAAACAAGTAAATGAAGAATTCCAATGATTTTGGCGATTATAATGCTATTGGCTATTGTGATAGCATTCATTTGCATTTAGCGATAGCTTGCATTAAAAATATTTTGAGCGACAGTTTTCATTCAAATCATTTTGAGTTGATGATATTCATTTATTTAGTATGGTTGATTTTGAACATGTATGATATTCATTAGATGCTTTTGGAAGCTAGTTCGATTGGCGATATAAGATATATTTATTATTCAATCAATTATTTTCTTATAAGATAAAATCAATCCTGTTGAAATACAAGAATGGAAATAGTTTTATTATTTTGTGCTATTATAATTATTTTGTTCTATTATATTTTGTTCTATAATAGTTCTTTTATTTTTTGTGGCCGATAAATATTAGAGGGGAAAAAATTGAATGATGGCATAGTTTCATGTAAGCTGTATTTTCTATACATACAGAACAAATTTATTCTAACTGCGTGTTCTATGGTATTATTTTAATTAATATGTAACGATTATGTTCCACACTTTAAAAACAGTGTGAAGATTCTATATTTGGGTTCGTTCCAACAGGGACACTTGATGGAAGGCGAGTTCAATTTTAAATGGCAGATCCAATTTAAAACATAACGAAATTACGCTTTATTGTCCATCCAAAACACATCTGACTTAAATCAGTTAGAAGTCAAAGTTATATAGAGATTCTATATCCTCACTTCCTTTCATTTCATTCTCTTTAATGTTGCAATTCCGATTGTAAAATTAAACAATTAAATAGGTTGATGCCAGTTTCCAAACCTAACACCTCCTATAGTCATCTTCTGTAAAATATATGCCATCTGTATAATAGTTTTGTAGTCGCTTTCTACACATTAGATAATGATCTACTACTTTGTAAATGATATTTTTTATTCACATCGCTTTGTTGCCCGCTTCGTCATCTAAACTTTTTCAAATTTTCCGCTAGGGAGGACATTTGAGATGATGTTACACACTTCTTTAAAATACACGATTGCTATTGTTTAAACTTATTTTTGCATTTATACTTTTATTTTTTTTAATATTTTCATTCAGAATTTACATCGCTTTGCTGTGGTAAAATAAGTGGTCGAACGGGGGAGAAGAACGTGGGGAATATTTATACATATTGTACCGGCTTCTTATCTTGCAGATGTTTTCTAAATAATGCTTTTTTACCTTCACTGAAATACATGGTAATGTATAGGGAAAGTATTGGAAAATCGCAGCTCGAGTTTTCGACGCATATACACTTTTAGGGCTAGTGGTTGTCGAGTGGTCAAAGGCAAGCGTTTCCGTAGCAATCGCTCGACCGCCACGTTGTGGGTTCGAGCCTCAAATAAGGCATGGATGTTTGCGTTGTGGGTGCAATGTGATCCGCCCCCCTCTGGTGCGCCTGGGGCAACGTCAATGGACGGCTAAATGGTTCACACTGGCCGCTGTAATAAAGGCGAATGACGAAGGTCAAAAGTGCCTGGCCATTTGAAAAAAAAAATACACTTTTAGGCACCTTTAGAATACGAAAATGTTTTTTATCGTATCGGCTATGTATATGTGTCTGTGTATGTGTCTGTCTGTGCGATGTATGTATCCACTCTAACTCAAAGACTAATGGACCACATTTCATGCAATTTTATATGTTATTTCTGGTTTACTCCGATTTTGATTAAATTTTGGTACAATTCGCGACAAAAAGGTTCTATCTTTTTTGCAAAATGGCCCGTAAAAATTGTATGCATCCACTCCTGCTACAAAAGTAATTGAACAATTTCGCAAAATTTGGTAGATGTGTTACTTGAAGGTTACTTGAAGGTTATTTTAATATTTTCATTCAAAATTTACATGTCTTGACTAGCAGAGTCCGCTGTAAAAAAATGTGTCCAAAACCATCTCAAATGTCCTTCCATATTGAACAATGGCTTAAAAGCAGCTTGAACACAACTATCGGTTTAATGGTGATAAACAATATGGTAATAATGTATGGTGATATTGTACAGTGATAATGTATGGAGATAATATATGGTGATAATGTATAATGGTGATAAACAATACAACAACTTCGACACTTGCGAAAAAAAATTCTCTCAAACAAGTTTAAAATATAATCACACTAAATATGTCCATTTTATTCAAGAAAACTATCTAGCTCTTAAAGATATATCGAGCATTTTCAAATTTGCTACGAGAGTTTGTGTACATTTGATTAAATGGAAAGTTTATTTTATACAATGGACATCAGTGATGCCCGGTTATGTGATTGGCATTCTGAACAATTTAGTGTTTTTTTTTCTGAATAAGTACAGCAAGGCCATGCATTGGAACCAGAATCCAGAGGACCCTTCTCTTCGACGGGGCCGACATTTTGTGAAAATTTATTAGCTTCTACGGAAAATAACTCAGTTTTGAGGGATTATTTAAAACACGGTCTTTTGCATTGGATTCAATATCAGTGAGTTGACCGGCATGCGATTTTCAGCTCGTGTAACGACTATTTAAATAAAACGACTAAATTAAATTTCTAGAGCATTTTCTTACATAAAATATAACAAGAAGGATCAATCATGCATAAAGCATTGATTATGAAATACTTTCCAACTCCAATGCAATTTTATTTAAACATCTCTAAAATGCGATACATTCCTCGGTAATATTTTAAAACTTATCACAATACAACATTAATTTATTATATTTGAAAAAAATCATCGAAAAAATGAACTTCATTCAAATGACGGCATTGAAATATAAATTGCCTGGTTTAAACATCTCTAAAATTTGATACATTCCTCGGTAATAATTTTAGAATTATCATAATACTACGATAATTTATTATATTTGAAAACTTCATCAAAAACAACTGAAATTCATTCAAATGACGTCATAGAAAAAATAACACGCCTGGCTCTCTCTATAAAAGCAGCATTTCATTCATAAAAATTTTCCATTCATTTCATTCATCAGAATACTATAATAATTTATTTTATTTAAAAACTTAAGACCATGGAGACACAAGTAATTAAACTCCATGCTAAAAATTCATCTGAAAAATCGTCTTTCTCACTGTAAAATCAATGTATATTTCATTCATATCAGCTACATTCCAGACTCCATGAGCTAAATAATTTTGCGTTAAAGAAATACAGCAATTCTAAAACAACTCATTCTCACATATTTTGCTGTTTACATTTTACATAGGTGAAAAATAGGCTTAGTTGTAGAAATAATCAAATTTGGATGAGCATTTAAACTCAAATATATTGTAATTGCGTTGTTTCAGTATGTAGATGCACAGAATTTAAACAAAAATAAAGTGGTTTTAGGACGAATACAACACTCAATATGAATTAAAAAGAACTTTAAAAATTACGATTTTGACACAAGATGGATGCCATATTTTATTTTGAAGTGGGTCACGTGATCTCTTCATATATTGGTCACGTGATTGCTTCATATAAAATGTGTAATTATTTTTTTAATTTTTATTAAAAAAAATTACTGAATATATTTTGCTGAAATTTTTTTTATATATTTTATGGGATAATTTGATATTTCCTAAAAGTTTCGAAGCAATTTGTGAGTTTTAAATCCGCTTAAAAAATGTTTGAAAAATTAGGTCCCATAAGGTTCAATGTATTTCATTTTTTCAACCCGGGTTCAATCCAAAACTAATTGAGTGATATTATTCATTTATTTTCCCATAGGCCCACAGACCTTCTGAACAACATACTGAAATTTCATTTTCATAAACTCATTTTTACGGCAGTTATCGTGCTAACGGGCAGACAGACACACAGACAGACAGAATGAACAGGGTCATAAACTCTTTTCAACTTTGTTGTAAAGTGTTAAAAAAAAGCCTATCTTTGATAAACTGATTCTACAGATCCATTTAGCCTAATTACATGAGTTTTTTCAGTCCTTGAGCTTGGGGGACTGACATATATACTGACATTGCGTTTTTAAAATGGTGATTAATGATTACTAATTATTTTACAACACGTGCTGTTTTTATTTATTTCTATTTATTTCTATTTGCATATATATATTTTTTGTTTTTATTTGTACTTTCCGTAAACGTTTATTAACATTTAAATCACTTTCAACCACGTTCTTATGTATATATGGAAATATGTGGGTGCCATGATTTAAAACGGGAATTCGCAATCTATAAATTTGTGGAATTCTTTTTAATGCTAAGTGTGGTCTTTGAATGCGCACACCATATTAACTAATAAATAAATGATATTTAATTACTTACAAAAAAAGCGTTCAATTTACAAAACCGCCCTAAAAACTATTCTCTAAATAAAACCGCCCTAAAACTTAGTCTAAACTGGGACTTGAACGACCAATTTTCGCTAGCCAGTCGACTTACTATCTATTAAGCTATATTGGGACTGGGTGACGTTTTAGGATGTTAACTTAAAGTATTTTTCTCACCTTTAAAATCATGTTAGGGCTTTCAATTTCATTCAACAAATAAAAATAATTGCACTCTAAAAGGTTTACGAAAATAACATTCGTTTCTCAAAATAACCTTCTTAAAGAGGCCTGTTAAGTTAAAGTTATTTATAGAGCAAACAAAAACGCAAACTACATCTCTTTAACCGAGAACATGAGGTCTCATTGACAAGCAATTTCCAGCTCCGTGTTTCACTAATACATGGTAAAGATTCCAAAATTATTTTCGTGTGCTTACAAAACAGCAAATTGTTTCCCTGGATAAAGCCTAAGTTTGAAATAGGAAATAAATTACAAAGAAATGCGATGAAATATTCAAATCATCTGCTGCTGTTTTAAAATAAATATATTTGATTTAAAATATTTTTCGAGTAAAATTCGAATTCGGTTTTCATCGATATAAGACTCTTCACTCAGTGTTCATGAATATAGATCTATCTGTTCCGTGAATGGATTTATATGCTGATGTGCTTCAAGCAAATCCATTTTCAACGCACTTCAGCAATGGTTATGTAAATTTGACAAAATGACAGTCTTTACAGTCTTATACAAAATATAAGTACATAGAAAATAATTATAAATACTCGTATTTAATTAGTTCAACAGCAGAACTAAACCAATTTAAGTATTTTACTTACTATTAGAAACTTGTATGTTGCTTTATAATCATAATTATCTCATTATTTCTATACTGTAAAAATATGACAATGTGGGATTTCAGGGTAAATTATTGCTAGATATCCGTAAGGAAAATATTTATAATGAAACACATATATGAAAATATGTAATATATTACATACTAGAGCCAATTACCTGGTCCTTAATAAGCGTCAGCTACTTGAATAATACAAATACAAATAAGACCAATATGTTCATGTTTCCTGTTTTGAAAAAAAATATATTCCTTTCTTTTCAATACAAATTTCCTATTTCCGACCACGCATGCGCACAAATACTTCTCCCCATAGCAACGCGCAGTTCATTGCATAGCGACCAAGAAAGGGAGGAAAATTATAGCACATCACTAGTGGAATTTAAAATTTATATTTTTAAGCGGTTGTTTGGAAATTTCCAGAAAATCAGGTAATAAAATATTTATATTTCGCTTTGTTAGTTTACGAAGATATAAACTTATATACATATTTCATTATTATTGTATAATATATGGAATTGTGCTAATCTTCCATTTACGGATGCGCGGAATTTGAAATCAGACATTAATAAGTGAAATACACTTTGTGCAAAGGATAAGGTAAATTAGAGCAACGCAAATAAGCACAAATAACAAAATAATGCAGAATACAGCTGTTTCGTGAATACCTTGGATCCTTTTTGTCAGCTCAAGAGGTCCAACAAATAAGAAGTCCGAAAACTTGGACTTCGATGTATATAAAAAGTACCTTTTGAACAAAAATGCATATAATCATTTTTACTTTCCTTATATACATAATGTATAAGGAAAGTATTGTGACTGGGTCGAAAATCCAAATTCGAGTTTTCGACTGGAGAGCATGTTTCAAGCATCCCTGATTACGAATCAATCATTTTTGAGGTGATGTCTGTGTGTGTGTGTGAAAGTATGTGTGTATGCGTGTGTGTGTGTGTGTGTGTGTGTGTGTGTGTGTGTGTGTGGAGACGATTTCTGACGAACGAATGGACCGTTTCGAATGAAATTTGGTACAGAAATTACAATCCGTGAATACTGGAAGCCTACTGTTTTAAAACGCAATAGAATGTTCAGAACCACCCTAAATTTTCGAGTGATAATTTGAAAAAAATCCTCAAAAAATCAAAACCGTTAATAAAGTTACGCAAATAGATATTTCTTATGTAATTTTTCATTAGAAAACGTATAACATAAATTTTAAAAAGCTAGCTTGAACCGTTCTCAAGATATTGCACATTTTTCAAAAAAATTATCAAAAAATTATATAAAATAAAAAAAATCCTATTGAGAAACATGTTCACTTTTTATATGTAATATCATGCGATAAATTTGGTGACATCATTCTCGTGGATCTAGCTCGTTCCATTCATGAAAAAAGATACTCTGAGTAATACTTTTGTATTTGAATGCCAATAGTCATTTATCTGCTATAAGAATAAATTATTTCTCTGTCCATAACGCTTGGCGAGATTTTGGCGAAGAATTTGGCGGAATGCCGCCAACTTTGCGACTTTCTCTAAATGTTACCAAATCAAAGAAAATCTAGCCAAATGAATAAAAATGACACTAAATCAATGAAAATAACGACTATTTGACGAAAGTTCAATATCTTGAAAAAAATATAAGTATCTACTATAAGAATAACGCATTTTGTTTTTATTGTAAAAGTAGTAAATATATTGCATTATATAAGGAAAGTCATGTGCTGCCCACATCAGATTTTTTTAATTTTTTTTAGTAGACCAAAATTAATTTACGGCACTCATTTCCCATTTTCTCTGTTTATCATCAGCTTATCAACATTTGTCATACATTTAGTTAAATTGAATTTTACTTCAAGTCAGTAAAAATCTGTCTGAATGTTCTACAAGGTTCATAATTTATAGATGAACTGGTGTATACCAGTTTCTTTTCCTCTGTCTATTTTTAAGAACATGGCATGCATTTTTACAGATATTAATCAAAATATAAGAATGTGATATAAACGTTTTCGAGTGTGCGTTTCATAGGAATTCTAATCGACATACAGAAATTCATTTATATTGAAATTTTACAACATAGTTGAAAAGTGTTTATGAATTTGTTCATTCTGTCTGTCTGTCCGTTCGCACGATAACTACCGTAAAAATAACTTCATCAAAATGAAATTTCAGTATGCTGTTGAGACGGTCTGTGGGACATACGGAAATGTAAATGAATACTATCACCCAATTAGTTTTGGATTGAATCCAGGTTGAAAAAATGAAATACATTAAACCCTATGGGACCTAATTTTTCAACCATTTTTTTAAGCGAATTTAAAATGTAATAATGTGTTCAAAAATTTTAGGAAATATTCAAATTGTCCCATAAAATGTATAAAAAAAATTTCCGCAAAATATGTTCGGTAGGTTTTTTACATAAAAATTAAAATAATAATTGTACTCATGTTATATGAAGAGATCACGTGACCCACTTCAAAATAAAATGTGGGCATCCATCTTTTGCATCAAAATCGTGATTTTTAAATTTCTTTTTAATTTATAGTGTTAAATCCGTCCTAAAACCACTCTATTTTTGCGTATAATTTCAGTGCAGCTACATACTGCGCCAACTCAATTACAATGTTTTTGTGTTTAAATGATCATCAAACTTTGATTATTTCTAACAACGAAGCCTAATATTCGAGTTTTCGACGATCTAAAATTAGGCTTCGATTGTCGAAAATTAGGCTTCGATCGAGTTTCCAATTCGAGTTTTCGACGGATCTATGACTTTCGAGACCTCTAGACTGCGAAAAATCTATTTTAGCGTGACGTCTGCGTGTGTGTTTGTGTGTCTGTGTGTCTGTCTGTCTGTGCAGATTTTGTATCCACTCTAACTAATTGACCGAATTTCATAAAATTTGGTAGGTAAGTAAGTCACTTGCGGGCGAATCTGATGCTGATTAGTTTTGGGTACAATTCGGGATAAAAGAACCAGTCTTTTTTTTGCAAAATGGCCCGCGAAAACCTGTATCCACTCTAGCTGAAAAACTAATGGACCACCGAATTTCATAAAAGTCGCTTGCGGGTCACCCTCGTGCTGATTAGATTTTGGTACGATTCGGAAAAAAATAACCTGCCTTTTTTGGCAAAATCTCAAGGATCTCAAGGACGGGGTTAGTGGAGTGCCCAGGAGAGGAAGAGTACCTCCCTTTAAACTCCAGAAGAAAAGGAAAAGAGACAGAAAAAAGGAAGTAGTAAAAGGTGATTTAAGCAACTAAGAGATGCTTGGGGGGGGGGGCGCGACCGAGGTCGTGCCCTTCCCCAAGTCTTCAGAAAACTGCGATGTTGGGGCACAAGCGGGTTCCCAACAGAGAAGAACAAAGAGGGGGATAGACTGGGGGCGCCCCGAGGGGCGCAGGGCCTTGAGCCTTGAGCAAGAGAAGTGCCTAGTAGCAGAAGAGTTGTGAAAGCTTGCCAACGAAACGCGAGTTCCCAAAAGCTAGGGAGGGGTACAGCAAACTAGAGTCTGCATCTACAGTAAGAGCACAAGACTAGGCTGGGCGAGACCGCTTCTTGGGGCGGAAGAAGATATCCCTCACCGATCGTGCAGGTAACGACCGGGGGCGCTTGCGCGTCGCCGGCGCACCCGCTCGATAGTGGGGGACACTGTCCAACGTAGGGTTGTTTACGCTTCTCAGACCTCCGTGAAATTTGAGAGAAAGTTTTTTGACATGTTTCAAAAAAGGCCTAATTCTGAGGTCTCTGTGCAGGACTTCTAGCTGAACGTAGTTCGGCAGATTAGCAAACATGCGCAGTGCGTTATTCTGGATGACTTGAAGCTTCCTAAGGTGAGTCTCCGCTGCGGTGCCCCAAACAGGGACTCCGTACGTCATTATGGGACGTATGCAGGACTTGTATAGCAATAACTTATTGTGCATGGACAGGCGGCTATTCCTAGCCAAAAGGGGACGAAGCTGGGCAAGTGAAGACTTCACTTTCTTACTAATTTCAGAAATGTGAAGTTTCCACGTAAATTTAGAATCAAGGTACACACCAAGGTACTTGTAACTATCTTGCCAGGGAATGGGCTGGTTATTGAGAATAAGATTAGTGGAAGGGGTTTGCCGGGGGGGGAAGGTGACAGCAGCACACTTACTTACATTTACCTTGATTCGCCATTTGGTCAGCCATTGCGTCAGGTCATTCAGGTAACTTTGCAGAGTTTCGTGCACGACTTGTGTCTGTTTGTGATGTGTGAACAGGGCTGTGTCATCGGCATAGAGGCCAAGAGTGACACCGGGGGACTTCGGAAGATCATTAATGTAAAGGTTGAACAGTTTGGGCCCAACAAGAGAACCTTGCGGGACCCCGCTGAGAACAATCCTGGGAGAGGAAAGTGCGTCGGAAACACGAACGGCAAAACTTCGACCAGTCAGATAAGAGTGCAAGAGATGGATTAGATTTGGAGGAAAAGATCGTTTGATAAGTTTAAACAGGAGACCATGAATCCACACCTTATCAAACGCCTTTTGGAGATCAAGAAAAACTATGGAGGAGCTTTCGTGCTTGCTACGCGCCTCATGGACGAGCTCCACTACCCGCAGCAACTGGTGCTGAGTGGAATGCTTCTTCCTGAACCCATATTGTTCAGGAATGACAATTTTCCTCAGGTCGCAGAACTCGTCCAGGCGACGCAGTATAACAAACTCGAAGAGCTTCGAGAGACCAGAGAGGAGAGAGATTGGACGGTAGTTGACCGGGAGAGAGGGGTCAAGACCTGGCTTGGGGAGGGGGGCAACAATGGCCACCTTCCAAGCCCCAGGAAAGTAATTATGCCGGAGGAGGAGGTTAAAGAGCTTGACGATGTAGTTGTACAGTAAAGAAGGCAAGTTCTTCAGCATCGTCGAAGTGATACGATCCTTCCCAGGAGCTTTGTTCTTCTTAAGTTTTTGAATACGGGGCTGCAGTTCGTCGAAGGTGACATCTGTCAGTGTGTAAGGAATAGCTGTTGTGATGAACCGTTCAACCTTGGCGTCCACGATCGCAACCGTCCTAGGATCGATTACGTCGTGGTGTGGTTCAAACTGACTTCTAAGACTGTCTGCAAGCAGCTCAGCCTTTTGTGTGTGAGAGGTTGCCCTGGAGTTGGGACCTTCAAGGGTCGGAATGTGTGTTTTGTGCCTACGATAGCGTGAGGTTGCCCTCCAAATGGTGTTGTCATCAGTCGTTAGGGACTCAACATACGTATTCCATCGTGCACTGGTGTAGGCTTTGATCCTAGATCTCACCTGAGATCTGGCAAAGTTAAGCTCTGTCTTGATGGCAGGATCCCTGCTGGCCTGCCAGTCTCTACGCAGAAGGTTGCGGACTTTGATCATCTCCCTGATGTCCTGAGGCAGTTTAAGATGATCCACCCTGTTGCTCTTGGGCCGAGAGGATGCAGAGTAGGCATCTCGGATCATTTTCTCAAGATTTCCCACCTCTGCATCCAGTTGGTCCACAGTATTGGCAACGGGGGGGGATGGAAGCTCCTCGGCGAGGAGATCTTTGAATTTCTTCCAATTCGTGTGCAGTTTAGCAGGCTTGCTCAGACAGTACCTGTCCATTTCCAACGTATAGATGACGGGGAGATGATCTGAAGGAAGTTCGTTGAAGGCCTCCATGCAATAGGTATAAGGTATGTTGCTGGTGACCGCAAAGTCAAGCACGTTATCACAGTGGGTGGGATCACCCGGGGCAACAATCTCCAGGTTCTTCTCATCGGCCCAGCGTTTAAGCCGGAGACCGCGAGAGTTGGCGTGAGGGCAGTTCCAGGCAGGGTGCTTGGCATTGAAGTCACCAGCGACTATTACATGGGGCGAGATCTTGAAGAGAGACTGCAGGTCAGAGATGACAGAGTTGACTGTAGCTTTCGGTGGAAAATACCCCGACACAATGGTGATCACAGGATTATTAGGTAGGGCGAGTTGAACGATGGAAGCCTCTCCCTCCACCATGGGGGGAGGGGGGAGGCGCGTGTGCGGAATGCCGCACCGAACGTAGATTGCTGTGCCACCTGCGGGGTGATTGCTAACTAGAGGCCTGTCGTCATTGTATAAGTCATAGTTAGCAATCTTGCAAGATTTCCCTGGACTAAAGTGGGTCTCCTGGACCAAGAACAAATCTAAGTTATATGCTATACAGAAGTCCCTAGCTTCACTGATTTAACCTCTAAGTCCATTGGCATTCCAGATGCCAATGGTAAGATCCTTCAAGTTCCTAGCAAAAAAACCCATGACCAGGGGGGGGGGGCTAAGGTTGGCTTACGAGAGCGAAGACGCTCTCATAAATAATATTGACTTTATCTATTTCGGTAGGAGCAGACCGAAGGGCAGGTAGGGCATTCTTAAATGCCCTGCTAGTGACATCCATTCCGAATCTGTCTTCGAAACGGAAGAGATAATTTAAAAAGTCATCAGAGTCAGCATAATTAGTGTGTGCTCCTTTAGGTGCTGGTAATTTGGAGTTGACATTATCAGTCTTTTTGGGCGCCTCACTGCGTCCGGCTGTAGCGTTCGCGTAGGAGCGAAGCGGGTTGACAAGCTTTCGTGAGGAGGTAGAATTCAAGGGAGGGGGTTTGAATTTAGGGAACTTAGGGCATTTACGGTAGGAGGCGGGATGCTCTCCTCCACAGTTTACACATTTTCAGGGGGCTTCGAATGGCTTTGGACAGTCCTTGGTCAAATGAGGTTGCGCACATTTCACGCAGTTGGGGGGGAGATGACAGCCGTTGCTCGTGTGGAAGTAGGATTGGCAACGGAAACACTGGACGACTTGCCTGGGTCCTCTGTACTTTTCAATTTGGATAATAATATTAAACAGGCTGGTTAAAGAATAGATTTTTTCGTTAACAGGATTTTTAGCGATCTGCACGTAGAATAACGGCATATTGATCCTGTTGGACTTGGGGCCCCTTGCCAACTGAGTGACACTAATTGGTCTGAACCCCAAGCACTCCAACTCGTGGGATATATCCGTTACGTCCGTGCAGATCGGGAGGCCTCGGATAACTATTTTAAGGGGTTTCTGGTCGTCCAGTAGGTAAGACTTGAATTCTACCTTTTTTTCTATTAAGAACCTTTGAACAGCTATGTACTCATCACGTGTGCTAACATGCACTTTTAAAAAATCACCAGCATTGGTTAATTTACTTGTAAGATTTTCAGCAATTTTGGTTAAGTCAGAGAGCAGCTGAGACCAATTTGTGGTCACGGCGACGAAGAAGGGGGGGGCAGCGTTCCTTTTTAGGAGCGTCAGTAACATCATTTACATTTGAGTTATCAGGCGCCGGAATGTCCGGGTCTGGGAGAGAATCAATTTGAGGGGGGGGATTATTAGAGAGCAGAGCAGATTTTCTGCTGGCAGTGTGCCGCTTAGGCGGCTGCTGAAAACCCTCATCATCAACACCACGTGGGTGCTTTTTGGAGCTACTAGGCACATTGTAAACCTCATCAGAAATATTTACATTACTAGAATTAACATTGCTTGAATTAACATTGCTATACACATTAGAATTAACATTGCTAGACACATTAGAATTAACATTGCTAGACACATTAGAATTAACATTGCTAGACACATTAGAATTGACATTGCTGGAAATAACATTGCTGGTATCCGTAAGAGACTGAATGGCAGCGAGGGGGATAGAAGGGACAGAGTAACTGCCGGCGGGGGGCCTACGGCAGGTCTCACCGTAAGCAGGAAGGTTGAATTGCTGAACAAGTCCATTTAAAAGTCCTTCCGAGTGGGCCAGGCTGCCCAGAATTTCATCCTTTCCTTGGGTGTTGGGAAGCAGTCTGAGGCTGTAGTTCAGTTTCTTTATCAGCTTCCTGAGGCTGTCAGCAGCAGTCCTTGGGTCGTTAAGAAATTCAATTAACGTATCATCTATTTCAGTTGTAGTAATATCCATATTTGTAGAAGAAATATCCTTATTTGCAGTAGAAATATCCATGTTCGCAGCAGAAATATCCATCTTCACAGTAGTAATGTCACCACGCGGTGCGCCGACCACGTGGAGATCGACCGGGTCAGGCTTAGTCTCACGTCGCGGCTGCGACGCCATTAAATAGGGCACCAACACAAGCACAAGTACAAACACACACCGACACTAGGAAAAGCACGGTAGATAGCCACTTAATCCGCGGCGGCAGGGCCGATAAGCACACCGGTAGCAGGAGCACAGGAGAAAAACAGGTTCTCGCACGGAGTCCAAGCACCGAAAAAAAAAAAGTGTTCTGAAGCACAGAGCGATCAATCTTTAGACGGTTCGGTTGTTGAAACGTGTTTTTGGCAAAATGGCCCGCAAAAATCGTCAAAATCTAAAATAAAGAACTACGCATGCTCAAATATATCCATTAAATTCTTGTTTTATACGTAATTTTTAACGAAAAAGAATAAGACCAACCTCATTACACTAGGACTAGTCGTTAACGAGATATTTTAGTTTTTTCGTGTTTTCTCTAAGCCACTTTTGAAAATAAGTCCAGTTGCCAAATGAGAATGAAAATTGAATTAAAAGTGAATTAAATTTAATTAAAATAAAGAGAACGTGGATATAAGTCTGCAGGGAAAGTCATGTGTTTTCCCACATTAGATTTTTATCTTTAAAAGTATAAAAGCTTCTGCGACAGCCTGGCAATAAAGAGAGATAGAGTCAACTAATCCCGTGAGAGGGTTTGGTTGGAGCATGAAAAAATTCGACTGAAAAAGGCTCTCTGCTTCCTTAACCAAAATTTTCTTAATAAAAATGCCACACCATTCAGAAAACTTCATTTTAGGACTATGTGGCGTTTTTCGTTCTTTACCAGATGCTTCAAAACAATAAAAACAAAATAATAATAATAATACTGTTAATAATAATAATAATAATAATAATAATAATAATAATAATATAAAATAATAAATAAATAATAAATAAAAAGAAAAATGAATAAAAATGTTAACTAAAAAATAAGTAACAATAAATAAACATAATAGAAAAAGCACACACAGAATAAAGAAATTGAATTCCAAAAATTGGGACAATTAGCACCGATCTCCCTACCTTTTTGTCCTTAGTTATACAAATTTACTTCTGTGTAATCTTAAATAGTTATAGAATATCAGCTGTACTTTAAACATTCCTCCATATTTCAGATTCATATTATTCTTTTCTTCTTTGACCCAGACTGTCCGACCTATTCAAAATTACAAGGTATCCGTTTTGATGGTCTGGATACTCCGCGTGAACACATGGACAGTTTGGGCAGGTCGGGAATCGGGCTCGGTCGTCCGAGCGCAATCGACGCGCGCTAACAACCGGATTATCCCACCCCTCATATTATTATCCTTAAGAACACTGAAACTTGATTCCAAATTTCTTGAGATTAATAATAAAACAAGAGTAATGATTCTTAATATTTCATCCTAATGCAAAACCAAGAAGAACTACACCGTTGAAATAGAAAATGTTCTTTTGGAATATAAATGATCAATAATGAGTTTATATTTCAAAACATGCGGGTAGGCAACTAGGGGAATACATTACAAAGCAACGCGATAAAATATTCCATTTACAGCGGTCCCATTGGATATTTGAATATCGGTGTTTTACGTGTGTTTGGAAAATGCAGTTATTCATGGCAGCGTCTTAAGAATGTCTCAAAATTCAATAACAAATAGAAAAAAAATAAGAAGATTTTTTTTGTAGGTTCTACATGAAAATTAATATGTATGCATTATTTTATGAAATACAGTTGAAATAATATCTAAGAAAACGTATTAAAATTAACTTAAATTCTGCAGAATAAATTCAAATTAAAGCAAAGTTTTAAATTAGCATATTTTATGTTTTTTATCTGAAACATTTTTAGAGATATTAAAAATGTAATGTTAGGGCAGATTCTATGAAAATAATCCACCTGTTAATGTTCAGTTACTTTATTAAATTCTGCTACATTTTATTTAAAGACAGACAGACACATTAAGGAACTTCTATTTTAGAAGGAAATTAAATCCTCTATAGTGATTTGTGAAGACGATGCTATTCCGGCGTTTTTTTTACTTCGTTATATGAAGTGGACGCTATATTTTCATCTTTCAATTTTCAGATGAAAGTGTAATTTCTGAGGTGCTGAATGTTCTCATTTCTCTGCCCTTTCATACAGGTTAGCATCCCGTTTATCGTAACTCTTTGTGGATTTCAGTCATGCCACACAAATTCACAGGATCTTGAAAATTCCCAATTCCAGTGTTCTGTCACTACATAAAATATGCAAGGTTAATTCTTGCTTTTCCAATTAAAAAAAATATGACGCGGGTAGCACCTAACTTCCCCTATATAATGCAATGAATTTACTTCTTTCACAGTGAAAACATGATGCATAAAGATGTACGGCAGAATGTTTTTAATGTTAAATTGCACAAGTGCCCAACTTTATCGCCAGGCGTTACAGACGGACGGAAAGAAGAACATTTCTTATATATAAAGTACTGTATTTTGAGTATATAGTGGAATAGTTTAAATGAAAATTCTTAATTAAAAGTTTTACATTTTGAAAATTTTATTATATCTTCTTAATTTGAAATTTTGATCGGGAAAAGAAGTGAATAATAACATCTGATTTTTTTTACATAATCTTAATATACATATTTTCAAAACACAAAATATAAAATTTTGTTGATGTTTACTCGTAAGGTTTCGAAATATATTGATATTAACCTTTTGCTTACGGGTGGGACAGCGTCTATCCCAAACGAAGAACCTCTCAAAAAGACAGGTATTTGACATACCCTATCCCAAACAGTTCGATCCCCCTTTGCAGACATTGATTTATATGGACGCCAATGTCTGCAAAGGGAGATCGAACTGTTTGGGATAAGGTATGCCAAATACCTGTCTTTTTGAGAGGTTCTTCGTTTGGGATGGATGCTGTCCCACCAGTAAGCAAAAGGTCAACCTTTGAGGCACCTGACATTCACCCTGCCACCTGTAATGACTGCCAGACACATAAATCCGTTAATGGGACGTAAAAACCTATCATTCGACACCAATTTGACCCATCTACTCGATGGAGTGGGTATATGTCAAATTTAACCTATTTCAAAAATACGCCCAGGACGAAGGTCATTTGAGGAGACTGTCAGACTCACGGATCTACGAGGACACCGGGAAGTTCTACCCTTTCTATAGTTCTGGATATGTGTGGAAAATATTTAAAATTGAACTTCAACATTTAATAACTGAAAAAATAATTTGAATTTATAAAAAAATCTCACTTGACTGCAAGTACCTTTGTACCGAATTTCTTGGCTGTTTGTCGCTTAGATTTTCCATAACTCATGTCTCAAAGACGCTTACAGATATAACTTTTATTATTAAGGATGTGAAATATTGTATATTTTGTTCAATGAAATTGGTGCGGAAAAGATCACGTGTCTCCATGATGCGAGAAGATTCCATTATGTATATTTTTGTAGTTTTTTTTTTTCAGAGAATTCGATACCATACTAACAGTCACAACAAAAGGGGATAAAGTGTATTAATGCTTCCGCGTCTATTTTCAAAGAAGATGAAAATGTTATCTAGCAGAATGTCAAAAACATCATACATGAAATAAAAAAAAAATTCAATATGGAGATGAAATATAAATTGAAATAATCGAATCTATTTCAAGCAAAAAGCTTCTATACCAGAAAGGATAAAGAAAGAAACAGATAAAGAATTTGTAAAATAAAAATTAAACTTTTAAAAAGTAATTTAAATAACAAGTCACGCGGTTCTTATTTGATGTGACTTCAGAAAAGATTTCTTTTAAAGCATTTTGGGGGGAGTGACACAAAAAGAAAATCTCTTTCATAACAATTGAAATAAAATAGCTTGAGAAATTTAATATTCATTGTCAGAACCACAGTATGAGAAATTCAAGAAGTTGATAGAAATTCTGAAGCAGGAAATGGAGGAGTTCTTGCGCAGGGAGATTACAGCATACGGTGGTAAGTATTTGGTGGGTTTTATGAGATAGCATCAACCAGGTGCATTGTTAAAATATGTGAAATTCTTTTCATCTAGAATGCCTGCAAAGGGCTGTAAAAATATATGAAAGAGTGCTATAAATATTCCACTGTAGTTTAAATTTCATTCATGTTCAATGTATGTATATATTTATTTCACAGTAATTTAGTTTTGGTTTTATTCAATTCCGTAAGTGCTGACTTGTGTTTTTCATTGCATATTGCAAATTTAGATATTTTATGAAGGCAATAGCATAATTTAGGGTCGTCTTATAACTTGACATTTCTGAAAATATATGCAATTTTAGTTGTTATCATTCACTAAATATACTGTTACAAATGTTTAAAACCCCCCTCACTGGAATCGCTTTTAAAGAGCTAGACGGAGAAAACACCCGTACAAGGAATCTTTCATACTACGTGATTCATTATTGGGGGTTGTCGTATTTGACGTTTTACCGCCAATTTGGCGACATTTGTTGACATCTCAACGGTTCGAGAAACACCTTGAAATACCGAATATTCCACAAGATACGAGAACTTTATAGACAATGAGATATGTGAGAAGAGGATATCAGTAAAATATATGAGATAATGATAAATTTCTAGATAATATGATATAAGAGAGATTGCCAGAAGTTTCTACAGACAGTTTATAAATGGAATCATTACTCAGTGAGAGAGCGGTAGACGTGATACGAGCGACATTGATCTGTGATATTCGTCAATATTTGGAGAATAATAGACTCTGTTTTGTGAAATGAAATATCTAAATGTTTTGAGAATAGCATCCTTTGTTTTGTGAAATGAGTGGAGCATTTAAGTGCTGTTTGACTGTATATTGTTCCTGTTTACGCTGTGCTTAAGATTAAACGAGTTAGTTATTCAGGAATTTGGACTCCTTCTTATATCCAGAGCGCATATCCACGATTCCAGAGGATATACGTCCTAAACAATACTAATTTTAATGGAAAAACATTGATTCTTCGCTGGAAGTCGATATTCACGAGGAAAAAATATATTTTATCTCAAGGAAGGCTAGTGTTATGTCCTGAACGAAAATGCCGATTCATCTTTGGTTCAAAGTAAAATTATATTAACATTTTACAACCGCACAAATCTAAATTCTTTGGATGCACCTTTTAAAATGATTTACAGTGAACAATTTGAAATTTCTTTTCTGGAAATGGAAAGTAAAGAAACGTCAGCTGTTTTCATTGAGAAACCTAAAGCTTTTGAGTTCGAGATACCGCTTAACAATGGATTTTCTAAATCACAAACATTCCACTTATAGAAGATTCTTTGAGAGCTGCAAAGTCCGGCACTGAACGATCGGTTTATCCCATTCGGCCGTTTTCAGATTGACCAGGCTTGTATGCCATGTATGATTAAAGATTGAAATCTCCACGCCAAATTCCCTTTCAATTGCTCAGTTTGTTCCACAGATTTTCTGCCCATAAGGTTCACAGGTAAACAAATCTGGTGTAAGCAAGCAACACATGACTTTCCATGCAGTCTGAAATTCAATTTTTATTTATTTTATTAATAATTCATTAAACTGGGTTTAACTGCTCTAACACACATAATTAATTGAAATTGCACCGAATTTATACTTTTAATTCAGCTTTAGATTTCATTTGGTAACTGGACTTATTCTCGAAACCAGTGCAGCAAAAAATGCGAAAAAACTAAGATATCTCTAGTCATAGAGTATCGGAGTTGGTCTTATTCTTTCCATCATCAAAAATTACATATAAATTACATATTGCATGCGTACTCTTATTGCAGTTTTCTACGATTTTGGGGGCCATTTCGCATAAAAAAGAGAGTTTTTATTTTCCATATCATACGAAAATCTAATCAGCATCCTACACGTGACTTATCTACCAAATTTTGTGAACTCTGGTTAATTAATATATCGTGATATATTAATGTATAGATATCGTGAGATATCGTCTCCATAGACTCACTGATAAACACACACATACACACAGACACATATACTTTCACACACACAGACATCACCTCATAAATGTTCGATTCGTGATCAGGGATGCTTGAAAAGTGCTCTCCCGTCGAAAACTCGAATTTGAAATTTCGAGCCCGTCACAATACTTTCCTTATACATTATGTATATAATGAAAGTAATAAGCATGTGAAGGAGTCAGTTGAATTCTAATTATATAGGCGACGCCATTAGCAGTTGTAATAAGATTTTCATAAAAAGCTAGACGGATTATTATTCTTTTCACTATAAGTAATATTTAGTATAAATATGTCTATAAAGGGCATGATGTCGCATCGGTTAGACTTTAAATGGTAAATAGTACGATACATCATGACGAGATAATAAAATTCCTTGATGACTGATATGTTAGTGTTTCTGAAGTGATGTGGCGAATGAACGAATTCAGCATGCATGAAAAATCTGACTTTATGCTAAAATTAGCAGTTGATTTATCAGATCAACAGCAAATTGTTTATCAAGATGGTCAAGAAGAACGAGCTTATTTATTGCTTGACCATCTGCAAAACCAGCAACATTAATTGCATGTTTCAACTTCAATAAAATTGATGAACAAGCAAATAATTACACTTTTGTTGATAAGCTACAGTTTTATGTAATCCATAAAAGTGGAACAAAATATAAAAGGCAAAACAAGGTAGACAGAAAGTGATTACGATGACATCAGTGGTTAGTATACGCGATAGTGAATGGTGTTACCTGAAAATATTGCTGGTACGAAAATTGGGTGATGTTTCTTTCTATGATCTTAATAATTGCTAATGTAACAGTATGTTGTTGTTGTTGAGACCCAGACGGTCCGACCTACCAGAAAGGTGTAAGGTAACAGTTTGGTCGGGCGGGAAGTGCCACCCAATTTAGACCGCAACCCAGTGTGGAAGGCATCCACAGGGACCGTACTCTCCTTCCCCTACCACCAACTCCTCGGAAGGACTTATGGACCCACATGTTTAACGTGATCGTACTCCGCATGAACACGGCGGTAGTTGTGGCAGCGTGCAAATCCAGCGCACAAACCACCGGTCTACTGCTCCCGAAATGTGCCAACAGCACGCGGTGTTCCCAGGTGGTCACCCACCCAAGTACTAATGGAACAGTATGTGTCACTTTTCGACAAACATGCAGAGAGCTCGGACTTCTTGAAGGAAATCAACATTGGCATGATACACTAGCTGAAGTAGTGCGGATACGAATGCGAAGTTATCGACAAATGCTATTTGCAATTATTTGTGCATTTGAGGAAGATTAAAACACTCTTGAACTTTGGGAGCAGCATAAAGACTCTATTTGTGAGGACTTGGTGCATAGACACTAAGTTGGTGAGGGTAATAGTGGTGAAACAGTGAAATTACCTCCAAATATGCTATCCACAAATTCAAGACCCAATTCAACAATTTTACAATGAGATCGACTTTTCACCAGTCATACCTCAACAACTTAAAGAACGAGCCATTCTTACTGCGACAACTAAATTGTCAATTGAATTCATTATTCGTATTCTGGGGTGTATGCCAGGAAATGTATTTCATGAAAGCGTCGGCAATATTGTAATTGAAAATCCATAAGATCAACATTCATATAACAGAGAAATTTTTAAACAGTTTGACACAAAGAGGAATACTCCGGCCGCCCATTTTGCTGCTCCATGTCGTCGGACTAGTCGGACTGTCTGAGCTTTCGACAAAGAGGAATACCAACTCACAAACTCAAATTAAAACTAGAAGCGTTAATCGTGTTGCTTAGAAATCCGGCACCCTCTAAACGTCTATGCAACAGTATAAAACTTATAGTTGCTAAATTGCTGGATAATATTTTTGACATATTGATTTAAATAATACTGAAATGATTCTCATGGCCAAAATACCACTGATTTCATCGAAATTTAATATTCCATTCAAGTTTAAATGTAAACAGTTCCCTATTCTCTTTGCATTTTCAATGACTAAAAACAAATCACAAGGTGAAACTTTTGATCAAATAGTTTGCTTTATCAAAACCTGTTTTTAGTCCTGGACAATTGTGTGTCTAGAGCGAGGTCCTCAATCTCTATCATTGTTGTGTTCACAAATGCAGAAATACACAATTGTGTGTTTAGACGTTTTTTATATAGAAAAAAATTGTATTGCTATTTTCAGAGTCTTATTGTTAAAATTTTCGTAGATGTCTAAAACGCAGTTGTTTTGCACAAGTACAGCTAATATACTTTAAATTAGGGTAAACAATTTAATTTTGTTTCGTTCGCTGCCTAAAATCATATTTACTTTCAAATATTCTAATTGATTCATACTAACTTACGAGCATGCTGACTGAACATATAATGTTGTTATAATTACATATTTAATATAAATCATATTAACAACATATATTTATCTAGTTATACAATATGGATTTAAAATACTCTTTACATAAACAAAAATAAGCATCTCAATAATTCTAAAAAACTACTTTATGGCTTAAAAGAACATAAAATTAATGAGTGTGAACACCACGTTACGGATTTCTTATTTAATTAATTAATTTTATATTGCCAAACTTACAAATAAAAGACAAGTCCTCGTCTTTTGCATAAATGCAAGCATCGCGAACTAGCTACTCAATTTTGGCTTCTAAAGCTTTAAAATCGGAGATCAAAACTATCCCACCGTAAGTACAGTCGGCCCCCACTTAATCGGGTTCTCCGTTTATATCCATAGAATATTGTGGAGCAAACAAGGACCTCGTAGGGTTAATGTTAATTATACCCGTTTTATCACATAGCAATCCCAGGTTAATTGCATAAAAGCCAAGACATCAATTTTGCAAATTACTGTTTCAGTGATGGAAGACATGGTAGGAAAACAGATAAATCGCTAAAATTTTCCCCTCTGTAGTTCAATAGGTATATACATTAATAAAATAAACACCTCGATTTATTTGTCTCTTTATCTATCTATCATTGGGTAACGCTGCTACAAAATGTTGCCAACGTGTTTCAATCACAGTTAAACATTTCAATTTAGATGCTAACCTAGCTCTTTCATAACCCTCGGCGTGAACACTCAATTTTTCCAATTACCTATTGACTTTCCGTGTCGACTGCTGCTTGATCTCTGTGTTCATATTAAAAGCCTGAGCATTCTTTTTATCTAATTAAATTTTTGCTTGAACGCGGTTCGTATTTTTACTTTCCTTATATACATAATGTATAAGGAATGTATTGTGACGGGGTCGAAAATTCGAATTCGAGTTTTCGACGGGAGAGCACGTTTCAAGCATCCCTGATCACGAATCGAACATTTTTGACGTGATGTCTGTGTGTGTGTGTGTGAAATTATGTGTGTGTGTGTGTGTGTCAGTGAGTCAGTGGAGACGATAACTGGCGAACGAATGGACCGATTCGAACGAAATTCGGTACAAAAATCACAATCCGTCAACACTGGAAGCCTATTGTTTTTATACGCAATCGAATGTTCAGAACCACCCTAAATTTTCGAGTGAAATTTTGAAAAAATCGTCAAAAAATCAAAACCGCTTATAAAGTTACGCAAATAGACATTTCTTCCGTAATTTTTCATTAGAAAACGATTGGCATAAATTTTAGAACGCTAACATGATCCGTTCTCGAGATATTGCACATTTTTCAAAAAAATTATCAAAAAGTTATATAAAATAAAAAAAATGTATTTCCTATTGAGAAATATGTTCACTTTTCATATGTAATATCATGCGATAAATTTGGTGATATTATTCTCGTGGATCTAGCTCGTTCCATTCATGAAAAAAGATACTTTGAGTAATACTTTTTTATTTGAACACCAATAGTCATTTATCTGCTGTAAGAATAACTTATTTCTAAATCCATTACGCTTGGCGAGATTTTGGCGACGAATTTGGCGGAATGTCGCCAACTTGGCGACATTTTTAATTGTTGCCAAATTAACAAAAATCTCGCCAAATGGATCAAAATGACGCCAAATCAATGAAAATGACGACTAATTGAAGAAAATTCAAAATCTTGGAAAAAATATAAGTACCTACTATAAGAAAAACATATTTTTAACTGTAAAAGTAGTAAATTCATTGCATTATATAAAAAAAGTCATGTGTTGCCCACATCAGATTTTTTTCTTTACTTCGAAGAAGTATTTCAAACCTTTTCACAGCAGAGTGATCGCATTGTCGAAAACAATGAATGTAAATATTTTCTCCTTTCAAATGATTTTCACTTTTTCTGCTTTAGTAATCTTAAGTTCATAGTTATTTCTTCTTCCAAAGGCTTAGATAAAATTAAAGATAATTTATTACTTTCCTTATATACATATAATGTATAAGGAAAGTATTGTGACGGGGTCGAAAATTCGAATTCAAGTTTTCGACGGGAGAGCACGTTTCAAGCATCCCTGAACACGAATCAGGCGTTTTTGAAGTAATGTCTGTCTGTGTGTGTGTGAAAGTATGTGTGTGTGTGGGTGTGGGTACGTGTGTGTGAAAGTGTGTGTATGTATGTGTGTGTGTGTGTATGTGTGTGTGTGTGTGTGTGTGTATGTGTGTGTGAGTGTATGTGTGTGTGAGTGAGTCTGTGGAGACGATAACTGACGAACAAATGGACCGATTCGAACGAAATTTGGTAAAAAAATTACAATTCGTCAATACTGGAAGCCTATTGTTTTTAAACGCAATCGAATGTTCAGAAAGCCCTAAATTTTCGAGTGAAATTTTGAAAAAATCATCAAAAAATTAAAACCTTTAATAAAGTTACGCAAATGGACATATCTTATGTAATTTTTCCTTAGAAAACGATTAACATAAACTTTAGAACGCTAGCATGAACCGTTCTCGATATATTGCACATTTTTCAAATAAATTTATCAAAATATCCCATAAATTAAAAAAAAAATTAACTGTTGAGAAACATGTTCGCTTTTCATATGTAATATCATGCGATAAATTGGGTGACATCATTCTCGTGGATCTAGCTCGTTCCATTCATGATAAAATATGTTTGAGTAATGCTTTTGAATTTGATAGCCAATAATTATTTATCTGCTATAAGAATGGCTTATTTCTCCGTCCATAATGCTTGATGATTTGGCGATGAATTTGGCGGAATATCGCCAACTTGGCGACTTTTTTAAATGTTGCCAAAATAATTAAAATCTCGCCAAATGGATAAAAGTGACGCTAAATCAATGAAAATGACAACTAATTGACGAAAATTCAATATCTTGGAGAGAATATAAGTACGTACTATAAGAATAACCTATTTTTGTACTGTAAAAGTAGTAAATTCATTGCATTATATAAGGAAAGGCATTTGCTGCCCACATCAGATTTTTTTTTTTAAACGGACGCCATAGGCGTCAGGGTTATATTCCAATATTAAATAGTAGTAATGTATTATGTATACCATAGTAAGAAATTACTACTGTCAATTATGTAATTTGTTATAATTATTTTATATTCATTATCTTTATAGCATATAACCAAGAGGAGTATAAATGTTTATCTGTTCACCATTTTAATCACATACTCAATTTAATTACATTCGCCTAGAATAGTGTGAGACCAAGTGCATGCAATTAAATGGGACCAACTGCATCTGATTAATGTCGGCATTGATATTACACTCTAGTTCAATGGCAAATCTAATTTATGACTGATAAGGTTAAAGAATATAACACTATACTTATCAATTATTTCACTGCAGAAGATTTGTTGGAGAATGGCTCTAAAGTTAAGGCAAGCATAGTAATTTTTTATCAAAAGCCTTCCATTAAATTCCTACAAATAATAATGGCTATATGTTGCTGTAGTTTATTCCAAATGCGTTTAACCTTTAACTGTGTTTTATAGTACCGTTGTAAGATTGCATAGCTACTTAAGCCTAAAATAATGGTATCCAGTTTTTGCCCTATTTTCCACTATTTATTACTTTTAGAATGCCCTCTGATACTCTAGACAAATTCTGCTCATATATAAAATAGATTTGCCATTTTTTAACACTTTACAACAAAGTTGAAAAGTGTTTATGACTTTGTTCATTAACACTTTACAACAAAGTTGAAAAGTGTTTATGACTTTGTTCATTCTGTCTGTCTGTCTGTCTGTCTGTCTGTCTGTCTGTCTGTCTGTCCGTTAGCACGATAACTGCCGTAAAAATGACTTAATCAAAATGAAATTTTAGTATGTTGTTCAGACGGTCTGTAGGACCTATGGGAATATAAATAAATAATATCACACAATTAGTTTTGGATTGAACCCGGGTTGAAAAAATGAAATACATTGAGCCCTATGGGACCTAATTTTTCTAACATTTTTTAAGCGGATTTAAAATTCACAAATTGTTTCGAAAATTTTAGGTAATAGTCAAATTGTTCCATAAAATATATAAAAAAAAATTCAGCTAAATATATTCAGTAGTTTTTTAAATAAAAATAAAAATAATAATTACACATCTTATATGAAACGATCACGTGACCATGATATGAAACGATCACATGACCCACTTCAAAATGAGATATGGCATCCATCTTGTTTCAAATTCGTGATTTTTTAAAGTTCTTTTTAATTCATATTGAGTGTTGTATCCATCCTAAAACTACTTTATTTCTGCTTAAATTCTGTACATCTACATACTAAAACAACACAATGACAATATATTTGAGTTTAAATTCTCATTCAAATTTGATTATTTTTACAATTAAGCCTATTTTTCACCTATGTAAAATGTAAACAGCAAAATATGTAGAATGAGTTGTATTAGAATTACTGTATTTCTTTAACACAAAATAATTCAGTCCATGGAGTCTGCATGGCTGATATGAATGAAATATTAATTGATTTTATAAACAGAAGGACGATATTTTTCGATGAAGTTTTAAACATAAAGTTTATGAATTGTAGCTCCATGGTCTTAATTTTTAAATAAAATAAATTATTATAGTATTGTGATGAATGAAATGGAGAAAGTTATGAATGAAATCCTGCTTTTATAGAGAGATCCAGGCGTGTTATTTTTTCTATGACGTCATTTGAATTAATTTCAGTTGTTTTCGATGAAGTTTTCAAATATAATAAATTATCGTAGTATTATGATAGATTTAAAAATATTACCGTGGAATGTATTGCATTTTAGAGATATTTAAACCACGCAATTTATATTTCAATGCCGTCTTTTGAATGAAGTTCATTTTTTTCAATGAAGATTTAAGTTTTCAAATATAATAAATCAATGTAGTATCGTGATATGTTTTAAAATATTACCGAGGAATGCATTGCATTTTCGACTTTTTTAATTAAAATTGCATTGAAGTTGGAAAGTGTTTCATAATCAATGCTTTAAGCATGATTGATCTTTCTTGTTTCAAGATAATGTTAGTTTATTTAAGAATGCTGTTTTTGTAATAACATGTTTTTACTTAAAATTATTAGAAATATAAAACAGTCAATGTTTACAGGAAAATCCTTAGTTTAACGTAAACTCGATATTCTTTACATGGCTTTATTACTTTCTTTATATACATAGTATAATGTATAAGGAAAGTATTGTGACGGGGTCGAAAATTCAAATTCTAGTTTTCGACGGGAAAGCACGTTTCAAGCATCCCTGAATACGAATCGAACGTTTGTGAGGTGATATTTTTGTGGTTGTGTGTGTGTGTGTGTGTGTGTGTGTGTGTGTATGAGAGAGTCTATGGAGACGATATCTCTCGATCGAATGGAGAGATTCGAACGAAATTTGGTACAGAAATTACAATTTGTGAACACTGAAACTCTCGTTTTTAAACGAAACTGAATGTTCAGAACACCCGTAAACTTTCGAATGAAATTTTGAAAAAAATCGTCAAAAATTCAAAACTGTTAATAGAGTTGCGTAAATAATAATTTCTTTTGTAATGTTTCATTATAAAACGATTGACATAAAAATTAGAACACTAGTGTGAAAGCCCCAGGCCGTTCGGCTCGTCCAGAGGACTTGGAGCAACAAAAAGGAGAATATGGATATATAGAATGGAGAATGGATATATAGAACACTAGTGTGAACCTTTTTCAAGATCTTATACATTTTTCAAATAAATTTATCAAAAAATCTCATAAAATGAAAAGAAAATTAACTATTGTAAAATATGTTCACTTTTCATATGTAATATTATACGATAAATAGCCGACGCAGTGGTCGAGCAGTCAAGGCGAGCGTTTCCAAGCGATCGTTCAACCGCCGTGTTGTGGGTTCGAGACCCACGTAAGGCATGGATGTTGTGTTGTTGGGCGCAGTGTTTTCCGCCCCCCTCTGGTGCGCCTGGAGCAACGTCCTAGGACGGCTAAATGGTTCATGTTTCTGGCCGATATATAGGCGAATGATGAAAGTCGAGTGTCTGGCCACTTGAAAAAAAAATATACGATAAATTTGTTAACACCGTTTTCGTGGAACTTGAACGTCTCATTCACACAAGAAGTTACTTCGGGTACTAGTTTGTTATTTAGACGCCAATAGTCATTTACCTACCATGAGAATAACATATTTTTCGTCATAACGCTTGGCGAAATTTTAGCGATGAATTTGACAGAATATCGCCAACTTGACTTTTTTAAAATGTTGCCAAATGGGAGGTAATGATTTGCAAATTTTGAATTCCGTCATATGACGGGTATACCTTCTAGTATATAAGAAATGTCCACCTCTCTGTTTATCTATAACACTGGGCGATACATTGGGTGAACTTGATATTAATCTAGTGGGATATCGCCATCTTGGCGATATTTCGACCCAAACTGACGAAAATATCGTCAAAGTTAATGACGCCTAAGTGATGAATTGATTATTGAAATATTTGATATATAGACTATATTGCTTATTGAGGATGCTATCAATATTAATGATTGTTAATGTAGCGATGCGTGACATATAAGTTAATTGGGTACTTTGAAACAGTATTACATGTTGTCATCGGGAAAAGTGACAAATGTACAATTCAACGTTAAAATCACTGTACCGTGGATCTGTACCGTTAAAATCACTGTACCGTGGATCTGTACCGTTAAAATCACTGTACCGTGGACTGTACCGTGGATTATGCATTACGTATTAGGAAAGTCATGTGTTGTCCACATCAGATATTTTAGGTTGGTTTATCTGTTTGTTTGGATCAAATCTTGAAATCAATTTTTGACCTATTTCTGCCGAACCGATATTTTTGAAATTTTACAGCCATACTCATTTGCAATGCTCATATAATATTTCACCAAATTATAGTTGATTTTATTTCGCAAGAATCCCATTGTTGTAAGATAGCTGAAAGGAGTCCAATAGTCAGCTTCTTTTTCTCTTTCTCTCTCTTTCTCATATATATATATATATATATATATATATATATATATATATACAAGCATATATATAGTATATGTATATATATATAATAATAATAATAGTTTGATAGTCCAATAAAAGAAAAGTGATAAGCTGTAACTCGAAAAACCTAACTTTCTAACAAGCCTATAAAATAAAAATATAAATCAGCAAATCTTCAAACAAATGGAAGAAAATACAAATTTCGAATCATCAAGTTAAAAAAAATCATCAATATTCAATAGTATGGAATTGATAAACGAAAAACAAATGAAATCCAAGCATTAATGCTATACACGTGGACAAGGGCTAGGCCTAAACCATGGATTTGTTCACTTCTCTAAAACTCTTCCTCGAGTCCAAGTATTTTGTCGAAGCAAACACAAACAAAATGTATGTTTCTGAAGAAATAGATAGATTATATCTATAAACTATTTCTACTTGGACGACATACATAAAGAAGAAAAAATAAAAGGAAACAGGAATATCTGGAATATAACACTACAAATACACGAACCTGTCGAACCCGGGAACCCGGAAGGAAGAGACCAGTGTTGCCATTCGCAAAGGAAAAAGAAATGATCTACTGTTGCCATTTGTAAGAAATAAATTACAGTTTGCGAAAAGGCAAGAATAAGTGATAATATACAATCAGAGCTACTACAGGGAGGAGCTAATAATAGAAAGACTAATGTTTAAGTGGATGCAAAATTAAAAATATTATTAATACAAGAGAATGGAGATGTCAGGTTAGTATAAAAAACCATGAATAGAATTCATGAAAATCCAGCTAATCTAAAATTTTTAACTATACCATATAAAAAATAAGAAGGATATTTATATAAATTGCTGGTAATTTTTAGATTACTTATATGTATAGCATGAAATTTTTTATCAGATAATCTATGAATTATAAAAAGCTGATTAAGTATAATATTTTTAAACAATAGAATCGAGAAGCAGGAATTAAATGGTAAGATTTTATTAATGTTAAAATTAAAATTGTCTTTTTTATCATATAAATTAGTAACAATTTTTTTAGAAGGTTAAATAATAAGATTTAAATCCAAAAAATTAATATTATTACTAATAGTAGCTTCATTAGGAATTGATTTCAAATTGTCTGGATAGAAATCTATATCTATGACATAATTTTCAGTATAGACTAAGCAAATCAGATCATCAACATATCTGTATAATGTATAATCTATTGAAGTAAAAGACAATATATATATATATATATATATATATATATATATATATATATAAATAAATATGTATAAATGAGTGAAAGATACAAAATTCCAGAAAATCACACGAAAAAGGCGCTATGCTGCACTACAATGTGGATTTTAATATCATACCAGAAAAGTATAAAAATGAAAGAAAGCAATATATCAAAGATTGGCCGGGGGGGGGGGGGGTTGTGACCCCCACTCCCCGGTTAAGCCAGCTTGCGTCTAGACAACACTCCCGGTAGCCGATATATTGCACAAAGATGAATACCGAAGTATCAAAATTTCAAAAGGATTCTAAAAAGGATTCCAAAAAAAGAATTTTAAAAAGTAGGTTACAGATCATGTAAGTGTGGAGTACCCAGAAGACACGTATTTAAAAAACTGTACTATATCTACTCTCACTAAACTAAAGGCAATAAGAATCCAAACATATAGATTTTAATGATCAAAGCAGATACCATACCATAACCACTATCCACCATGACGAATCCAGCACCAATACATCTGCTAGACATTATCTATTATATAAGAATGTACTCATTCTTAACATGTGTAAAGATGGTACTGACTCCCTAACGTGATCAACACACGGGAGGTTCGGCATCCAAATATATGTGGTAGCTCTCAGTTACGGTTATATCATAAAATTTGCATATAATGTTACACAGAAAACGCTTCGGAAAGCCTTGTGCAATTGCACCATGGAGGAAGTTAATATCACTATTGTATCGATCATTAACATTACTGTTGATTCTTTTGCTTCGCAAAAGTTGGTTCAAAATTATGTTTCTGTATACATTCCTATGTAAGCATGAATACCAAGGAACTATGAAATTTATAACAAATTTAAAATCTCTACGTTTATCGTAGAGGCGAAATCCAGTTGATCTATCAGGAAGTTTGTACAGAGACAAATCAAGAAAATTAAGACTTTCATCAGGGTTGTATGGTGTTTCTGTTAAAGTTAAACTTTTTGGATAAAATCCAAAATCCAATATAAAATTTTTTTCTTTACAGGCAAAAAGGATGTCGTCAACGTAACGTATGAACAGTATGTAGAAACGTAACTATAACACAGTATGTAGAAAGGTATTTTACGATCCACAGCTTTGTTCCTGTACAGAATATTCCAATTTTATCGACAGTCATCATGGTCACGTTATTTCTGGTGATCTTGATCTTTTACAGACATCATCGTTGAAACCCTTCTTCAAACTCGGCACTAAATTTCGCATAGCCGAGTTTCGTTCTATTGGTAGTACACTTACGCAAGATATGGACAGATTCATTTATCGATGTGCAGTGAAATACAGTGTACCCACTTCCATATATAATGAGTGGAAATCGGAGGTATTAGATGCCTTTTTTAAAACATATAATAACAATAACTTTGGAAGGAAAGAAGTTGTAAAAAACTACAATAGAAATGAATTGATAACTTTGCAGAAGAAATTCGTAATTACATACGTTGATAAAGTTACATCAAATTATGCCATTTACATGTCAACATCTTTATAATAAATTACTGATTGCATGTTACCGGGATCGTGATGTATATATACCTTTACAACTTTCACAGAACGAAATAGAAAACCGTATAAGGGCCTTTTATAAATCTGTGGGTTACACATTGAAATCTATTAAATTTCCTTATGTTACTTTAATACCAAAACTGCATAAAAATCCTGTGAAATTCCGCCCCATTACTAATGGTTATAAAACTTACTTAACAATAGCAAATAATAAACTTCTATCTATCTTAAAAGAAGTTATGATTAAAATAAAAAATAATGGTGTTTATTTCATAAGTAATAGTCTTGAAGTTATAGAAAAAATTAAAACCATATCTGAAGATTTACATTATAAAAGTTATGATTTTAATGATTTGTTCAGTAATATAGATATTAAAGATCTTTTTGCCATTTTGATGGATGTCTACGAAAAATATAATATGCAAAAACTTATTACTCTAGGTAAATTTAAAACTTTGGTTAATCAAGTACTATTTGAAACCGTCTTATACGATGGTACTAATTTCTACAAACAGCTCCATGGTATACCCATGGGAGGTGGTTGTTCCTCTATTCTCGCCGACATTTACCTCAATAAATATGAGGAGGGCACACACATTTTAAACGAATTACTGTTCATACGTTACGTTGACGACATCCTTTTTGCCTGTAAAGAAAAAAATTTTATATTGGGTTTTGGATTTTATCCAAAAAGTTTAACTTTAACAGAAACACCATACAACCCTGATGAAAGTCTTAATTTTCTTGATTTGTCTCTGTACAAACTTCCTGATAGATCAACTGGATTTCGCCTCTACGATAAACGTAGAGATTTTAAATTTGTTATAAATTTCATAGTTCCTTGGTATTCATGCTTACATAGGAATGTATACAGAAACATAATTTTGAACCAACTTTTGCGAAGCAAAAGAATCAACAGTAATGTTAATGATCGATACAATAGTGATATTAACTTCCTCCATGGTGCAATTGCACAAGGCTTTCCGAAGCGTTTTCTGTGTAACATTATATGCAAATTTTATGATATAACCGTAACTGAGAGCTACCACATATATTTGGATGCCGAACCTCCCGTGTGTTGATCACGTTAGGGAGTCAGTACCATCTTTACACATGTTAAGAATGAGTACATTCTTATATAATAGATAATGTCTAGCAGATGTATTGGTGCTGGATTCGTCATGGTGGATAGTGGTTATGGTATGGTATCTGCTTTGATCATTAAAATCTATATGTTTGGATTCTTATTGCCTTTAGTTTAGTGAGAGTAGATATAGTACAGTTTTTTAAATACGTGTCTTCTGGGTACTCCACACTTACATGATCTGTAACCTACTTTTTAAAATTCTTTTTTTGGAATCCTTTTTAGAATCCTTTTGAAATTTTGATACTTCGGTATTCATCTTTGTGCAATATATCGGCTACCGGGAGTGTTGTCTAGACGCAAGCTGGCTTAACCGGGGAGTGGGGGTCACAACCCCCCCCGGCCAATCTTTGATATATTGCTTTCTTTCATTTTTATACTTTTCTGGTATATATATATATATATATATATATATATATGTATATAAAGAGAGAGAGAGAGAGAGAACATTATTTTATACTTTATGCTCTTCATGGCTAGTTATGAAATTACTTTTTTATATATTGGTAACCTCTATAAATTTATCATATAAAGATCTTGATTGGATATCTGATAAAAAACTGATTGCAAAATCGTAAAAACTAAAATGTATAAAATAAAATACATATAAAAACTTTGTATGCTACATGTCTTTAGTAAAATTCACTAAAACATAATAAATAATTGTCACTATCACAACATTATTGGTCATATGTAACTCAACATAAAATTGTTGTGTGTCCGTAAGCGAATCGTATTTGGACATTATAGAATTTTGAAGAAGAATACAAGTGATCATATAAAAATAACATATATATGAATAACGGATTTTCAAATCAAAATTGTCAAAGAGATATTTAAATCATATGCATGTAAACATTCTTATATATTTCTCTTTCAATGTTATCACTTCTACTGTTCCTTAAAAATTATGTTAATGTCCAAATGCAATTTTTGTATGGGCGCACCACGAATTTATTTTTAATCACATATGGCCAGGAACGTTGTGATGGCTAAAAATTATTTTCACAGTGTAAAGCCGTGTGACTTGAAATGATTTTTTACATATTTTACTTCTTTTTACAATACATTGTATAGGAAAAGGGAATGCTCATTTATTGGCATGTCCTAAGTGTCCCTGATAATGGAACAATCATTATTTCAAATATGTATGTTGTGTGTGTGTTTGCAACAGCATGATATTTTTTAAATGCATTCAGTTAGTCGAACGAAGTTTTGGGCAAATATTTTAGTAAGTGAATATAGGAGGCCTTTTAACGTTCAGAGAAATTGATCATAGCTTCCAATTCTTCAAGAAGATTTGAGTGAAAAAAATATAAATATCATTATTAAATATTTCTTATTAGTTAGTCATTTTTATGTAATTTATTATTTAAAATGAAATGATATACTTTATAGGACTCTAAAATGCGCCTGTGTGTGTGTGTACTTGGATGCATTGTACAATTTTGAACTGAATAGAAAACATTTTAGAAAATTAAAAAATCCCTATTTATTAACATTTAAGCAAGACGCTTTAGAAGCAATTGAATGTTATAAATGGGCACTCTCAAACACTTAAAAAGTAAATTTACTATGGAAATAGCCATTTTTATGCAATTCAGTTATCTAAAAATGAATGGTATAATAAATAAAAAGTTATACCCGATAATGGGACATTGCATGTGGTTGACATAAAATGGAAAAAAAATCGTAAAATAATTATATTCTTTATTATAAAACTAGAAGGTAAGTCCGTCTGCAAATCATTACTTCCCATTTGGCGCCATTTTTATCAATTTGGCGATGGATTTGAGATTGTTGTTCATGTTTCTACTCAATTATGCTGCCTGTTGCTTCGGCCTATTCTTTTCGATTTCTTTCCAAAGATTCTTGACTTTGACGTACTCCTCATCTTCTCACTCTTTCTTTGTATAACCGACGTTTCTTTTCTTTCTATCCTCTTCATTTTTCATTAGACAACAAGTTTGTGAAATAAAAATTGTTTTGAATTCTAAAAACGGTTCTCTTTTGCTCAATCCTTTTAAATATCAATTTAAATCTGCTGACAACACTCAAAGGAAAAAATAAGAAGAAAAGATAAAAACAAGAAAGATCAATCATGTATAAAGCATTGATTATGAAATACTCTCCAAATGAAATGTAATTTTATTCAAACATCTCTAAATTTAGCGGTGATATTTTAAAAATTATCACAATACAACAATAATTTATTATATTTGGACACTTTATCGAAAACAAATGAATTTTATTCAAATGACACCATCGAAATATAAATCGCTTGGCTCTCTCTATAAAAGCAGTGACTATTTCATTTATAAATATTTTTCCATTCCTTTCATTCAGCGGTGATATTTTTTAAATTATCGCAATACTACAATAATTTATTTTACTTAAAAACTTAAAACCATGGAGGCAAAAGTACTTTCTGACTCCATGCTTAAAACATCGTCGAAAAAGCCAATACAATAGATTTGTCTGCTTTTTTATATAAAATCAGTGAATGTTTAATTCATATCAGCTATATTGCAGACTCTAGAGCTAAATAATTTTGCGTTAAAGAAATTCAGAAATTCTTATACAACTCATCTTGCAGCTTGATGTGTTTACATTCTCCATACGTGAAAATTAGGATTCGTTGTAGAAATAATCAAAGTTTGATGATCATTTAAACAAAAACGTATTGCAATTGCTTTGGCGCAGTATATACATGCACTGAAATGAAAATAAAGCGGTTTTAGGACGGATGCAACACTAAATATAAATTAAAAAGAGTTTTAAAAATCCCGATTTTGACACAAGATGGATGACATATCTTATTTTGAAGTGAGTCACGTGATCTCTTCATATAATATGAGTGCAATTATTATTTTAATTTTTATTTAAAAGCTACCCAACATATTTTGCTGATTTTTTTCTTATATATTTTATGGGAAAATTATCGAAGCAATTTGTGAAATTATAGAAGCAATTTGTGTAAAAATCGAAGCAATTCGTGAATTTTCAATTGCCTTAAGATCCCATAGGGTTCAATGTATTTTATTTTTTCAACCCGAGTTCAATCCAAAACTAATTGGGTGATATTATTCATTTACATTCCCATATGTCTCACAGACCGTCTCAACAACATGATAAAATTTCATTTTGATAAAGTCATTTTTACGGCAGTTATCATGCGGACGGACAGACAGAATGAACAAAGTCATAAACACTTTTCAACTATGTTGTAAACTGTTAAAAACCAACCGCGTTCAAGCAAATATTTAATTAGCTATGAAGAATGCTCCGGTTTTTAATATGAACACTGAATTCAAGCAGCGGTGAATGTGAAAAGTCAATGGGTGGTAGGAACAATTGAGTGTTCACGTGGAGGGTTATGAAAATGCTGATGGTCTTGGTTGGTTAGTATCTAAATTGAAATGTTTATCCCTAATTGAACCAGGTTTGGCAACATTTTATAACAGCCTTACGTAGAGATAGATTGATAAACAGATTGATAAATCAAGGTGTTTATATTATTAATGTGTGCATGCTTGTAAACACACTTAACCGGTAATGTTGTACATAATTGTGTAGTGGTTACTATGAGTTGTTTTTTAAATATTACTAATTTTACTTTCGACAGGGAGCGCGAAATCCTAAGAGTTAAATCTAAGAAACCTATCCTGAGAATCAAACAACTTTCAAGCAATGTTATTACTAATTATTACCAATTATGGCACCAATTATTTTAATTGGTAACAGCAAAAATCCTATTCATTTATTGCAAGATAGTGTTATAATAAAAAATCTAATAAAACAATAAAGATCAATCATGCATAAAGTATTGATTATGAAACGTATTCCGACTGAAATGGAATTTATTTAAACATCTCTAAAATGCGATACATTCAGCACTGATATTTTTTAAATTAACACGATACAACAATAATTTATTATACTTGGAAACTTAAAACTTCATTAAAAAGGCTATTCTATAAATCGCCTGTTTCTCTATGTAAAATCAATGAATATTTCATTCATATTACTTATATTAAAGACTTTAGAGCAAAATAATTTTGTGTGAAAAAAAGTCAGCAATTCTTATACAACTCATCTTACAATCTACGTGCACTCTACGTAGTATTTTTCGGTGGCTCTTGTCTTACATCACCGCGGTTAGTCAAGTTGTATTATCAACGGAACGAGAATGCCAATGCTGCTCTTCGTGAATTTCGGCGGTTGAAGAAATTACGACGAGGACCGATGAGCTTAACAAGCTTAAGAAACATGATTCAACGAGTTGAAGCTACCTGTGGCAAATGTCGTGGAACGCATGCAACTAGTTCTTAGAACATCAGCATGGTGGTCTTGTTGAACCTCATTTGTAATTAACAGTAAAAGTCGCAATGAATTGTTAACAAAAATGATGTGTACTGTCTCATTTGGCATTTACTCATTCATTATTCACACTACTACACATTTGCAGCGTCAAAATTTTCCCTGGAGGAGACTTTTGGAACTAATTTTTTTTTCTTTTTTTTTAGAAATCGAAACCGCATGTTCCACTTTGTGCGACCACCAAATTTTGTTTCGTCCAATTACTCGCTAGAGGGTTCTTACTCGCTAGAGGGTTCTGAACACCTCATATTATTTTATGGCCAACCTGTACATAGTATAATGTATAAGGAAAGTATTGTGACGGGATCGAAATTCGAATTTGAGTTTTCGACGGGAGAGCACGTTTCAAGCATCCCTGATCACGAATTAAACATTTCGGAGGTGATGTCTCTGTGTGTGCATGCGTGTGTGTGTCAGTGAGTCTGTCTAGACGATATCTTACGATCGAGTGGAGCGATTCGAAATGAAATTTAGTACAAAAATTACGATTCGTGAATACTGAAAACCTATTGTTTTTAAACATAATCGATTGTTCAGAACCCCCTTAAATTTTCGAGTGAAATTTTTAAAGAAATCATCAAAAAATCAAAACTTTTAATAAAGTTAAGCAAATAGATATTTCTTATGTAAATTTTCCTTAGAAAACGATTGACATAAACTTTACAACGGTAGGATAAACCGTTCTCGAGATATTGCACATTTTTCAAATAAATTTATCAAAAAAATTCGCGAATTAAAAACAAAAATTAACTTTTGAGGAACAGGTTCAGATTTCATATGAAATATCATGCGATAAATTGGATGACATCATTCTGGTGGATCTAGCTCGTTTTATTCACGAGAAAAGCTACTTTGAGTCATACTTTTCTATTTGAAGGCCAATAATCATTTATCTGCTATAAGAATAACTTATTTCCCTATCCATAAAGTTTGGCGAGATTTTGGTGACGAATTTGGCGGAATGTCGCAACTTGGCGACTTTTTAAATATTACCAAATTAACGAAAATCTCGTCAAATGGATAAAAATGACGCTAAATCAATGAAAATGACGATTAATTGACGAAAATTCAATATCGTGGAAAGAATATAAGTATCTACTATAAGAATAACCTTTTTTTTACTGTAAAAGTAGTAAATCCATTGCTTTATATAAGGAAAGTCATGTACTGCTCACATCAGATTTTTTTATTTTTAAATGAATCACGTAATCTCTTCATATGATATAGGTTTAAATATTTCAATTTTTATTGAAAAAAACTTCATAATATATTTTTCTGAAATTGTTTTTATATATTTTATGGGATAATTTGAATATTTCCTAAAATTTTCGAAGCTATTTGTGAATTTTAACTCCGATTAAAAAAATTTCAAAGAACTATGTTCCATAGGGTTCATTGTATTTTATCTTTTGAACCCCTTGTTGAACCTGAAACTAATTTTGTGATATTATGCATTTTCATTCTCATATTCCCATAGAAAGTTTTTTTCATTTTCATAAAGTCATTTTTACGGCAGTTATCGTGGGAACGGAAAAACAAACAGACAAAATGAACAAAGTTATACACACTTTACAACTATGTTGGAAAATGTTTAAAATAAAGCAAATGTTGTTATTCTGTCAAACAAGTCGTGACAGATAGATCAGATTTTTAATGTGATACATCTTAGGGGTGCCCGGCCACACAAACAGCTACCATAAGCCTTCGGGTTGGTCGTGTGGGCTGTGCTTTCTACATCTTAGGGGTGCGAGATACGTAAAAGAAATGTGACTAGGCTAAAACGGAAGTATGCAACTAACTGATATGATATTGATACGAATGCGTAATTAAAACCCCTATAATTTGAAGGTTCGGATCACGTAACATTGGCGACAAATTCGTACTTATAATATGCACCTTAGAAGTTTTTCTTATTTCTAGACCTTAGGATGTACCCGAAAGTGTAAACTATCTCTTTACTATATCCAATTTCGAACTGAACCTAAGGGAGGAAGGACCGTATCGTCTTTCCCTTAGCACCAACCTCTCGGAATGAATTTCAGACTCACATATTTAGCATGCCCGTAATCCGCGTTAACACGGGGGACAGTTTGGACAGAGCCGGGAATCGATCTTGGGACCTCCGAATGCAAAACTCGCGCTCTCACCATTGAACTGTACCGTTGCGTGCCCCATAAGCTGTATTGTAAAACAATTCTGGTAGAAAATATTTGTGCATCAAGATCTGAGCTATTCGCCACTGTATGGTTATCTGTTGCGTTCGCCCGGTAGAGTAGCTGAAAATATTACATCCAAACGTTTCATAGTCGTTAACTGAGTCAGTCATTCGTGGTCTATTTGGACAAAATAAACTGCACTCTATTAATCTATTAAACCAGTATAATTAACACACGCGCACGTACACACACGCACATACACACGCACATACACACACACAAACACACATATATATATATATATATTAATATTGATTTTTACTTCTCTAACCTAGAATTAATCCGAGCCTAGTGTTAGTCAAACTGTAAATTATTTAGACCTAAATTTAGATACCCTCAATAATCTTGTTATCACCAATCTATATGACAAAATTTATTCTTATAACTTCACTATTATTAAGCAGCTATCATATCGATCTTGTAATTCTATTCAACTGTTTAGAAACATCATTTTAAACCAGCTATTTCGAATACATCGACTTTCTGATCTTCCGTTTCACTTACTCCACATCAATAATCTTAAACGCATTTGTCAAAATTACCACTATCCGGAAGTATTTGTAAATAATATTATTAATAATTTCAAATACACTGCGTAATAATTTTATAAATGCATTATTTATCCTTGATTGGATAACTCTTTTTTGTGAATTTCACCCGTTCTTATCACCTACTTACCACTAGGCCTGAGCCTGATACTGCTTACTATTTTTGAAAGACTACTTTCCACTTGTCCTGAGTCCGATACTGCTTACTATTTTTGAAAGTCTTCATACACATTATTTTTCGTTCAAGTGTATGCATTCCAGTGTCCACTTGCTTTGACAAAGATATGTTAAATGCTCTGTCGAATGTTCTTCAGCGAGCATGGAGCCTCTCACGTGGTGGCTTTGCCTGTGAGTTAATATTTCTGTTTTTATATTTCTGGTTTATAATTCACTTGGTTTTTATTATTTGTCCTTTCAGTAGCCAGTAGACAGTTCCAATGGTGTCTATAGGTTATGGCTGTCCTGACGAGAATGCAATTTCGAACGAACCGCAGTTTTTTCTCTGTGTAGTTTCAGTTGATTGTTAGTTCTCTATGTCTTGATCTTCAATATTGAGCTATTTATTATTGCCTTTACTCATTTTTGCCGTGTTTGCGTTTTATTATATATATATATATATTTAATTATGATGTTTGTATACTCATCTACCCTTCACCCCTTTCCATTATAGTGATAAGTTATCTTTATCCTTAGTCTTCTAGTTATTTATTTGTAACAGAAATGCTAGAGATGGGTTTTTTTGTACTACCTTAGTGTATGCATAGTTTACGATTAAAAAATTCAATTTATATATATATATATATATATATATATATTTATATATATATATATATATATATATATATATATATATATATATATATATATATATATATATATATATTATATATATATATATATATATATATATATATATATATATATATATATATATATATATATCACAACGAGGTAGGAATCAGTAGTGCTCGAGCTGTAGCAAGATAATTGTATTTGCCCTACGCAATAGTACGGTAGTATTTGCGGAACATTTTAGAAAGTTATCTATATAAAATCTAGCGTCACAGAGTATTACAAGGTTCTGATACACTGTGAAACATTTGCTTTGACATTCTTTCCCGCATGCGTACAGACGCTAACTGGCCCTAGAACATCTTGTGGTGTGTTGAGGCACATTTTTCTCTATGTGGAGCAGTAAACACCCCAAAACAGCTGTATCTGCTCAATGGAAAATTCCCGCCAGGTTCAGCAGATCTCTTTACGTTCTCCGAAACTAATCGTTTGGAATGGGTTTACAGCAATATTTCTGATCGGTCCCTATTTTTTGAAGAAATCCTTCCACAAGGACCAAAGAGCTGTTCAGTTACTGCACAGCGTTATAGGGGCATGTTGCAGAACTTCGTTATTTCTCATCTCCAACAACGACGCTCTGTCATATTCCAACAAGATGGAGCACCTCCCCACATTGGTCCTGTTCAACAGTTGTTGTTACAGAATTTGACAGAAAATCGAGTTATCAGTTGCGCATTCCCGACTTTGTGGCCGCCGCGTTTTCCAGATTTGAACACTTGTTACTTTTGGCTGTGCGGTTACCTGAAAAGCATGGTTTATACGGGAGATATTCGTAACCTTGCAGATTTGAAGGACAGCGTCATCTTGCACACGCGCAACATCACAACAGAACGGTTACGTGCAGCTGTCAAACACGCTGTCAAACGGTACCAGTTGTTGCTTCTTCAATGCGGTGGACAGATACATTGAACATCACCAATGACTTGTCTGTCTACAGTCTTCTTCCCGTCTGCGTTCCATGTGCAATATGTTCCAGATGCATTAATTAAATTGGCATTTCGGTGTTTAAGACTATTGTAAGTATCTATCGCACGCTCATACCACTTACAATTCGTAATTAATATGCATCACGACTGCAAAGACGATTCATTGAATTATGCTTTTACTAGGGACTGTTCGCAGCGCCATTTCGCCTCCTATCTGTCATTTTTGGAACTAATTTTTTGTGTCATTCGTTCCCCCATGTTCTGAAATGCATACCAGACAGATATGGCGTTCTCATGACTCCTGTTTCTACAGTGCTCTGTATATATATATATATATATATATATATATATATATGATGTTTTACATCAATTTATAACTTAACGAGTAACAGAGTTACTCACTATTTTTCTATTTTTTAATTCTATCAATATATCACACAAGCTACCACTTTTACCCATTGTAATATATTTTTAACGTGCTTTCAAATGTTTTACATTTAATTCAAAAATTCTCTCTTCGTTCAGGGCAAAGTATTCAACCTGTAGAGTCTAAAATGGCTTAAGACGTTTTCACCTTCGCGAAACACTTGACAGGCCTGAAATTAATTATTTCTCCCTCTAGATGTTTATCTCTACATGTCACATGTATTTCCTCCCAGAAAATAACTCGCACTTTCACTTGCAAAACCGTTCCCATAGGCGACGTCTGCTCAACAACAATATTTTTCGGAATATTTTATTAAGGACATGCATGATGAATGATCGAGAAAGTTTTTTTTTTTTATGTTCTTCAATCTTAGTAAGCAAATACATAGAAAAGTTATATTAAAATATTTTGGAATGTTCTTACCCACCGTTTATATCTTATTGCTTGTTCATATCACTCTCTAGATCAACGTGTTTCAAAGTGTATTCTGTTGTTGTTGTTGAGACCCAGACCGTCCGACCTACCAGAAAGGTGTAAGGTAACCGTTTGGACGGCCGGGACGAAAGTGTATTCTGTGGAATACTTGGGCTCCACGAGAGTATTTTAGGGGATCTGCAGATTGTTAGTTTCGTATACTTTTTCTTAAACAATAATAAAAACGTAAAACTTCAATGCATTATATGAACCCCAATTGAATGTTTCTCATTTTGGGGTTTCCTCAACAATTTTAAATTCAAAACGGTGCCGCTATCAAACACTTTTGAAAAACACTGTCTAGATCAAGAGTTGCCAAACTTTTCGGACGATCGAAATTGGGCAAACTTGTTTACACGAGGGCCAAATAAAAAAAAATAATCTTCAAAATTCATTGAAACATATTTAAATATTCAGAATATAAAACAATGATAAATAGGTACTAAATTGTTTTTAATTTCATACAAAAGGTTTAAAATGAAGAGCAAAATGAATGTAAATGTGATTGAGCTTCCAACATTTTTACCTTCTCATACGGGGTACTGATAAAGTATTGTTTTCACGAAAATTTTCGGTTTCAAGAATTTGATGTCAATATATGTTTTAAGACCTGCTGAATACGTTTTGACTACTTTTGGACTGATATCCGTCTGTCGGTCTGAGATAGATTTCTTGTGTACATAATAGCGGCGACAAATATTAATATGTTTTCTCGAAACTTTATCTGGCTTTGTGATAAAAAAATCTAGAACTAGATAGAATTTTTTTTAATTCGAGTGAAAACTTCGAAATTTATTTGAAGTTATATATATTTTTTAACATGACAGCATAGGACAAAATTTGATATAATGCTCAATAACAGAGTTTATTTTTGACTCAATGATCATGAGAGTGTATAGTTTCAATCATTGTTGTGAAAATGGAAGTGATACAATTGATTTGTTCGTGACGTCATTAGTCACCCTCGGGAGACAATTTACCTGACCCACTCCCGAGAGGGGGGAGGGTATGTTCTAAAATTTATGTCAATTGTTTTCTAATGAAAAATTACAGAAAAATGACAATTTACGTAACTTTACAAAAGGTTTTGATTTCTTGATGGATTTTTCAAAATTTCAGTCGTAAATTTAGGGGGGTTCTGAACATTCGATTGCGTATAAAAACAATAGACTTCCAGTAATCACGTATTGTGATTTTTGTATCAAATTTCATTCGAATCGCTGTATTTGTTCGTGAGATATCGTCTCCACAGACTCACTGACACACACACACACACACACACACATACACAGGCATCATCTCAAAAACGTTTGATTCGTGATCAGGGATGCTTGAAACGTGCTTTCCCGTCGAAAACTCGAATTAGAATTTTCGACCCCGTCACGATACTTTCCTTATACATTATATGTATGTAAGGAAAGTAATTACTAATATTGATAGCATCCTCAATAAGCAAATAATACATATATTAAAATATTTTAATAATAAATTCAAAAATTAGACTTCATTTTTATTAATTTGGCATCATTTTTGCCATTTTAACGATATTTTCGTCAATCTGTGGCTGAATATCGCCAAGTTGTCGATATTTCGCTAGATTATTAGCAAGTTCGCCATATGCATCGTTAAGTGTTACAAAGAAATGGAGAAAAACTCATTTCTTATATACTAAAAGGTAAGCCCGTCAAATAACGTAATTAAAAATTTGTAAAGCATTGATCCTATTTAGCGTCATTTTTATCATTTTGGCGACATTATCATCAATCTGGCAACATTTAAATAAGTCGCCAAGTTTGCGACATCCCGCCAAATATTTCGCCTAATATTACGGACTGACGGAGAAATGGATTATTCTTATAGTCGTTTATTATGTTCTTACAAGATATGGAATGTTCATCTATTTGCGTTATTTTCATTGTTTTAGCGTCATTTTTATCAATTATCAATTTTGCGATATTTCGATAATTTGGTACCATTTATATATATTTGGCGACATATTTATCAATTTGGCGATATTTTCGTTAATTTAACAAAATTTAAAAATTCGCCAAGTTGGCGATATGTTGCCAAAATTCGTCGCCATAGTTTTGCCAAGCGTTACAGACAGAGCAATAGGTTATTCTTATAGTAGATTCTTATATTCTTTCCAAGATAATGAATTTTCAACAATTTGTCGTTATTTTCATTGTTTTAGGGTCATTTTTATCAATTTCGCGACATTTCGATCAATTTGCTGCCATTTATATATATTTGGCTACATTTTTATCAATTTGGTGGCATTTTTATCAATTTGGCAATATTTTCATTAATCTGGAGATATTTTTAACAATTTGACGACATTTTCATCAATTTGACAATATTTGAAAAAACTCAACAAGTTGGTGATAACCCGCCAAATTCGACGAGAAAATTTTGCCAAGCGTTATGGACGAAGAAATAGGTTATTCTTATAGTACATAAACGACTAATGGCGTCCAAATTCAAAACTATTAACCAAAATATCTTCTCTTATAGTAGGTTCTTATATTCCTTTCAAGATATTAAATTTTCATCAATTAATCGTCATTTTCATTGATTTAGCAGCATTAAAAAAATCGCCAAGCTGGAGATATTCCGCCGAAGTCGTCGCCAAAATTTCCCCAAGCGTTATGGACGGAGGAATATGTTATTGTTATAATAGATAAACAACTAATGGCGTTCAAATTAAAAACTATTACCCAATGTATCTGAGAACAGAAATATATTTCACACCAGTTTAATGTGAGACATCTTTATGTACGTTATTTATTATGTCTGAAACATCAGACAATACCTTCAGTCTCAATGACGCCAGTGTTTACGGCACGCTGACCCAAAGGTCAACTAAAATCATAAATTTAGGGGTGTCAACAGTACTCTTAAGAAAATGTGTAACGACATTGGATGGAAAGGCTGACCATTGGAAAAGATGCTTGTAGCGTCGTTGTGAAGACTGCCAATCAAAGCAAAGGAGTTGTTGTTGAGACCCAGACCGTCCGACCTACCAGAAAGGTGTAAGGTAACCGTTTGGACGGCCGGGAAGTGCCACCCAATTTAGACCGGAGCCCAGTGGGGGAGGCATCCACAGGGAAGACAAAGAAAGAGTTGTTGTTGTTGTTGAAACCCAGACCGTCCGACCTACCAGAAAGGTGTAAGGTAACCGTTTGGACGGCCGGGAAGTACCACCCAATTTAGACCGGAGCCCAGTGGGGGAGGCATCCACAGGGAAGGCAAAGAAAGAGTTGTTGTTGTTGTTGAAACCCAGACCGTCCGACCTACCAGAAAGGTGTAAGGTAACCGTTTGGACGGCCGGGAAGTGCCACTCAATTTAGACCGGAGCCCAGTGGGGGAGGCATCCACAGGGAAGGCAAAGAAAGAGTTGTTGTTGTTGTTGAAACCCAGACCGTCCGACCTACCAGAAAGGTGTAAGGTAACCGTTTGGACGGCCGGGAAGTACCACCCAATTTAGACCGGAGCCCAGTGGGGGAGGCATCCACAGGGAAGGCAAAGAAAGAGTTGTTGTTGTTGTTGAAACCCAGACCGTCCGACCTACCAGAAAGGTGTAAGGTAACCGTTTGGACGGCCGGGAAGTGCCACTCAATTTAGACCGGAGCCCAGTGGGGGAGGCATCCACAGGGAAGGCAAAGAAAGAGTTGTTGTTGTTGTTGAAACCCAGACCGTCCGACCTACCAGAAAGGTGTAAGGTAACCGTTTGGACGGCCGGGAAGTGCCACCCAATTTAGACCGGAGCCCAGTGGGGGAGGCATCCACAGGGAAGGCAAAGAAAGAGTTGTTGTTGTTGTTGAAATCCAGACCGTCCGACCTACCAGAAAGGTGTAAGGTAACAGTTTGGACGATCGGGAAGTGCCACCCAATTTAGACCGGAACTCAGTGGGAGAGGCATCCACAGGGACCGTACCCTCCTTCCCCTACCACCAACCTCTCGGAAGGACTTTCGGACCCACATGTTTAACGTGATCGTACTCCGCATGAACACGGCGGCAGTTTTGGCAGTGGCTGGAATCGAACCCGGGGGCAAAGAAAGAGTGTCGGACCTGAGACAAAAGGGCCACAACAAAAACATAAATAGCGAGAAACAGACTTACAGTACGACACTTAGTCAATCTCATATGCAGTGTTAAAGGTATTTAAAGAGTTCTGATGTTAAAAGTATGTGTTAAATAGCTGAATTAATTTCTTTTTGTTGTTGTTAATGAATATTTACTGTGATGTTAAAGGTTAAGCAAATATGATGTATTATGTTATGAAAGTATCAATAATGAAAATTTTTAAATCGATGAATAATGAATTGTGTTAAAATATAACATGAAAATAAATATGATGTGTAATTTGTAAAAAAAAGTGTAATTTTGTCACAGATATCAGTTGTTAGATATATAAGTATGTAACATCGCCAGGTGAATGTGCATATGTTTAAAATCTTATAAAATAGTCAAAATTTAATTTTGCTTTAGTTGAAAGCTTGACCTGATATAAATTTGATGAGTACATAACTTATAGATATATATAGTGTATAATATGTGTTGACAAACTTTTGGTGATCACAACAAGATTGTGTTTGTACTGCAGTTCTATGACGAGCTGTTTTCAGTGATAAATGCGAATTACAGAGTTGCAAGTGACTCGAACTTTTATCGAACTTTATTGGCGGTGATTATTTTTTGTTTCTTCGTCCGCGGCGATATGTGTGAGGCCAGAAATAGATCTCACATCAGTTTAATGTTGTTGTCGTTGAGACCCAGACCGTCCGACCTACCAGAAGCACCGGTTTAATGTGAGACAGCTTTATGTACGTTATTTATTGTGTCTGAAATATCAGACAATGCTTTCAGTCTCAATGACGCCAGTGTTTACGACACGCGACTTTTATTGTTATGTTGTTAATAAATGTTTTATTGTTAAATGGTGCAATCAATTTAGTATTATACTAATTAATATTCTTTTACAGAACTCGCGCGGAAGATAAATAATTGGAGGGTTATCAGCGGCAAAACAATGCAATGTATAATTTAATAATGAGTTCCACTAATACGATCAATTTACGGCAATGTCAATTTAGAAGTATTATATTAAATAGTATTATTTTATTTTTAAAATGTGCACCACAGTATCTTCTCTCGAGAATGGAATGAGCTAGATTCTTGAGAATGATGACAACAAATTTATAGCACAATATTATATATGAGAAGTGAAAATATTTCACCATAGTTAATACTATTTTTTAATGTTATGTGATTTTTGGATCAATTTATTTGTACAATGTACAATATCTTGAGAACGGTTCATGCTAGCTTTCTAAAATTTATGTCAATCGTTTTCTAATGAAAAATTACACACGAAATGTGTATTTACTTAACGTAAATGAAGGTTTTGATTTTTTGATGATTCCTTTTAAATTTCTTTTCAAAATTTGGGGGAGGGATTCGATTGCATTTAAAAACAATAGGTTTCCAGCATTTACTGTTTGTATTAACTTTCGTTCGAATCGCATCATCGGTTCGTGAGATATCGTCTCCACAGTCTCACTGACACACACACACACATACACACACACATGCACACATACACATACACACACACATGCACACACACACATACACACACACATGCAGACAAACAAACACACACACACACTGACGTCACCACAAAAACGTCTATTTCGTATTCAGGGATGCTTGAAACATGCTCTCCCGTCTAAAACCTGAATTCGAATTTTCAACCCCGTCACAATACTTTCCTTATACATTATAATTTGTATAAAAGGAAAGTAAAAATAAGGATTTTATAAAATATTTTAATAACTTAAAGTTACATAATAATAAAAAAAAAATTGTGGGCAGCACATGACTTTCCTTATATAATGCGATGATTTTACTTATTTCACAGTTAGAAAATGAAGAAAATATCCACGGCACTGTGTTTGTAAGATTAAATTGTACATTCTGCTCTTTTCCGGAAGACAACGTGTAAAGCTTTCCGTACCCAATTAACTTCTGCTTACCGCAACTCTAAATTAATAATTATCAATATTGATAGCATCCTCAATAAGCAATATAGTCTATATATTAAAGTATTTTAATAATAAATCCATCAATTAAGTGTCATTTTCATTAAGTTGGTGTCATTTTAGCAGTTTTGACGATATTTTCATCAATCTGGGGCTAAACAGTGCCAAGTTGGCAATATTTCACCATATGTATCGTTAAGTGTTACGAACAAACGGAGAGAAGGGCATTTCTTATATACTAGAAGGCAAGCCTGTCATATAACGTAATTAAAAGTTTGCAAAACATTGCCTCCTATTTAGACTCATTTTTATCAATCTGATGACATTTTAACAATTTGGTGACATTTTCATCAATCTGGCAATATTTAAGTCGCCAAGATTGCGATATCCCGCCAAAATTTATCGCAAAGCGTCACGGATGGAAGAAGAATTGGGACAGAGACATTTTTTTCAAATTTTTCAAGAAAATACTTTGCGTGGTATCCTTCATTTTAAAAGGCTTGAAAAATCTTTCGATTGATACCATACTTGAAAATGTACTCCCGGGATAGGTGGAGGGGGGGGGGGAACTTGTCCCCATAGGGGGCTAATGATGTGACGAACACAAAATTATATCGTGGCTATTTTTAACTACAATGATTGAAATTGTTCAGTTTCGTGATCATTGAGATATAAATAATTACTCTTATGAATAATTATGTCAAATTTTGTTCTATACTGCCATGTTAAAAAAAATATAAAATTTCGAAATTTTAGTTCGAATTTCAAAAACATTCTATCTAGTTCTACATTTTTCGATAACGAAGTTAGATATAAAGTTTAGTGAAATTCCATTAATATTTATGGCAAATCTCGTGTATATAAGAGATCGACAAGAGACAGACGAAAGACAGATGGACATTACTTTAAAAATATTCAAACCATGTTCAAGAGGTCCTAAAACATACATTGGCATAGAAATCTCGAAATTTTCATGAAAATAATACTTTCTGTATACTATATTCTATAGCATGAGAACGTAAAAATCTGATATGAGCAGCTCCTGACTTTTCCTACACACTCAAATTCATTTTCTCTTTTCCTCCTTCATAATTTATTAAATTTATTTAATTGCACAAAAAATGACGCTGAATTTGCAGTTTAAATTCAATTTTCGTTTCCAAAGGGGATGTAGCAATGACTACAATATCTCGAGTACGATTGGTCTTACAGGGTTGGTCTTATTATTGTCTTCGTTAAAAATTACAGATAAAATAAGCCTTTAATTAATATATTTAAGCATGTATACACTTTCAGTTTAGAGTTGACGGCTTTTGATATAAAGAAAATAATAATAAATTATAGGTTCATTTCTTCCAAATCATATCAAAATCTAAACCGTACCAAAGTAATCCACGACTGACTTATCTTCCGCATTTTGTGAAATTTGGTCCATTAGTTTTCATCTAGAGCGGATACAGACATTGCATTCATTTACAGACACACAGACACAAACATAGACCTCACACAATAAATAGATTTTCGGGTTTTAGGTTCTAGGCAGTTCGAAACGTGTAGATCCGCTGAAAACTCGAGTTGCGATTTCGACGCGATGTAAATACTTTCCCTATACATCACCGTGTATTGTAGGGAAAGCAAAAGTGAGCGCAGAAAGGCTAGTTCCTAGGTGATTAATTTTAAAATTAGTTTTTGTTCCTAGGTGATTAATTTTAAAATTATTTTTTGTTCCTAGGTAATTAATTTTAAAATTAGTTTTTGTTCCTAGGTGATTCATTTTAAAATTAGTTTTTGTTCCTAGGTGATTAATTTAAAAATTAGTTTTTGTTCCTAGGTGATTAATTTTAAAATTATTTTTGTTCCTAGGTGATTAATTTTAAAATTAATTTTTGTTCCTAGGTGATAATTTTAAAATTATTTTTTGTTCCTAGGTGATTAATTTTAAAATTAATTTTTGTTCCTAGGTGATTAATTATAAAATTAGTTTTTGTTCCTAGGTGATTAATTATAAAATTAGTTTTTGTTCCTAGGTGATTAATTTTAAAATTATTTTTTGTTCATAGGTGATTAATTTTAAAATTATCTTTTGTTCCTAGGTGATTAATTTTAAAATTAATTTTTGTTCCTAAGTGATTAATTTTAAAATTATTTTTTGTTCCTAGGTGATTAATTTTAAAAAATTTTTTTCCTAGATGATTAATTTTAAAGTAATTTTGTGTTCCTAGGTGATTAATTTTAAAATTATTTTTTGTTCCTAGGTGATTAATTTTAAAATTATTTTGTGTTCCTAGGTTATTAATTTTAAAGTTATTTTGTGTTCCTAGATAATTTATTTTAAAATTATATTTTGTTCCGGGATGATTAAATTTAATTCCTAGATGAATTTATGTATTACAAACTTACATTATTAATCTATACTAGGGGGCTCTGCGCCCTGCTCGATACGCTTCACCAACCTCCATAATTCGCTTCTCAAGCTATTTCAAGCCAAGCTAAAGATTAAATCGGTAAAATGTTTATTCCATCATGTTACTATATTATTTCTCTATAAATGTACTAAATTTCATAATTTTGTATGCTATAGTTTCTGCATTACGAGAAAGAAAAAATCTATGAACATGCCAATATATTCGCTGGCATCGCAGAGATCGCTTCGCGAGCTATTTCAAGCCAAACTATAGTTTAAATCGGTAAATAGTTTATTTCATCGTGTTACAATATTATTTCTCTATACATATATCAAATTTCATATTTTTGTATGGTATACTTCTTGCAGTACGAGACAGAGAAATCGCTGGACGTGCCAATACGAAAGAAAATGTTTCACTTCAGAAATGCATAGAAAATCAAATATCTCATGAACTAAATCGAAATTAAAAAAATCTGATGTGGGCAACATATGACTTTCCTTATATAATGCAATGAATTTACTACTTTTACAGTTAAAAAAATGTTATTCTCATAGTAGATATTTATATGCTTTCCAAGATATTGAATTTTCTTCAATTACTCGCCATTTTCATTGATTTAGCGTCATTTTATCCATTTGGCGAGATTTTTGTTAATTTGCAACAATTTAAGATGTCGCCAAGTTGGCGACATTCCGTCAAATTCGTCGCCAAAATCTCGCCAAGCGTTATGGACGGAGAAATAAGTTATTCTTACTGCAGAAAAATGACTATTGGCGTTCAAATACTAAAGTATTACTAAAAATATCTTTTTTCATGAATGGAACGAGCTAGATCCATCAGAATGATGTCACCCAATTTATCGCATGGTATTACATATGAAAAGTGAACATTTTTCTCAATAGGAAATATATTTTTTTTTATTTTATATGACTTTTTGATAATTTTTTTGAAAAATGTGCAATATCTCGTGAACGGTTCATGTTAGCGTTCTAAAATTTATGTCAATCGTTTTCTAATGAAAAACTACATAAGAAATGTCTATTTGCGTAACTTTATTAGCGGTTTTGATTTTTTGACGATTTTTTCAAAATTTCACTCGAAAATTTAGGGGGGGTTCTGACCATTCGATTGCATATAAAAACAATAAGCTTCCAGTGTTTACGGATTGTGATTTTTTTTCTAAATTTTGTTCGAATCGATCCATTCGTTCGTCAGTTATCATCTCCACAGGCTCACTGACACACACACACACACACACACACATACTTTCACACACATAAACACACTCAGAATCACTTCAAAAATGTTTGATTCGTGATCAGGGATGCTTGAAACGTGCTCTCCCGTCGAAAACTCGAATTCGAATTTTCGACCCCGTCACAATCCTTTCCTTATACATTATGTATATAAGGAAAGTAAAAAGAGCTCTATAGCAAAAATGCAACTATGTATAGGTACCTTCCTGCAAAAATTCAACTATGTAGATACATTCCTGCAAAAAATCGCTATCTTGCTATTGTTAGTGAATCCAGAACGCGAACTCGCAGCTCAAATATTTTGTCCTTGATTTTGACATTAAATATTTTCGTAACTAAAATATATATCAAACAAGAAAGATCAATCATGCTTAAAGCATTGATTATGAAACACTGTCCAACTTCAATGCAATTTTATTTAAACATGTCTAAAATGCAATACATTCATCGGTAATATTTTAAAACTTCTCACAATACTACATTGATTTAATTATATTTGAAAACTTAAACATTCATCGAAAAAAATGAACTTCATTCAAATATAAATTGCTTGGTTTAAACATCTCTAAAATGTGATATATTACTCGGTAACAATTTTAGAATTATCATAATACCACGATAATTTATTATATTTAAAACTTCATCGAAAACAACTGAAATTCATTCAAATGACGTCATAGAAAAAATAACACGTCTGGCTCTCTCTAAAAAAGCAGCATTTCATTTATAAATAATTTCCCATCATGTCATTCATCACAATACTATAATAATTTATTTTATTTAAAAATTAAGACCATGGAGCTATAAGTAATTTTACTCTATGCTTAAAACTTCATCGCAAAAAATCGTCCTTCTCTCGGTAAAGTCGATGAATATTTCTTTCATATCAGCTATGCAGACTCCATGAGATAAATTCTTTTGCATTAAAAAAATACAGCAATTCCTATACATCTCATCCTACATATTTTGCTGTTTACATTTCACATAAGTGAAAAATAGGCTTCGTTAGAGAAATAATCAAAGTTGGATGCTCATTTAAACTCAAATATATTGTCATTGCGTTGTTTCAGTATGTAGATGCACAGAATTTAAGCGAAAATAAAGAGGTTTTACGACGAATACAACACTCAATATGAATTAAAAAGAACTTTTAAAATGACGCTTTTGAGACAAGATGGATGCCGTATTATATTTTGAAGTTGGTCACGTGATCGTTTCATATCATGGTCCCGTGATCGCTTCATATAAGAGGTGTAATTATTATTTTAATTTTTATTTAAAAAACTACTGAATATATTTTGCTGATTTTTTTTTTATATATTTTATGGAATAATTTGAATATTACTTAAAATTTTCGAAGCAATTTGTGAATTTTAAATCCGCTTAAAAATGTTTGAAAAATTAGGTCCCATAGGGTTCAATGTATTTCATTTTTTCAACCCGGGTTCAATCCAAAACTAATTGGGTGATATTATTTATTTATATTCCCATAGGTCCTACAGACCGGCTGAACAACATACTAAAATTTCATTTTGATTAAGTCATTTTTACGGCAGTTATCGTGCTAACGGACAGACAGACAGACAGACAGACAGACAGAATGAACAAAGTCATAAACACTTTTCAACTTTGTTGTAAAGTGTTAAAAACGGTTTATTTCAGCATATTTATCAAAGCTTTCTTTATATGTGCACCAAATTTCATATTTTTATATGCTATAGTTTTTGCGGTGCGAAGTAGAGAAACTCGAGATACTCGAATTTCGTCAAACAACGGCAAAAGCAACAGTCACCTGTTGATTTTTAAGAAGTTTTTGCGGCTATTTTTTGCTTATTTGCTTTAAAATGCAATGTCTCTCAGAATGTATTTAAACATAGGTTACGAAATGGCAGAAATTAGTTTTAACGATTTAAAATTGATAATTACGAGCTGCAGTGAGTACAGCTAGCGGCCACCAAATATAGCAATCACATTTCTTTACAATAAATTTAAGCAAATAAACAAATTAAGAAACGCAAAAAAGCGGGGGGCGTATTGACCCCCCCCCCCCTCCAATAACAAACGCGATCTCTGAAATAGCATGTTAATCGAAAGAAAAAGAGTGGATGAATGGATAACCCTTCTCTGCCAAAAATATGCATATAAACCCTTCTCCCCTCCCCAGTATCAGAAATCCCCCCTCCCCCTGACATACACAATAAAAATCAAAACCAGTCTTATAAAAAAAGTCCGTAATTAATCCTAAATAAATATGCTTGGCATGATTGCAAACCCAACAACTACCACCTCAAGATTTCACCCACGAAATAAAATTTGTGCGCACTCATTCCAAGGCTCAGATCTGACGTGGTACCAGAAATGATGTTTTCAAGGACGAGAGAATGAAGTCCTGCGCTTTGTCGGAACTGTGTTCGAAACGAAACGTAACGATACGAACTCGTCAATTTAATTGTAAAGAATGACCAAATAAAGTCACAAACGCAATTTTTTGATTGATAAGGAATTGAGTTTGATGGTGACAAATTTTGATGAGCGTATCTTGCAATAATTTATTATCTTGTGGTAATAATTTTTAAATGAGAGTAGTGGAAAATTATTGAATTTTTCGAAATATTCGTTTTTTCGCATTTAAAAACAGGTATGTGTGAAAAAACTGACAACTTTAGAAAAAGTGTGGCACATGGGGATCTTCGGAATAGATTGCTTAAAAAATTAATCATATTTCAAAGACATAGCTGCTCTACTTAAATGTGGTGGCATAAAACAACTGGCTAATATTATCTGCGGTACTGATATATGCAAATTTTGTCAACTGAAGGAAAATCACGCGATTTCCCGGTAATTGAGTTTCCTTGTTTTCCCCCGTGATTTCCCTGTTTTGAAAACGGGTTAAAAGTAAAAAAATCTGATGTGGGCAGCACATGACTTTCCCTGCAGACTCATATTCACGTTCTCATTATTTCTTCAATAATTAAGTAAATTGAGTTTAATTGTATGAAGTAACACCCATAATTATTTTAAATTACGCTGAATCTGCACTTTTAATTCAATTTTCGTTTTCACTTGGTAACTGGACTTATTTTCAAAGGTGGCGTAACGAAAATGAAAAAAAAAATCTGATGTGAGCAGCACATGATTTTCCCTGCAAACTTATATCCACGTTCTATTTATTTCAATTAAATTTAATTCACTTTTAATTCAATTTTCGTTCTCATTTGATAACTGGACTTATTTTCAAAGGTGGCGTGGAAAAATACGAAAAAAACTAATATATCTCGAGAACGGTTAGTCCTAAATGTAATGGGGTTGGTCTTATTCTTTTCTTCGTTAAAAATTACGCATTAAACAAGCATTTAATGGATATATTTGAGCATACGTAGCTTTTTAGTTTAGATTTTGATAATTTTTGCGGGCCATTCTGCAAAAAAAGGCAGGTTATTTTTTTCTGAATCGCATCAAAATCTAATCAGCACCAGGGTGGCCTACAAGCAACTTATCTACCAAATTTTGTAAAATTCGGTCCATTAGTTTTTCAGTTAGAGTGGATACAAGCTTTTGCGGGCCATTTCGCAAAAAAAGGCAGGTTCTTTTAACCCGAGTCATACCCAAAACTAATCAGCAGCAGCCTCGGTCACAAGTGACTTACCTACAAAATTTTGTGAAATTCGGTCCATTAGTTTTTTAGTTACAGTGGATACAAAATCTGCACAGACAGACAGACAGACAGACACACACACACACACAGACGTCACGCTAAAAATGGTTTTTTCGTATTCTAGAGGTCTCGAAACGTGAAGATCTGTCGAAAACTCGAGTTGCGATTTTCGGCATGATTCCAATACTTTCCGTATACATTACCAAGTATTGCAGGGAAAATAAAAACTAAAATATCTCGAAAACGGCTAGTCCTAGTGTAATTGGGTTGGTCTTATTCTTTTTAGTGCTATACACTATGCATAAAACAAGCATTTAATTGATATATTTGAGCATACGTAGTTTTTTATTTTGGATTTTAACGATTTTTGCCGGCCATTTCGCAAAAAAAGGCAGGTTGTTATTTTTCGAATCGTAACAAAATCTAATCAGCTCCAGAGTAACCCACAAGTGACTTATCTATCAAATGTTGTAAAATTTAATTTATCAGTTTTTCATCTAGATGGGATACAGGCAATCTTTGCTGACCATTTCGGAAAGAAAATCTCGTTCTTTTAATCCGAATCGTACCAAAAACTAATCAGCACCAGGGTCACCCACAAGTGATTTACCTACCAAATTTTATGAAATGTAGTCCATTAGTTTTTGAGTTAGAGTGCATACATAAATTTCACAGACACACAGACAGACACACACACAGACGTCACGCTAACAATAGTTTTTTCGTATTCTAGAGGTCTCAAAACGTTTAGATCCGTCGAAAACCCGAGTTGGCGATTTTTGGTATGATTCCAATACTTCCCTATATATTACCATGTATTGCAGGGAAAGTAAAAATCTGATGTGGGCAGCACATGACTTTCCCTGTAGACTTATATAAACGTTTTCTTTATTTTAATTAAATTTAATACACTTTTAATTCAATTTTCGTTCTCATTTAGTAACTGGACTTATTTTCAAAGGTGGCGAAAAAAGTAAAATATCTCCAGAACGGCTAGTCCTAGTGTAATGGGGCTGGTCTTTTCTTTTCTTCGTTAAAAATTACGTATTAAACAAGTATTTAATGGATATATTTGAGCATACGTAGTTTTTAGTTTAGATTTTGACGTTTTTTGCGGGCTATTTTGCAAAAGCAGGCAGGTTATTTTTTTCCGAATCGTATTAAAATCTAATCAGCACAAGCCACTTATTCAACGAATTTTGTGAAATTTGGTCCATTGGTTTTTCAGCTAGAGTGGATACAGGTTTTGCGGGCCATTTCGCAAAAAAAAGGCGGGTTCTTTTATCCTGAATCGTACCCAAAACTAATCAGCACCAGATTCGCCCACAAGTGACTTACTTACCAAATTTTATGAAATTCGGTCAATTAGTTTTTTAGTAAGAGTGGATACAAAATCTGCACAGTGAGACAGGCACACAGACAGACAGATACACAGACAGACACACACACAGACGTCGCGCTAAAAATAGTTTTTTCGTATTCTAGAGGTTTCGAAACATGTAGATCCGCCGAAAACTCGAGTTGCGATTTTTGACATCATTCCAATACTTTCCCTATACATTACCATGTATTACAGGGAAAGTAAAAACTGTTAGATTGAAATGAAAGAATTGTTTTTGGAGTTATTAGATAATTTTTACTTTCCCTGCAAAAGATAGTAATGTATAGGGAAAGCATTGGAATTGTGTCGAAAACCGCAACTCGAATTTTCAGCGGATATATACACGTTTCGAGCACTCTGAACACGAAAACAACATTTTTTGCGTGACGTTTGTGTGTGTGTGTGTGTGTGTGTGTGTGTGTGTGTGTGTGTCTGTGTCTGTCTGTCTGTGCAATGTATGTATCTACTCTAGCTGGAATTCTAATAGATGAAATTATACAAAATTTGGTAAATTAGTAGCTAAGACCCATTTGAGGGTTACCCTCGTGCTGATTACATTTTCGTGCAATTCGGGAAAAAAACATTTTTGAAGATGAAAAGAATAAGACCAACCCGACAAATCCAGAACTAACCGTTCTGGGGATATTTGATGGTTTCTTCATTTTTGCCTCTTCGCTATTGAAAATAAGGGCAACCGCAAAATGAAGACGGAAATTAAATTAAAACTCCGAATCCGATGAAATTTCAAATAATTATCCATGTTATTTTGTGCAATTAAACTCAATATAATGAATTGTGAAAGAAAGAGAAAACGAATTTGTGTCTGTAGGGAAAGTCATACGCTGACCACATCAGATTTTTTTTACTTCGTAATATTGTCTTTGCAATACGCTTGTTTTGTCATATTGTTTTTGCAATATAGTTGTTTTATCATATTCTTTTTGCAGCATATTGTTTTTGCAATACGCTTAATTTTTGTGACCAGTATATATTTAGCTTCCGTTAAAAAAAAACCCATGGAGATGAAAAAGTAAACGCTGCATTTGAAGATAGATTTTTTTTTGTGAGGGTCTCCATTTCATTCCTCATTAGAAGTTTTGTGAAAATATTTAAGAATTGATTAAACTTTTTGCATTTTCGACCTTTTTTTGCACCTCTTCTGATCATTAGCTACTTTAAAATAATAATTAAAAAAATCTGATGTAGGCAGCACATGAATTTCCCTGCAGACTTACATTTACTTTCTCTTTATCTCTTCAGTAATTCATTGAATTGAATTTTATTACATACACACACAAAAGAAAAGTACGCACACTTATTTGAAATTACACTGAATTTGCACTTTTAATTAATTGTTCGTATTTGTTTGGTACTTGCACATATACTCGAAGACTGTGTAGCAAAAATGTAAAAAAAAAACTCTCAAGTATTTCGAGAACGGCTAATGCTAGAGTAATGGGGTCGGTCTCATTTTTTTATCGTGGAAAATTACGTACGAAACAAGTATTTAATTGATACATTTGAGCATACAAAGTCTTTTATTTCAGATTTTAACGATTTTTGCTGACCATTTTGTAAAAAAATTCAGGTTATGTTTCCCCGAATCGTACCAAAATATAACCAGCACCGGGGTCGCTCACACGTGACTTACCTACCAAATTTTATGAAATGTGGTCCATTAGTTTTTCAGTTAGAGTGAATATGTTACCGCTGAAGCTCGAAAGCCGTTAATGTTCCCATTACCAAGCTAATCTGCAGATTAACTGCTTTGACAGATTAACTGCTCTGACAGACTAACTGCTCCGTTAACGTGCGTAATCACGAGTTTTCAGCATTTTACCTAGGTAATGTGCATATTAACGGCTTCCGTATCGTTAAAGTTCAAAAGTTTGTTTCTCTCATTTCCTTTCCCTACTCCTTCCCCTCTCCCTCCACTTTTAGTTTGGTTTCGCCAGCGTCTTGTCGTCTCCGGTTGTATTTATTTCTCATAATTTACGTCGGCTGCCAGTGCGTAGCATAGCTAATTCTGTTTTCAAATTCGTTTCTGCCTGTTAGCGCGTGAATTTGTGTCGTGATTCTTTTAAAGCAGATACATTTAGCTCCTACTATGCAAGCAAGCACCGAATTGGTGAGTAAAATGAAGAAAAGTTTCTTTGCAAACCTCTTTAGATCTTATTTTCACTTTAACGAGTGCCTAGTAGGTGATGTGCAGATTGTCTAGGTAATTTGCAAATTACCAAGGTAATTTGAGAAGTGAAGCAATTTTCGGCACTTTAACGGATCACCATTGTTAATCTGCACATTACCTAGATAATCTGTAGAATAACTGATTTCTGCACTTTAGCGGTAACATATACACAGGCAATAAAAATGAGGTCAAAGAAAGGGACAATTATTGTACTGCGTGATTTGACTGCAATTTTTATTGTTTGCTGTAAAAAGTATAATTCTAAACAAATAATAAAAATTAGCTTATTACACGGATTATTATTTTTTTATGCGTATTTCTTGGAATTTCTTTCAGAAGTACTTCTACATAATGAGATATTTTCATAATTATCATCTATCGTTGGCCTCATTTTTTACTTTCCCTGCAATACATGGTAATGTATAGGGGAAGTATTGGAACATGCCGAAAATCGCAACTCGAGTTTTCGACGGATCTACGCGTTTCGAGACCCCTAGAATACGAAAAAACAATTTTTAGAGTGTCGTCTGTCTGTGTGTGCAATTTATGTATCCACTCTTAACTCAAAAACTAATAGATAGAATTTCATAAATTTTGGTACGATTCGGAATAAAAGAACCTGCCGTTTTTTTTCACCAAATGCCCCGCAAAAATTATATGTATCCACTCCAGCTAAAAACTAATAGACCAAATTTCACAAAATTTGTTAGCTATGTCACTTGTGGGTTACCCTAGTGCTGATTACTTTTTGGTACGATTCGGAAAAGAAAGGAACCCGCCTTTTTTTTGCGAAATGGCCCGCGGATGTCCCATGTACCCACTCTAGTTGAAATACTAATTTACTGAATTTCACAAAATTTGGTAGATAAGTTACTTACATACCGGTAACAGATACATACATTGCGCAGACAGACAAACACACAAACACACACACACGTAGACATCATGCTAAAATGGTTTTTTCGAGTTCTAGAGGTCTCTAAACGTAAAGATCCGTCGAAAACTCGAGCTGTGATTTTCGATATAATTCAAATACTTTTCCTATGCATTACCATGTATTGCAGGGAAAGCGTAAAAAGAACGCTATGGCAAGCAAGGGCTTCGGAAATTGAAGTGACAAATACTAGGACGTGCATGACTGCATACGTCGAAAACATATAAATGCGATCGCGGAAAAATGCTATGATGAACAAACAATATTTGTACCTTTTATAAATAGGCCAGAGACAGTTTTAAGCAGGATTGTAAGCAAAGAAAATAAATATATAATGAAGTTAAAAGAAGAGCCTGCAAAACCATTATTAAAAATTACTACACTTATATCCTAATAATGGCTCTACAGTTGTATATAAATCACTTAAATTAAAGCGTATACACTGTTGCAAAAATAACTATAAAATAAATATTCGTTAAAAGTGCAGGCGTAACAAATTAATAATGGCTTCCACCGGTTTGGAAAGCACAAAACAGACTCTTTTTTACTTTCCCTACAATATATATAATGTATAGGGAAAATATTGGAATATTGCCGAAAATCGCAACTCGAGTTTTCGACGGATCTACACGTTTCGGTCAATCTAGAACACGAAAAATCTATTTTCAGCGTGATGTCTGTCTCTCTCTCTGTGTGAGTGTGTGTGTCTATATGTCAGTCTGCCTGTATGTCTGTCTACCTATCTATAAGTCTGTTTAAGTGTCTCTCTGTGTAATGCATATATCCACTCTAGCTGAATAACCAATTGGTTAAAATTAATTTTACAAAATTTGGTACATGAGTCACCTGTAGACTACCCCGGTGCTGATTAGATTTTGGTACCATTAATAAAAACAGAACTTACTTTTTTCTAAATGCCCCCCCCCCCCCAATCTAAAAAAATTTGATGTGGGCAGCACATGACTTTCCTTATATAATGCAATGAATTTACTTCTTTTACAGTAAACAAAATAGATTATTTTTATAGTAGTTATTTATATTCTTTCCAAGATATTGAATTTTCGTCAAAGCGTCGTCATTTTCCATGTCGTGATCATCAATGGGTCGTCATTGATTCAGCGTCATTTTTATCCATTTGGCGAGTTTTTCGTTAATTTAGCAGCATTTAAAAAGTCGCCAAGTTGGCGACATTTCACCAAATTAGTCGCCAAAATCTCGCCAAGCGTTATGGACGAAGAAATAAGTTATTCTTACAGCAGATAAATGACTATTGGTGTTCAAATACAAAAGTTTTACTCAAAGTATCTTTTTTCATGAATGGAACGAGTTAGATCCACGAGAATGATGTCACCAAATTTATCGCATGGTATTGTTGTTGTTGTTGCTCATAACCTCCTGTTTCGGTCGAACCACAAACAGGACCAGTGATGCCAGAAGAAGGACAAAGAATGACATAAGACGAGATCACAAAGTTTTTTATTAACACAAACAAGCATCACTGATGCAGGTCTGGGGGGGGGGGGGTGCAGCTTCACATTTGGCGAGGGCCCAGAAGGCGGAAGACTGACTTCATCCTCAAGAAAACGCCCATGCCTTACTGGGGATTCGAACCCAAGCCCACTAGACAGCAGTCGGAGACGCTATCCAATTCACCGCCTGGGCGGCATCGCATGGTATTACATATGAAAAGTTGTTGTTGTTGTTGTTGAGACCCAGACCGTCCGACCTACCAGAAACATATGAAAAGTGAACATGTTTCTCAATAGGACATATATTTTTTTTATTTTATATGACTTTCTGATAAATTTTTTTAAAAATGGGCAATATCTCGAGAAAAGTTCATGTTAGCGTTCTAAAATTTATGTCAATCGTTTTCTAATGAAAAATTACATGAGAAATATCTATTTGCGTAACTTTATTAGCGGTTTTGGTTTTTTGACGATTTTTTCAAAATTTCACTCGAAAATTTAGGGTGTTCTGAACATTCGATTGCGTATAAATACAATAGGCTTCCAGTGTTTACGACTTGGGATTTTTGTACCAAATTTCGTTCGAATCTGTCCATTCCTTAGTCAGTTATCGTCTCCACAGACTCACTGACACACACACACACACACATACACACACACACACACATACACAAACACACACACGCACACACAGACATCACTTCCAAAATGTTTGATTCGCGATCAGGGATGCTTGAAACGTGCTCTCCCGTCGAAAACTCAAATTCGAATTTTCGACCCCGTCACAACACTGGCCTTATACATTATGTATATAAGGCAAGGAATAAATGACTGCATATTCTCAAATGTTCAAATTAAACGTTTGCATTATACGAACTTTTTGACGACAGAAAGAAAAATACCAACTCCATAGCGCTTTTTTGTTGCAAATTTTGCAGCAAAAAATATAAAAACTTTGCAATGTTGGTTCAAATGATCATACACAATTTGACAATGATGGATTTGACTAACGATGGATGCACAATTCGACAATGCATCCCCTCGGAGGGGCTAATGCAATCACGAACACAAAAATAATGATGTGGGTATTTTTCACTACAATGATTGAAACTGTTAAGTTCAGTGATCATTGACCTATAAATAACCCCTTTTATTCATAATTATGTCAAACTTTGTCCTATACGGCCATGTTAAGAAAATGTAAAATGTTGAACAAATTCGCTAAAATTCTCTAATATATAAGTTTTCGCTCGAATTTCGAAAGATTCTATCTAGTACCACATTTTTCCATAACAAAACTGGATATAAAGTTTCGTGAACATCTATTACTTGTGGAAGCTACAGTGTACACAATTAATCGACCACAGACCGACAGAAGGATATCAGTTTAAAAAATCTGATGTGAGCAGCACATGACTTTCCCTGCAGACTTATATTAACGTTCTCTTTATTTTAATTAAATTTATTTCACTTTTAATTCAATTTTCGTTCTCATTCGATAACCGGACTTATTTTCAAAGGTGGCGTAGGGAAAGTACGAAAAACTAAAATATCTCGAGAACGGCTAGTCCTAATGTAATGGGGTTGGTCTTATTCTTTTCGTCGTTAAAAATTACGTATTAAATCAGCCTTTAATGGATATATTTGAGTATACCCAGTTTTTTATTTTAGATTTTGGCAATTTTTGCGGGCCATTTTGCAAAAAAAGGCAGGTTATTTTTTTCTGAATCGTACCAAAATCTAATCAGCACCAGGGTGACCTATACGTGACTCATCTACCGAATTTTGTGAAATTCAGTCCATTAGTTTTTCAGCTACAGTGGATACAAGCTTTTGCGGGCCATTTCACAAAAAAGGCGGGTTTTTTTATTCCGAATCGTACCCAAAACTAATCAGCACCAGCCCCGCCCACAAGTGACTTACCTACAAAATTTTGTGAAATTCGGTCAATTAGTTTTTTAGTTAGAGTGGATACAAAATCTGCACAGACAGACATACAGACAGACACACAGACAGACACACAGACACACAGACACACAGACATACACACAGACGTCACGCTAAAAATGGTTTTTTCGTATTCTAGATGTCTCGAAACGTGTAGATCCGTCGAAAACTTGAGTTGTGATTTTCGGCATGATTCCAATACTTTCCCTATACATTACCATGTATTGCAGGGAAAGTAAAAATACGTTGTATAAAAATAGTGCTAAACTAATCAGATTACTTTTAAATGTCAAGATTTATTGAAATTATCATGTGTTTTCCTCGGGGAAAAATATGCAAAAACAAGAAAAAAACGCCTCCTAGTGATTACTGCTATTTAAAATTTGATTAGTAAGAATACTGTTTTTTTCCCCTTAAGAGTAGCAGTGGAATATTCATGCCGAATATTAAGCATCTACATTTATCATTGACATTTTGAACTTAGTTCCCCTGTTTTTTTTCTCTTCTTCTTTACGTATTGAAACTCTAAATCTAAAAAGGGTGATTTATAGTAGTGGCTACTCTCTTTTTCACTTAAGTTTTACTTCTCCACATATATCAACACACATATGGTGAATGGTGATCCTCAACACATATATTTTTTACTTTCCCTGCAATACATGGTAATGTATAGGGAAGTATTGGAAACATGTCGAAAATCGAATCTCGAGTTTACGACTAATCTGCACTTTTTAATACCTCTGGAATTAGAAAAAAACATTTTTAACGTGACGTCTGGTTGTGTGTCTGTCTGTAAGTCTGTGCATTGTATGTATCCACTGTAACTCTAAAATATATTCACCGAATTTCATAAAATTTGGTAGGTAATTATTAAATTTGGTTGATGGTTGGTCACTTGTGGGTGACTCTGGTGCTGATTAGATTTTGGTACGGTTAAGTGTAAAATGACCTGCCATTTTTTGCGAAATGGCCCGCAAAAATCGTATGTATCCAGCCTAACTAAAAAGAAAATGGCTAATTTTCATAATTTAGTATATAAGTCATTTGTGGGCTACTCTGGTGCTGATTAGATTTTTCTACCATTCGGAATAAAAGAAATGAGCCTTTGTTTTTGCAAAATAGCCCGCAAAAATCGTTAAATCTAAAAATAAAAGACTACGTATGCTCAAATATATCAATTAAATGCTTATTTTATACGTAATTTTTGATGACAAAAACAATAAGACCAACCCTATTACTCTAGGTCCAGCCGCTCTGGAAATATTTTAGTTTTTTCGCATTTTCGCTACGCTGCCTTAGAAAATAAGTTCAGTTACCAAATAAAAACGAAAATTGAATTAAACTTGCAGATTCAGTGTAATTTAAAATAATTATGGATGTTATTTTGTGCCATTAAACTCAATTTAATAAAGTATTGAACAAATGAAGAGAATGTGAGTCTGCAAGGAAAGTCAAGTGCTGCTCACATCAAATTGTTTTATTTTCAAAGCGAATGAAAATATCTATATATACGCTAACATTTGTGGTTCTCGAGATATTACATGCTTTTATATCTAAAACGAAAATGAAATCCGGTAAAACTCTATAAATATACTCATATTTTTACCAAATAAGTTGATGTCTAAATATCCTGAACTAGAATTTAATGACAGCATTACTTAGGGCTCATCATGATCCGTTTTGAATATGTTAGATATTTTAGCTCTCCCACAGCGAGCGTGGTAAGTAAATGTAGCCAATTTATTTTTAACGAGATCTAGTTATAAGAAATATCTAAATTATGTTTTCAATTTCTAACGAAATCGAAATTTTTAAGTTAGTAGAAATAATCATCTGTTGGGTAAATTGGATGTTATTTTTACTTTCTCATGCTACTGTATGGAAAAAATAATTTCCAAATTGAATAAGTATGTTTCAAGTCTTTCTGAACATATTTCAAACATATTCTTAATTCCTAAAAGCGTAGTTTAAAAAAAAAACTGTACACAATAAGAATAATTTGTAAAAGCACTATAACTTGTAATAAAGAATATTTCATTACAACTTGTAATAAAGAATAACTTGTAAAGGCAAGCTAATAAAACATATGTTTTATTACTTTCCCTGCAATACATGGTAATGTATAAGGAAAATATTGGAATCATGCCGAAAATCACAACTCGAGTTTTCGACGGATCTACGCGTTTCAAGACCTCTAGAATAAGAAAAAACTATTATTAGCGTGACGTCTGTGTGTGTGTCTGCTCGTTTGTGTGTCTGTCTGTCTGCCTCTGCAGATTTTGTATCCACTCTAACTAAAAAACTATTTCACCGAATTTCATAAAATTTGGTAGGTAAGTTACTTGTAGGCGACTCTGGTGCTGATTAGTTTTGGGTACGATTCGGGATAAAATAATCCGCCTTTTTTGTGAAATGGCCCGCAAAAGACTGTATCCACTGTAGCTGAAAAACTAATGGACCGAATTTCACAAAATTCGGTAGGTAAGTCTTTTGTGGGTTACCGTGGTACTGATTAGATTTTAGTACGATTCTGAATAAATAACCAGTCTTTTTTTGAAAAATGACCCGCAAAAATTCTCAAAAGCTAAAATAAAAACTATCCATTAAATATTTGTTTTATACGTAATTTTTAACGATGACAGGAATAAGATCAACCCATTGCACTAGGACTAGCCGTTCATGAGATATTTTAGTTTTTTCGTATTTTCTCCACTCCAACTTTGAAAATTAGTCCAGTTACCAAATGAGAACGAAAATTGAATTAAAAGTGAATTAAATTTAATTAAAATAAAGAGAACGTGGATTTAAGTCTGCAGAGAAAGTCATGTGCTGCCCACATTAGATATTTTTTGTGCTGATAAAAATAAAAAATAAACAAGCTAATAAAAATATGTGCTTTTTCTGTTGTTGTTGTATTTTGATGCTGATAGAATGGAAGTAGACCAAAGAAATATACGCTGGTGTCGAAAATTATGTTTAAACTAGCAGCATACCCGTTCTTCGTACGGAGTATATAATATAAAGAAACTTGAAATTCATAATCATGCCCAAATTCTTATAGTATACTAAATGACATGTTTAATCAAAATATTCTGTTAAAATATTTAATATAATGCTCCTAAAAAGAAGTTTAAGAATCTCTGTTCTCGCTATATAAAATTGTCTTCATGGACATATCTGAAGAATAAAACATCTTGGATCCCTTATGTAAGCAAATATAAAAAAAAATTTGGAATTGAATCAATATATGCAAAATAAAAGCGTTAAAATTGTATGGGACCCGTACTAATTATATACGCGAATATTAGAAAATATAACCTGTATTAGTAGATTACATGTATAAATTGAAAATACCAATAAACCCGTAATCTTTAAATCTGAAGACAGTCATTTATTCCAATATATGTCAAAATTAAAGTGCTAAAATTATATGGGAAGATATACACGTACTACTTATAATGTCCGATTATTAGTAGAAGATTACCCGTTTTGCAATATGAGTCTCAAATGTTTTTTGGTAAAATAAAACAGACGACGCAATAAATTGAATATATAATTAATCCCCTTAATCTTCATACCAGAAGACTGTACTTGATTCCAATATATATGCCAATATATGTCAAAATATATGCCAATATACCTGTACTACTTATATTCTCGTAGGTTAGAAGATATACCCGTGCATTCCTAGAAAATTACTCGTACAACGTACAATATGCGCGTGTCAGCAATTTTTGCCGCAATAAAACAATGGCGTAATAACTTAAAAATATCAATAATCCCTGAATCAATAATTCCGGAAAATATCAATAATAATAATGTTTAAACCTGAAGAGTGTAATTGATATTATCCAGTCCAAAATGAAATGGCAATGAAATTTATTTTATATACATATCTTCATTATTCAAATCGGAAAGGATTGAATAAAAATCGTCTGCCGCATAAACACATTGGATTTAAATCCGTTGCTAAGCGACATGATATCATTTGCTTCAAATAAATTGGTAGAAAAAATATCGTCTAAATAGTTATATTTCTATGGAACATTTGGCGACAGTTTCGTCAAATTAGCGACATTTTAAAAAATCGCCAAATTTATCGCCAAGTGGGACTGTAGAACTGACAGTTCCACTTTGCGACAAATTGACGAAATATCATCTCAATACTATCCCCTAACAAAAAACAATTAATATCATTTATGTAGCGCAATTTTATCAATTTCAAGATATTTTTATAGATTTGAAAACATTTTTATCAATTTGGTGACATTTTAAAAATTTGCTAAATGTATTACTAAGTAGGATGGTTGGTCTGACAGATAAATGCTAACCAAACATCATTTCAGCACTCTCTTCTAACAAAACAAAAAAATTTTTTATTGATATGTAGAAGACCCAAGCCACACGACCAACCCGAAGGTTTATGGCAGCTGTTTGTGTGTCGTGTATATCAATTTGGCGACATTTCCGTCAATTTGGCAAAGTTTAAGAAAAGTTGTCAAATTAGCGATATCCCTCCAAATTCGTAGCTTTGAATTTGCAGATCTGAATGAAACATTCTTATCCCGTTTCAATATACTAAATGAAAACACTACAATTGTATTAGAAGATATACCCGCTCTACTCTTTTTCTGTTTCAACAATCGGCTATATGAATTTATTGGCTAAACACAATATATGAGTTTAATAGCTAAATACGATATAAGCTTGAAAACTCTTTGCCAAAATAAATGAAATTGATGTACGCAGTCAGCAATTAATATAATTAAAAGAAAAATCAAACCATCCATTCATAAGATATACTTTTATATCCATTTATCCATTTATTTATTATTTAAATCGAAAAAAAATAAAAAAACATTAACAAACACATTTAATTTAATTGCGATGCCGAGCAACATGATATATCCTCCTAAAATGTTAAAATTTATTAACCACTAACAGCACACCCGTTATTCGTACGGAGTGTATAATTTAAAGAAACTTAAAGTTCGCAATCATGTGCAAATTCTGTTAAAATATTAAATTTATTGCTCCTAAAGAGAAGTTTAAGAATATATGTTCTCACTATGCAAAATTATCTTCACGATCAGATCTGAAGAATAAAACATCCTGCCCCCTTTTGAAAGCGAATTTACAGAAGAAAAATAGGAATTGAATGAATATATGCAACCCCGTACTAATTATATTGTCGCAGATCAGAAAATATGCCAATGTGTTAGTAGAAGATTCCCCGTATTACAATATGCGTCTCAAAAATATTTGCCAAAATAAAAGAGATGACGTAATAAATTGAAAACATCAATAATATCCGTACTCTTTATACCAGAAGGTCGTAATTGATTCCAATATATGCCAATATATATCAAAACATATGTCAATATACCTGTACTACTTATATTCTCGTAGATTAAAAGATATACGCGTGTATTTGTAGAAGATTCGTACAACATACAATATATGAGTTTAAACAATTTTTGTCATAATAAAATAATTGCATAATAACTTGAAAATATCAATAATCCTTGAATCAATAATCCCCGAAAATATAAATAATAATAATTTTTAAACCTGAAGACCGTAATTGATATTATCCTGTCAAAAATGCTATAAGAAAAATCAAATCGTTCTTTTCTAAAAAAATTTTTATATCCATTTATTTATTATTCAAATCGAAAAAATAATTATTAAAATTAACAGACAGATTTAATTTAATTGCGTTTCTGAGTAATATGATATAAGATAGAATCTTATAACATGTTAAATATGTCATGTCTTATAACATAAACTGCGAAATTAAATAACGATTTTGATTTCTCTGTACTTCTCATTGTTCCGCAAAAGCTTGTTTTAAATAAACCATTAACCATGGAGATAGATTTCCCCTTTAAATCATGTTTCAAACAATTCATGTTTTCAGAAAGTGACTAATTAACGCAAAAAATCTCCCATCAAACTCAGAGATTAAATTTTAATTCACTTTCAAACGATTTTCAAGCTTTTCGTTTGGATAAACCACGGAGTTAGGGAGTAGAACTCCTAGGAAAAAGTTCCGTTTTTCATTAATATCTCGACAACCCCAGGTCTTAGAAACTCGAAACTTGGACAAAATTTATAGGGGGATATTTCAAGGCTATTCACCAAATTTCATTAAATTCGGTTCAGCCGTTTTTCCGTGATGATGGGACAAACGAAAATTTCGTTTTTTAGTAATATCTCGAGAACCACTGATCGTAGAAACTCAAAACACGGATATAATTTTAAGTGGGGCTATTTCTGGGCTACCCACAAAATTTCATCAAATTCGGTTCAGGCGTTCTCCCGTGATGGTGTGACAAACATACAGACAGACAGACAGACAGACAGACAGACAGACAGACAGACAGACAGATTTTCATTTTTATTTATGTAGATGCACTGATTGCTCAACAACTGTACTATATAATTGAATGAATTCTTCGGAGTGATACATAGCATCATGAAACATAAATACAAAATGAATAATCAAATATGAGTGCACACGGTATAAACTAATCACTTCTCTTAAATCACATTTTCAGTATGTCAGAGCACCGAATGCAACTCAGAGTACTAAAGATACTGATGTATACTAATTCGATCATGCTGAATCCAAATACGAAATTACCCCCTGGATCTGGGGAAATAGCCTCTCAAAATTTTGCCTATTTTACTATTTTGTGGTTATGTCTCAAGCCGAAGGTGTACCGTAATATGATGCAATTGCATGGTAAAGAACACTGTGAGTGAGAGTGAATTAGAGGTGAGACCATTTCCATGATGAAGTTGAATAGAAAAGTTAATATTGAGAGGTAGATCATCATTCTTTAAAAAAAATCTGATGTGGGCAGCATATGACTTTCCTTATATAATGCAATGAATTTACTACTTTTACAGTAAAAAGAATAGATTATTCTTATAGTAGATATTTATATTCTTTCCAAGATATTGAATTTTCGTCAATGAGACGTCATTTTCATTGATTTAACGTTATTTTTATCCATTTGGCGAATTTTTCGTTAATTTAGCAACATTTAAAAAAGTCGCCAAGTTGGCGACATTCCACCAAATGTGTCGTCAAAATCTCGCCAAGCATTATGGACGAAGAAATAAGTTATTCTTACAGCAGATAAATGACTATTGGCGTTCAAATACAAAAGTATTACTCATTGTATCTTTTTTCATGAATAGAACGAGCTAGATCCACGAGAAGGATGTCACCCAATTTATCACATGGTATTACATATGAAAAGAGAACATGTTTCTCAATAGGAAATATTTTTTTATTATTTTATTAGATTTCTGAAGTTTTTTTTGAAAATTGTGCAAATCTCAAGAACGGTTCATGTTAGCGTTTTTAAATTTATGTCAATCGTTTTCTAATGAAAAATTACATAAGAAATGTCTATTTGTGTAACTTTATTAGAGGTTTTGATTTTTTAACGATTTTTTCAAAATTTCACTCGAAAATTTAAGGGGTTCTGAATATTCGATTGCGTATAAAAACAATGGGCTTCCAGTGTTTACAGATTGTAATTTTTGTACCAAATTTCATTCGAATGGGTCCATTCGTTCGTCAGTTATCGTCTCCACAAACTCACTGATACACACACACACATACTTTCACACACACGCACACACGCACACATACTTTCACACACATACAGACATCAACTCAAAAATGTTTGATTCGTGATCAGGGATGCTTGAAACGTGCTCTCCCGTCGAAAACTCGAATTCGAATTTTCGACTCCGTCACAATACTTTCCTTATACATTATTGTATATAAGGAAAGTAATATAGACCCACCGAGTTATAGAGACTTGCTTCCTCCTTCAAATTCACATTTTAAACAATGCAATTAATAAAATAGTATGGAAACACATCAACTAATTAATTTTTTAAAATCTAAGACGACCAGAAATTAGGTTTCAAAGTCTTTTATTAAAATCTCCTTTTTACGACGTACAAAAACACGGCCATTAAAGACAACCAAAAAAGAAAATCTGATGTGGGCAACACATGACTTTCCTTATATAATGAAATGAATTTATTACTTTTACAGTAAAATAAATAGGTTTTTCTTCTAGTAGATACTAATATCCTTTCCAAGATATTGACTTTTCGACAATTAGTCGTCATTTTCATTGATTATCGTCATTTTTATCCATTTGGCGAGATTTTCGTTAATTTGGCAACATTTCAAAAAGTCGCCAAGTTGGCGACATTCCGCCAATTTTGTCGCCAAAATTTCGCCAAGCGTTATGGACAAAGAAATAAGTTATATATATATATATATATATATATATATATATATATATAACTTATTAGATATTGAATTTTCGACATATATTATATAACTATTATTATATATTTATATATTATATAACTTATTAGATATTGAATTTTCCACAATTAGTCGTCATTTTCATTGATTTAGCGTCATTTTTATCCATTTGGCGAGATTTTCGTTAATTTGGCAACATTTCAAAAAGTCGCTAAGTTGGCGACATTCCGCCAATTTCGTCTCCAAAATCTCGCCAAGCGTTATGAGCGAAGAAATAAGTTATTCTTACAGCAGATAAATTGGCGTTCAAATGCAAAAGTATTACTCAAAGTATCTTTTTTCATGAATGGAACGAGCTAGATCCACGAGAATGATGTCACCCAATTTATCGCATGATATTATATATGAAAAGTGAACATGTTTCTCAATAGGAAATATTTTTTTTCTATTTTATTTGACTTTTTGATAATTTTTTTGAAAAATGTGCAATATCTCGAGAACGGTTCATGTTAGCGTTCTAAAATTTATGTCAATCGTTTTCTAATGAAACATTACATAAGGAATGTCTATTTACGTAACTTTATTATTGGTTTTGATTTTTTGACGATTTTTTCAAAATTTTATTCGAAAATTTAGGGTGGTTCTGAACATTCGATTACGTATAAAAACAATAGGCTTCCAGTGTTTACAGATTGTGATTTTTGTACCAAATTTGGTTCGAATCGGTCCATTCGTTCGTCAGTTATCGTCTCCACAGACCCACTGACACACACACACACACGCACACATACACACACACATACTTTCACACACACACACACACACACACACACACACAGACATCACTTCAAAAATGTTTGATTCGTGATCAGGGATGCTTGAAACGTGCTCTCCCTTCGAAAACTCGAATTCGAATTTTCGACCCCGTCACAATACTTTCCTTATACATTATGTATATAAGGAAAGTAAAAATGTTATTCTTATAGTTGATGCTTATATTCTTTTCAAGATATTGAATTGTCTTCAATTAGTCTCCATTTTCATTGATTTAGCGTCAGTTTTATTTATTTGGCGAGATTCGTTAATTTGACAACATTTAAAAGTCGCCAAGTTAGCGACATTCCGCCAAATTTGTCGCCAAAATCTCGCCAAACGGTATGGACAGAGAAATAAGATATTCTTATATCAGATATTGGCGTTCAAATACAAAAGTATTAGTCAAAGTATCTTTTCTCATGAATGGGACGAACTAGATCCACGAGAATGATGTCACCAAATTTATCGCAGGATATTACATATAAAATGTGAACATGTTTCTCAACAGTTAATATATTTTTTTAATTTATGGGATTTCTTGATAAATTTATTTGAAAAATGTGCTATATCTCGGGAACGGATCATGCTAAAGCTCTAAAGTTTATGTCAATCGTTTTCTAAGGAAAAATTACATAAGAAATGTCTATTTGCGTAACTTTATTAAAGGTTTTGATTTTTTGATGATTTTTTTCAAAATTTCACTCGAAAATTTAGAGGGGTTCTGAACATTCGATTGCGTTAAAAACAATAGGGTTCCAGTATTCAGGGATTGTGATTTTTGTACCAAATTTCATTCGAATCGCTCCATTCGTTCGTGAGATATCGTCTCCACACACTCACTGATACACTTCCACATCCACACACATACTTTCACACACACACACACACACAAACATCACCTCAAAAATGTTTGATTCGTGATCAGGAATGCTTGAAACGTGCTCTCCCGTCGAAAACTCGAATTCGAATTTTCGATCTCTTCATAGTACTTTCCTTATACATTATGTACATAAGGAAAGTAATAGGTTTAAAGTATTTTATTAAAACCTCCTTTTTTACGACGTAGAAAATCAGACGGCCAACAACTGTAACACATATGGCCGTGTGATTTTGTACGTCATGAAAAAGGAGATTTTAATAAAAACTTTTGAACCTATTTGTTGGTTGTCTTTGATTTTAAAGTAATGTAATTAATGTTTATAGATAGAGCAGTTGGAGCTGAATTGTATGACATATGATGTTAGAGGGAGCTAGTCCATGATATGACTAGAATTTGAAATCTTGAAAAAAAAAAGTGTGAAATATTAAACTTGATAAATGCGTTTGATAGAAGGTCTAGGAGAACTTTAGTTAATTACATTATATTAGGGGATAGTATAGTATGTATGCTTTGATAGGGAGTCGTATAAGAAACAGTAATATTGCTTGGGAGGGGCATATGGCTCACGTAGCATCTGTGAATGTTAGAAGTGGATGGGAAAGTCGACAAGAGTTGAAACCTGCCGGATCCTGTTTCCTAAACTTGGCCGCGGTGTACTTGGACAGCTGCAGTCCACGAAGCGGGTGACTTGTGATGGTTATTGCATAAAAATTTATAGAGTTCTCAAATGTGGTAGCATAAAATTTTAGATTTCGTATTTTTATGTAAATACCTCCCACCCTCCATTATTTAGAAAGTATTTTAAAGACATTTTTCTTACGATTTAAAACAGTTTTCCAATTGAAAGCATGCGTATAGCGCGAACGGTTCAAAAGTTACTAACCGGACCAGTCTTCCTGAAACACACTGCATTAACTCGACAATCCTTATCGTGTAATATTAAAAGAGCCCAATGTTTACCAGAAAATACTCTACGAAAGCACCCATCCTCAACAACATAAGCAATAATGTAACAAAGATCCATCTTCTTTAATAAATGTTCTCGCTTATTAATACTAAAATATAACTTCAGAGTTATGCATTTGCATTCTTTTCTAACGGATCGTTATAACTATTCCAGAGCTATCTTTATCAGCCACTTGTTTACATTTACGCCAAGAAACATTTGTTACATTTACAAGCTTCGTCTGATTCCTTTCCCATATTTGCAATTCCTTTAAACTTCCTGTCTAATTTCGCAAGTCATTCAACACTCCAGTTGCGACTCCGTACCCTACGCAATGAGTAGACGCACCCTTAAGATGCGCGCGGGTCAAAATCAGGCAGTTGAAGGGAAAACCAAAAGTACCCGAGTTACAGTGGAACGCAGTCGGCAAGTTACATCCCGATTGAACGGACGCGGTGGCCCCCCTTTTAAATTATCTCCGCTTGTTGCACGCTCAGAAGCTAGAAAGTTTGAAAGAGTTGAGGGAATTCGTGATAACAGGTATCGTCTGCGGATAAAGGTAGGACTCATTTCTCCAGTGTGATATTTTTATAACTTTTAAGATAAGTGATTTTGATGTGTTTTCAAGGTTTGTGAGAAAAAAATAAATAGGGTACTTTTAAATATTCGGAAAATGCATAATTCGAAGTATTATTTTGGATTTTTGTAGTATGATGGTTTGATTTTATTAAAAGTAAAAACATTTATTTCTAAGTTTCCGTTTTACTTGTGACAAGTTTTCGCTGAAACTTTTACCTGGGTCTTCCGTTTGTTTATTTTTTATTTTATTTAATTATTGTGATTTTTTTTTTTTTTTTGCCGATACGTAATTTTTTTGTCACCTGGCTACATTTGCTTGCCGCCCGGATATGTTTTCTTTTGCTTCCCGTCTTTATTATTTTCTCTGTAATATAATATAGAAAAAGTAGCGTTTTCACGAAAATTTTCGAATTCGAGATTTGGATGCCAATATATGTTTTAAGACCTCCTGGACACCTATCGACTATTTTTGAAGTGATGTCCGTATGTTTGTGGTCTATTACTTGTGTACGCGATACAAATATTAATAAACTTTCACGAAACATATCCGGCTTTGTTATTAAAAAAGCCCAGAAATAGATAGAATGTCTTTTAAATTCGAGTGAAAACTTCGAAATTTTATATTTTTGTAACATGGCAGCATAAGACAAAATTTGTGATAATCATGCATAAAAGGGTTTATTTCTGTGTCAATGATCCAATGATCACGAGACTTAATAGTTTCAAACATTGTTGGAAAAAATAACCACGATAATTTTTTTTTGTTGGTGACATCCTTAGCCTCCCTCGGAGGAGGGAGGGAGTTCAGCCTCCCACGGGAAGTACATTGCCAAGTATGGTATCAATCGAAATATTTTTTTCAGGCTCTTTAAAGTGAATGATAAGACGCTATAATTGTAATAAATTGGACTCATGTTACCGTTTTAATTTTTTTTTTGTAAAATTTGGGGAAAAGAATGAATACTTTCAAGCATTGTTGTGTAAAATAGCCGATATCCGCTATACAATTTTTACATTCGTGATGTTATTAATCCGCTCGAGGGGGGGGGGGCGTACATTATTAAGTATGGCATCAATCGAAAGACTTTTTCAAGTCTTGTAAAATAAAGGGTAAGTAGCTGTAAGAATAATCATTTGGACCCGCGTTATAGATTTTTCAAAAATTTTCTTGTAAAATTTAAACAAAAGCTAGTAAAGATGGATTTTGGTATGCGAAAGGCGAGTGAAACGACATTCCAGTGAATGTTTTATTACACATTTTGACGGGCTCTTTCTTGACTCCCAGATCATATAGAGAGCTGATATTTGATACATTGTTTTATTTCGCGGAACATTTTTATATATAAATTTTTCACGTCATTACTTTACGTCGTTACTTTACGTCATTACTTTACGTCGTTACTTTACGTCATTACTTTACGTCGTTACTACACTTACCTGCGTCATGACAATGTACTTGTCATTTCCATGCATTTTCTTTGCGAATTAGGGTTCAGTGTCTTCAAATAACATACGAAATACCCAATTTCATTGTATAAAGAAGTAATAAGTCAGTAAGGTGACTACATTCGTTTTCGGGGCGTTATATGTTCCCTTCATCAGGTGCAAATAGAACAGTTAGAACAGTTAGAACAGTGTGCACCTTTAACAAAAGTTGAGCGCGAACTACCATCGGCTAGTGTCTTAACAAGCAGAAATTTGTTTTCAGTGTTTAAATAAAATGTTTTCCTTCTTTTAATGCAGAGATCCAAGTATAATACTACATAGATTTGAACGTAAATTACGTAAAAATGTATAAACTAAACAGAAAAAAAATAAATTATGAAAAAAATATTACTTTTTCAAAGTCCTCCCCTACACAACAGTGACGCACGAAAAAGTAAAAAATAAATTTACACGATAAATTTTAATGAGATAATTTTAATCACATAAATTGAGGGTGTAGCATATAAACCTTATCATTATCCTAAATTGATATTATGCAAAATTACCGAAACTGTTTCACATCCTAATTTCCTTTCGACAATTTTTCATCAATTTTTCACCAAATGAGAAAGACAAATTGAATTAAAATTGCAAATTCAGTATAGTTTGAAATAATTATGCGTGTTATTTTGTGCAGCAATTAAACTCAATTTCATGAATTATTGGAGAAATAAGGAAGTTGTGAAAATGAATCTGCAGAACAAGTCATGTTTGGCCCATATAAGATTTTTTTCTAAGATTCTTTAAAAAGCATTCTAAAAATTTGAAGTGAAAATAAGGAGCAAATAAATATTTACCAGTCCAGTAAAAATTATCTTAGCGCTTCACGCCGCATGAATTTTAGAAAACTACATGGTAATATTAATAGTTTAATTCAAAATGTTAATCTGTGAAATAAAAGTGGCTGTATGTACTTAGCCTTTAAGTAATACCTTTTATTTTGTATTCCTGACGTGTGTAACAATTTTGTTACATTGGGAATCTATACAAAATTTATGTTTTAGGAAGGTATTTCATATTACTTTAAGAAGAATTTAATATTCGGGGTCAGCAATCGGTGAGCTATAGACCGAATGCACTTCCTTACTCACTTTCGTAACTAGTATTAAGCATGGTTAATCAACGCTTCAGGGGCCCAGAAAGATAGGAGTAAACAGAGCGAGCTGGGATATTTGTAGCACGCAAATCAAAACAATTTTGATGTCAATAACATCTATAGGCGGTAAAACGAAGCGTTACAAAAAATGTAAACACAGTGGACGTTTATACCTCCGAACCTAATAGATAAAAGTCTGATGTGGGCAGCACATGACTTTCCCTGCAGACTTATATACACATTCTCTTTATTTTAATTAAATTTAATTCACTATTAATTCAATTTTCGTTCTCATTTGGTAACTGGACTCATTTTTAAAGGTGGAGTATAAAAAAACCGAAAAAACAAAAATATCTCGAGAACGGCTAGTTCTAGTGTAATGGGGTTGGTCTTATTCTTTTCTTCGTTAAAAACTGCGTATAAAACGAGCATTTAATGGATATATTTCAGCATAAGTAGTCTTTTATTTTAGATTTTGTCGGTTTTTGCGGACCATTTTGCAAAAAAAGGCAGGTTATTTTTTTCTGAATCCTACCAAAATCTGATCAGCACCAGAGTGACCCATAAGCGACTTATCTACCGAATTTTCTGAAATGCGGTCCATTAGATTTTCAGCTAGAGTGGATACAAGCTTTTGCGGGCCATTTCGCAAAAAAAAAGCGGTTTCTTTTATCCCGAATCGTACCCAAAACTAATCAGCAGCAGATTCGCCTACAAATGACTTACCTACCAAATTTTATGAAATTCGGTCAATTAGGTTTTTAGCTAGAGTGGATAAAAAATCTGCACAACCAGACACACAGACACACACACACAGACGTCACGCTAAAAATAGTTTTTTCGTATTCTAGAGCTCTCGAAACGTGTAGATCCGTCGAAAACTCGAGTTGCGATTTTTGACATGATTCCAATACTTTCCCTATACATTACCATGTATTGCAGGGAAAGTAAAAATGTAAATATTTTTCTCGTTTTATCGGAAATAGGGTCCAAGGAATATGTAAAAATAGTTTCATTATTTTAAAATTTTGAACTTCTCTCTCAAAAAATTTAAAAAGTAGCTCTTCGAGCGACTGTTTTTCTCATATTTCTAACTTTCACTCGAAATATAAAAGATATATATAAATAGTAAAAGGAAAAAATGTGTACTAGAAAATTTAGTATTTAAATCTATATTTATTATTCTAAAAAGCTATTATAGTTTTCGAATAAAGTTGAAAAAGATTGGAAAATTTCCATTTTTTTTAAATCTTCAAAACTAAAAGAGTTAGCTTTGAACAATAAGAAATAATTTGTAGCTCTTTAACGCCCTAGAAGTGTAACGCCTAGTTGAATTTTGAATGCAGCTCTACTTATAAAAAATTACACATTATCTGTCCACTGGCCACACAAACAGCTACCATAAGCCTTCGGGTTGGTCGTGTGGTCTGGGCTTTCTACATTATCTGTCCGACTCGGTTGGCCCGGGTTAGACTCCCGCCACTGTCAAAACTGTCGCCGTGTTCACGCGGAGTACGACCACGTTAAACATGTGGGACCGTAAGTCCTTCCGAGAGGTTGGTGGTAGGAGAAAGAGGGTACGGTCCCTGTGGATACCTCCCCCACTGGGTTCCGGTTTAAATTGGGTGGCACTTCCTGGTCGTTCAAACAGTTACCTTACACCTTTCTGGTAGGCCGGACGGTATGGGTCTCAACAACAACATTATCTAACCGAACGAGTTTTTTTTTTCATTTTTCATATTTTCAATCGAAATATCTTTGAAACTTCAAAAAATACATATAAACAGTTAGAGACAAAAATATGTCTGAGGAAATTTAGTTTAAATCTATATTTATTTTTAAAAACTCTTATAGTTTTTCAGTAATCGTCTTGTCAAGTTGAATAAGTATGAAAATTTTGCATTTTTCAAATTTGTAATGATTATATCTGAAACTAAAAGAGACAATTATAAACAATAAGCAATAATTGGTAGCTCTTTGAAAGCCCTGTAAGTATATATAATCATATTTTGGAACGAGCTATTTTTTTCCATATTACAAAAGTTGAGGTTTTTTTTGAAAAATGTTATTCACCATAACCATTTCGATTCCAACGAATTGGAGCTAACGCCGATATTTTCCTCAACGATTTCACTGAAAAATAAGAGTACTTTATTGTCATTAAACAATTGTAAGTATTAAAATATGTATGAATAATTTAACTTGTGTTCATGATAAATACGAAACACAATTTTGCATAAAACATCCATTACTTATTAGGCAGAAACAAAAATATTCTTCAAAGATTGAAAAAGTGATTTGAAAATTTAATATTCTTTTTAAATGTTGTTATAGTGTTCGAGGACACTCTTGTCAATTTGAAAGACATAAAAAATGTTTCATTTTTCATGTTTGTAATGCTTATATCTCAAAATATATGAACAATAAATAGTAATTTGTATCTCTTTAAAAACCTCACAGATAGAGTTGCTGGTCGAAAAATTTTCCACCAAAAATTTTCTGGAAATGGGAAACTTTGCTTTTCCGGAAAATTTTTCACTTTTATTTCATTTTTGATTAAGTAGAAAATAGAATGTAATACTCTTTCCAAACTATTTTCTCCTCTACAAGCAGTTTTTGATCATTGAGTTTTCTGATTTTAAAATGGAAATGAAGCAGGGCGGGGGGCAAGTGTGTATATGCACTTCATTTTAAAGAACAAGAAAGATCAATCATGTATAAAGTATTGATTATGAAATACTTTCCAACTGAAATGTAATTTTATTCAAACATCTCTAAATTCAGCGGTGATACTTAGAAATTATCACAATAATACAATAATTAATTATATTTAAACACTTCATCGAAAACAAATGAAATGTATTCAAATGACGTCATCGAAATATAAATTGCTTGGCTCTCTATATAAAAGCAGTGACTATTTCATTTATAAATATTTTTCCATTCCTTTCATTAAGAGGCGATATTTTTAAAATTATCACAATACTACAATAATTTATTTTACTTAAAAACGTAAAACTATGGACGTAAAAGTACTTTCTAACTCCATGCTTAAAACTTCATCAAAAAACCAATAATATGGAATCGTCTTCTTCTCTACGTAAAATCAATGAATGTTTCATTCATGTCAGCTATATTGTAGACTAGCAGCATACCCGTTCTTCGTACGGTATATATAATATAAAGAAACTTATAATTCGCAATCATGTGCAAATTCTGTTAAAATATTAAATTTATTGCTCCGAAAGAGAAGTTTAAGAATATCTGTTCTCACTATGCAAAATTATCTTCATGGGCAGATCTGAAGAATAAAACATCCTGGCCCCTTTTGTAAGCAAATTTGCAAAAAAAAAAAAAAAAAAATTGAATCAATATATGCAACCCCGTACTACTTATATTGTCGCAGATTAGAAAATATGCCAGTGTGTTAGTAGAAGATTACCCGTATTACAATATGAGTCTCAAAAATATTTGCCAAAATAAAAGAGATGACGTAATAAATTGAAAATATCAATAATCCCCGTAATCTTTACACCAGAAGGTCGTAATTGATTCCAATATATGCCAATATATATCAAAATATATGCCAATATACCTGTACTACATATATTCTCGTAGATTAGAAGATATATCCGTGCATTTGTAGAAGATTACTCGTACACCGTACTATATATGAGTTTCAACAATTTTCGTCATAAATAAACAATGGCATAATAATTCGAAAATATCAATAATCCCTGAATCAACAATCCCCGAAAATATCAATGATAATAATGTTTAAACCTGACGACCGTAATTGATATTATCCAGTCAAAAATGTAATGTCAATGAAATTTATTTTATATACATATCATTATTCTTCAAATCGGAAAAGATTTCATAAAAATCGTATGGCACATAACACATTGGATCCCTTGCTAAGCGACATATCATTTGTTTCAAATAAATTGATGGAAATCATATCGTCTGAATAATGCTATCTCCATGAAAGGTTTGGCGACATTTTCGTAAATTTAGCGATAACTTAAAAAATCGCAAAATTTATCGCCAAGTGGGACTGTAGAACTAACTGATAGTCCCATTTTGCGACAAATGGACGAAACATCATCACAATACTATCCTCTAACAAAACACAATTAATTTCATTTATTAAGCGCAATTTTATCAATTCCATGATATTTTTATGGATTTACAAATATTTTTATCAATTTGGTGATATTAAAAAAATTCGTTAAATGTGAAAATAATTCGTTAAATGTGACATTGTTGAGTAAAACTTGTGAAAGATAACCCATGGAGGTAGATTTTTCCATTTAAAGTCATGTTATAAACAATTCATGTTTTCCGATAGAGACTAATTAATGCAAAAATCCTGCATCAAACTCGGAAATAAAGTTTTATTTCATTTTGACGTTTTAAACAAACGATTTTCATCCTTTCCGTTTGGATAAACCACGGAGTTGGAGAGTAGAACTCTTAAGAAAATGTTCCGTTTTTCTTTAATATCTCGAGAACCCCTGGTCTTAGAAACTCGAAACTTAGACTAAATTTAAGTGGACCTATTTCTAGGCTACCCACAAAATTTGATCAAATTCGGTTCAGTCGTTCTCCCGTGATGATGGGTCAAACAGACAGACAGACAGACACACAGACAGATTTTCAATTTTATTTATATAGATACTAGAGCTAGATATAAGTTTGCGTTAAAGAAATTCAGCAATTTTTATACATTTCATCTTATAGATTGATGTGATTACATTCTCCATACGTGAAAGATAGGCTTTGTTGTAGAAAAGATCAAAGTTTGATGATCATTTAAACTCAAATATATGGTAATTGCGCTGTTTCAGAATGTAGATGCACAGAATTTAAGCAAAAATAAAGCGGTTTTAGGACGGATACAACACTGAATATAAATTAAAAAGAACTTTAAAAATCACGATTTTGACACAAGATGGATGCCATATTTTATTTTGAAGTGGGTCACGTGATCTCTTCATATAATATGGGTGTAATTATTATTTTAATTTTTATTTAAAAATCTACCGCATATATTTTGCTGAAATTTTTTTCATATTTTTATGGGATAAATAGAATATTTCCTAAAACTTTCGAAGTAATTTGTGAGTTTTAAATTCACTTAAAAATGTATGAAAAATTAGGTCCCATATCGTTCAATGTATTTCATTTTTCAACCCAGGTTCAATCCAAAACTAATTGGGTGATATTATTCATTTACATTCGCATAGGTCCCACAGACCGTCTGAACAACATTACTAAAATTTCATTTTGATATAGTCAGTTTTACGGCAGTAATTGTGCTAACGACAGACAGATAGACAGAATGAATGAACAAAGTCATAAACACTTTTCAACTTTGTTGTAAAGTGTTAAAAACAACTATTAAACAACTATAAAAATGTGATGTGAATATAACACATGACTTTCTCTTCAGATTCATATTCATTTTTAACACTTTACAACAAAGTTGAAAAGTGTTTATGACTTTGTTCATTCTGTCTGTCAGTCTGTCTGTCCGTTAGCACGATAACTGCCGTAAAAATGACTTAATCAAAATGGAATTTTAGTATGTTGTTCAGACGGTCTGTAGAACCTATGGGAATATAAATGAATAATATTACCCAATTAGTTTTGGATTGAACCCGGGTCGAACAAATGAAACACATTGAGCTCTATGGGACCTAATTTTTCAAACATTTTTTAAGCGGATTTAAAATTCACAAATTGCTTCGAAAATTTTAGGTAATATTCAAATTGTTCCATAAAATATATAAAAAAAAATTCAGCGAAATATATTCAGTAGTTTTTTAAATAAAAATTAAAATAATAATTACACCTCTTATATGAAACGATCACGTGACCATGATATGAAACGATCACATGACCCACTTCAAAATGATATATGGCATCCATCTTGTTTCAAAATCGGGATATTTTAAGCTCTTTTTAATTCATATTGAGTGTTGTATCCGTCCTAAAACTACTTTATTTTTGCTTAAATTCTGTGCATCTACATACAGAAACAACGCAATGACAATATATTTGAGTTTAAATGCTCATCTAAATTTGATTATTTCTACAACTAAGCCTATTTTTCACCTATGTAAAATGTAAACAGCAAAATATATAGAATGGGTTGTATTAGAATTCCTGTATTTTTTTAACACAAAAATAATTTAGTCCATGGAGTCTGCATGGCTGATATGAATGAAATATTAATTGAGTTCATAAAGAGAAGGACGATTTTTTTCGATGAAGTTTCAAGCATAGAGTTTAATTTTTTGTAGCTCCATGGTCTTAAACAAAATGTTTAAATAAAATAAATTATTATAGTATTGTGATGAATGAAATTAATGGGAGAAAGTTATGAATGAAATCCTGTTTTTATAGAGAGAGCCAGGCGTGTTATTTTTTTATGACGTCATTTGAATGGATTTCAGTTGTTTTCGATGAAGTTTTCAAATATAATAAATTATCGTAGTATTATGATAATTCTAAAACTATTACCGAGGAATTTATAACATTTCAGAGATGTTTAAACCAGGCAATTTATATTTCAATGCCGTCATTTGAATGAAGTTCATTTATTTCGATGAAGGTTTAAGTTTTCAAATATAATAAATTAATGCAGTATTGTGATAAGTTTCAAAATATTACCGAGGAATGTATTGCATTTTAGACTTGCTTAAATAAAATTGCATTGAAGTTGGAAAGTGTTTCATAATCAATGCTTTAAGCATGATTGATCTTTCTTATTCTTTTTTTCTTTCATAATTCATTAAACTGAGTTTATTAGCATAAAATAACCCGAGTAATTACTTGAAATTGCACTGAATTTGCACTTTTAATTCCAATTTTGTTTTCATTTGGTAACTGGGCGTATTTTGGAAGACGGCGTGGAAAAGTCCAGAACTAATTTAAATCATTCAAGAATTCGTTATTTTCTAAATATATGACAGCGTTTATTCATATTATATGCGCAAAAATGAGTGAGTGGGTGAGGGGTTGATATATTAAAGTTTTAGAGGACTTCAACTTTAGTTAGAATCTTGGTTTTGGGGTCTCTCGACCCGTTCTAACTTTGGGTTCAAAAGGAAAATATAAAAAAAATCGAACTAGGGTGACGGTGTATTGGAATAATAATAAAAAAACCAAAACAACTTTGATTAAATTTTGAGTATTTGCACCGTAGCTAGGATCTTGGTTTTAGTCTCATTCGATCAATCTCAACTTTCAGGTCAACGAAAAAATGTAAGTGAGTGATGGGGTGATTTATTAAAATGTTCGAGCATTTCTACTTTAGTTAGAGTTTTGATTTCAGAGTCTTTTGATCCGTTTTAGCTTTGAGTCCAAGCAAAAATCTAAAATTTTGAAAAATTCGAATTAGGAGTGACGGTGCATTGGAATAAACAAAAAACTCGAAACCACTTTATTTAATTTTCGAGAATTTTCACCCTAACTAGAAGCTTCGTTTTAGTCTTATCATATCCCATTTCCAGGTCAATGTAAAAGTCTAACATTTTGAAAATTCGAATTAGGTGTGACGATGCAAATGAATAATTAAGAATTTCAAAACCTCTTTTCAAAATGATTAAGTACTTTCACTCGAGCCAGAATCATAGTTTTAGTCTAATTCAATCCGTCTCATCTTTTTGTTCAATGAAAAAATCGAAAATTTATAGAATTAGAATTAACGACGATACTACAAAAACATTTTCAAAAAACGTATACCACTTTGCCTCTGCAAATCTGCATCTTCCCAATCAGAGCTCTCAAATAAATATGGAATATACGCTCAACATAAAATTGACGAAAATACGTTTGCGAAACGCCAGTTGTTTAAGATAATCGTTTTTAACACTTTACAAGAAAGTTGAAAAGTGTTTATGACTTTGTTCATTCTGTCTGTCTGTCTGTCCGTTACCACGATAACTGCCGTAAAAATGACTTAATCAAAATGAAATTTTAGTATGTTGTTCAGACGGTCTGTAGGACCTATGAGAATATAAATGAATAATATCACCCAATCAGTTTTATATTGAACCCGGGTTGAAAAAATGAAATACATTGAGCCCTACAGGATCTAATTTTTCAAACATTTTTTAATCGGATTTAAAATTCACAAATTGCTTCGAAAATTTTAGGTAGTATTCAAATTGTTCCATAAAATATATAAAAAACAATTTAGCGAAATATATTCAGTAGTTTTTTAAATAAAAATTAAAATAATAATTACACCTCTTATATGAAACGATCACGTGACCATGATATGAAACGATCACATGACCCACTTCAAAATGATATATGGCAACCATCTTGTTTAAAAATCGTGATTTTTTAAGTTCTTTTTAATTCATATTGAGTGTTGTATCCGTGCAAAATCTACTTTATTTTTGCTTAAATTCTGTGCATCTACATACTGAAACATTTCAAATACAATAAATTTGAGTTTAAATGCTCATCCAAATTTGATTATTTCTACAACGAAGCCTATTTTTCACCTATGTAAAATGTAAACAGCAAAATATGTAGAATGAATTGTATTAGAATTGCTGTATTTCTTTAACACAAAATAATTTAGCCCATGGAGTTTGCATGGCTGATATGAATGAAATATTCATTGATTTTACAAAGGACGATATTTTTGATGAAGTTTTAAGCATAGAGCTTAATGACTTGTAGCTCCATGGTCTTAATTTTTAATTAAAAAAAATTATTATAGTATTGTGATGAATGAAATGAATGGGAGAAAGTTATGAATGAAATGCTGTTTTTATAGAGAGATCCAGGCGTGTTATTTTTGCTATGACGTCATTTGAATGAATTTCAGTTGTTTTCGATGAAGTTTTCAAATATAATAAATTATCGTAGTATTATGATAGTTTTAAAAATATTACCGTGGAATGTATCGCATTTTAGAGATATTTAAACCAGGCAATTTATATGTCAATGCCGTCATTTGAATGAAGTGCATTTTTTTCGATGAAGGTTTAAGTTTTCAAACATAATAAATTAATGTAGTATTGTGATAAGTTTTAAAATATTACCGAGGAATGTATTGCTTTTTAGACTTTTTTAAATAAAATTGCATTAAAGTTGGAAAGTGTTTCATAATCAATGTTTTAAGCATGATTGATCTTTCTTTTTGCTTTTGAGGATGAAAAACTCCACATCTGCTAGCACACTTTGTGATGTCTAAATAACCTTGAGTTATTATTTCCCGTCAGTTTAGTCATAATTCATGTTTACTTTAGATTAACAACTTCTGGTTGGTTCGGTTAAGTAGACCAATCATCGAGCCAAGAAACATTCTGTGATCCTGGTTTGGCGACAGGATAAGTTCTGGATCTCGAGTGAGTTAGTTGGTTATAAATAAAGGCTGAAGTAAGTTGAGAAGCGGAAACTGGGTGAAAGGAAGGCTTGTGAGGCTGAGCCAGTAGCAAGGAATAAATTCGACGTAAGCGTGAAAAAGAGGGATAGTGCAAGTCCGTAGAACCCACACTAAGAAGGACACTATGATCATAAGAGTCTAGTATACCTGGTTAGCCAAGACACGGTTTATAAACACTAGGAAGAAGTTGCATAGGTGTGCCGATTGTTAATTTTATTTATTAAAATTATAATTGTTAAAAATGCATTTTACATTAAATTAATTATTAATTTGTATATTGATTATACATGTAATATGTTCTAAACATACTGCTGTGTACATTGCGTTGGTGTCCGCAAAACTCACCCATTTTTGTGCCTAACGGGATACTAAGTTAACAAACTGAAAAATAAGGTTAATAGTAAAGGAACTAACATTTATTTATCACATACTTAATTTACACTCCTTAGTTTTACAAATTCAATAATTATCACAATAGTGGAATACATCTCAAGGGTAGTTCGGGGGGTGTAATGCCAGATGAATTGATATTTGGTTGGAGCACTTGGTGGGATGCATTAATTAGCTTTTCCTTAAAAACACAAATTTAGACAGAGAGGTTATCCTCATATAGTTAATTGTACGGTACCTGATCTTCTTTCATATAACTTGGGTAACACCGATGCTTTGTCAGACTTTACACTTGCAATACCAGATGAACATGAGCTCTCCTTCGAATTCCTATATCAGAGACGCACACACAACTCTTTTCTAGTCCAACTCCAACAGCCTGCCTTGACCAATTCTGAACTTCAACTTTGAGCAACTCTCACTTATATCCCTTTTTCGGTCGGCGGTCTACGTGTTGGAATGTAGAGCTGAGGGCTAATCCGTAGACATGGGGTCGTCGTCTCGGTTGCCGCCAAACGGCTTAGCGTGGTATGTAAGATATGGGGCCACCTGTATCCTATCGCCCACCTGCTTAGCGTGGGGATAATCCGCCCGCAATACTGGTTCTATCATTTTAATCCTTCCAAATATTTAATACTTTACATTTCTGGCATTACAATAGGCATCAAAACTTTAAAACTAGTCCACTGTTTACTTAAAATATTCTATCACCAGGTCCGGCTTAGTGCATTTCATGATATATTTGTGTTAAATAATGGTCACGTGCAATACTGGCTGTTTGGTATCTGTGTTTTAGTTAAGCAGCCAACTGCTGTAATTTGAGTAAGCATCCCAGTAAATGTGTTTTGATTTAACTTACTGCATCTGTGTGTTACTGCCCAAGGCCGCAAGTCCTGTTGTATCCATTGTTTACAAAGTTTAGAGTTTTGCTTTGACGGATCTAAGTAATTATTGATAAGTAATCCCGACACAAAATTACCCTCAAATTTTCAGATATTATAAAAGCAATTTCAACTTTACTCAACAGAAGAAAATTCTGACTTTTCGATATTTAAAAAAAATATTTAAAAAATGCTATGTGTGTTTGTCTGGAAATAAACAAAATACATTATGTATTTGAAAAGAGTTCAAAAATATTTGTACATTTTATTGTTAAACCAACTATATTTTCTTAAATTTTTTTTTATTTTCCGAACTAATGTAATTAAAGTTATTAGGATTACTATAACTGAAAGATGAAACAAATGTTAATTTTTAATTTAAATTCTAAAGGTGTAAATTTAGATACAAATGCATCCAATTCTGACTTATGTTTCTGAAATGGTTGCATTTCTAAGTACACAAATCATTATTTTAATACTATTATTCAAAAATTGGCGTTCATTTCATTAATAATGCGTTTGAAAAATGGTTTTTCTGTATAAAACACAAAAAACAAGTGAATATATCAATTTTAATATATCGCTGCACAAAATGGTTGCTTTTCATATGCCCAGGTTTTATTACCACTTTTTGAAAATATCCCTTTACAAGGTTCATAAACATTTTTCAAAATAGGAAAATATATATTATGCGAAACTTTTTAATTAACCAAAATATGAAAATAAACTAGTTTAGTCAATCTAATATGCAATATTTACAAGAAAGATGAAGATTCGATGAAAAATGTGCAATGTCTCGAGAACGGTTCATGTTAGCGTTCTAAAATTCATGTCAATCGTTTTCTAATGAAAAATTACATAAGAAATATCTATTTGCGTAACTTTATTAGTGATTTTGATTTTTTGACCATTTTTTCCAAATTTTATTCGAAAATTTAGGGGGGTTCTGAACATTCGATTGCGTATGAAAACAACAGGCTTCCAGTGTTTACGGATTGTGATTTTTGTACCAAATTTCGTTTAAATCGGTCCATTCGTTCGTCAGTTATCGTCTCCACAGACTCACTGACACACACACACGGGCGCACGCACGCACACACACACACACACACACACACATACATTCACATTCACACACACACACACAGACATCACTTCAAAAATGTTTGATTCGTGATCAGGGATGCTTGAAACGTGCTCTCCCGTCGAAAACTCGAATTCGGATTTTCAACCCTGTCACAATACTTTCCTTATACGTTATGTATATATAAGTATAATTAATGGACAAGAAATATTAATGGTAGTAATATTAATGGACACTCGGCGATTCACGAGAACATGAACTGAATTGCGCAGTCGCACTGTGCATGCAAAAGTAATTCAAAAAATCTGATGTGGGCAGCACATGACTTTCCTTATATAATGCAACGAATTTACTACTTGTATAGCAAAAAAATAGATTATTACTTTCCTTATATACATAATGTATAAGGAAAGTATTGTGACGGGGTCGAAAATTCGAAATCGAGGTTTCGACGGGAGAGCACATTTCAAGCATCCCTGATCACGAATCAAACATTTTTGAAGTGATGTCTGTGTGTGTGTGTGTGTGTCAGTGGGCCTGTGGAGACGATAACTGACGAACGAATGGACCGATTCGAACCAAATTTGGTACAAAAATCACAATCCGTAAACACTGGAAGCCTATTGTTTTTATACGCAATCGAATGTTCAGAACCCCCCCCCCCTAAATTTTCGAATGAAATTTTGAAAAAATCGTCAAAAAATCAAAACCGCTAATAAAGTTACGCAAATATACATTTCTTATGTAGTTTTTCATTAGAAAACGATTGACATAAATTTTAGAACGCTAACATGAACCGTTTACGAGATATTGCACATTTTTCAAAAAAATTATCAAAAAGTCATATAAAATAAAAAAAACAATGTTTCCTATTGAGAAACATGATCACTTTTCATATGTAATACCATGCGATAAATTGGGTGACATCGTTCTCGTGGATCTAGCTCGTTCCATTCATGAAAAAAGATACTTTGAATAATACATTTGTATTTGAACGCCAATAGTCATTTATCTGCAATAAGAATAACCTATTTCTCCGTCCATAACGCTTGGCGAGATTTTGGCGACTAATTTGGCGGAGTGTCACCAACTTGGCGACATCTTAAATTGTTGCCAAATTAACGAAAATCTCGCCAAATGGATAAAAATGACGCTAAATCAATGAAAATGACCACTAATTGTCGAAAATTCAATATCTTGGAAAGAATATTAGTATCAACTATAAGAAAAACCTATTTCTTTTTACTGTAAGAGTAGTAAATTCATTACATTATACAAGGAAAGTCATGTGTTGCCCACATCAGATTTTTTTTATAGTAGTTATTTATATTCTTTCCAAGATATTGAATTTTCTTCAATGAGTCGTTATTTTCCATGTTGTCATCATCAGTGAGTCATCATTGATTTAATGTCATTTTTATCCATTTCGCGAATTTTTAGTAAATTTAGCAACATTTAAAAATGTCGCCAAGTTGGCGACATTCCACCAAATTCGTCGCCCAAATCTCTCCAAGCGTTATGGACGAAGAAATAAGTTATTCTTACAGCAGATAAATGACGGCGTTCAAATTCAAAAATATTATTCAATGTATCAATATTATTCAATGTATTCAATTTCATGAATGGAACGAGCTAGATCCACGAGAATGATGTTTCCCAATTTATCACATTTAACATATAAAAAGTGAACATGTTTCTCAATAGGAATATTTTTTTTTATCTTATATGACTTTTTGATAATTTTTTTGAAAAATGTTCAATATCTCGAGAACGATTCATGTTAGCGTTCAAAAGTTTATGCCAATTGTTTTCTAATGAAAAATTACATAATAAATGTCTATTTGCGTAACTTTATTAACAATTTTGATTTTTTGGTGATTTTTTCAAAATTTCAATCGAAAATTAAGGTGGTTCTGAACATTCGATTGCGTATAAAAACAATACGCTTCCAGTGTTTACGGATTGTAATTTTTGTACCAAATTTCATTCCAATCGGTCCATTCGTTCGTCAGTTATCATCTCCACAGACTCACTGAGACACACACATACTTTCACACATACACACAGACATCACTTCAAAAATGTTTGATTCGTGATCAGGGATGCTTGAAACGTGCTCTTCCGTCGAAAACTCGAATTCGAATTTTCGACCCCGTCACAATACTTTCCTTATACATTATATGTATATAAGGAAAGTAAAAATCTGATGTGGGCAGCACGTGACTTTTCCTGCAGACTTAAATCCACGTTCTTTTTATTTTAATTAAATTTAATTCACTTTTAATTCAATTTTTGTTCTCATTTGGTAACTGGACTTATTGTCAAAGATGGCGTAGAGAAAATACGAAAAAACTAAAATATCTCGAGAACGGCTAGTCCTAGTGTAATGGAGTTGGTCTTATTCTTTTCATCGTTAAAAATTACGTATAAAACAAGCATTTAATGGATATATTTGAGCATACATAGTTTTTTATTTTAGATTTTGATGGTTTTTGAGGGTCATTTTGCAAAAAAAAGCAGGTTGTTTCTTTCCGAATCGTACCAAATATAATCAGCATCAGGGTGACCCACAAGCGACTAATCTACGGAATGAATTTTGTGAAATTCGGTCCATTAGTTTTAGGTTTCCATTAGTTTAGAGTGTATACAGTCTTTCGTGAACCATTTCGCAAAAAAAGCGGGTTCTTTTATCCCGAATTGTACTCAAAACTTATCAGCATCAGATTCGTCCACAGGTGACTTATCTACCAAATTTTATGAAATTCGGTGAATTAGTGTTTTAGTTAGAATGAATACGAAATCTGCATAGACAGACACACACACACAGACGTCACGCTAAAAATAGATTTTTCGTATTCTAGAGGTTTCGAAATGCGTAGATCCGTCGAAAATTCGAGTTGCGATTTTCGGTATGATTCGAATACTTTCCCTATAGATGACCATGGATTGCAGGGAAAGTAAAAAATAATCGTTTAGTGATTTATGCTGAATAACAGTTTTTAAGGAATATAGTTTTCCCTTACTTCCATTCCTTACATACATTACTTCCATGAAAAAAACTATCGCGATCTTAATTTACATTACACGCGGTCGTAAATCCCCATTGACACGTTGATTTGATTGGCATTACCGTGAATGCGACCATAAATTTACATTAGTTTAGACAAAAAGGCAATTCTCCGTAGGAAACTATGCAAATTCGGTAATCCGTAGTATAGGGTTGTTTCCGTAGAAACTAGAATCCGTAGTAATCGACATCTCGCTCTTGCATGAATTAGTGGGAGAATCGTCGTTTTCACCATCGCGCGGAAACGGTTTACCCGAAGAATGAGAAAACTTCGATCTCAAAATTGACGCCTTTGTTTTCAAATTCGTAATACTTCTGGAAATTTGTGACCGATTTTCGTATTTATGACTTTTTCGGGACTTCCTTGACCTGTAGACATCGTGACCGGCCAATTTTTCTTTTTCACAAAATCAATGCGTAAAAATATGCTTTACTTAATTTTCAAAGCGTATTTTACTATTTTATAGCGTTAAATACGCGTGTAGAGACGTTGTCTCGACCTCTGCTTTGAACTGTTCCCTCGCATTCAGAGAGTCAGCAACGATTTTACCTACCCCATGGAGTTAAAAAATTGCCGTAGAAATCCCGACGTCAAACGAGATCCGTGAGACTGTCAGTCCTCCCAAGTGACCCTGGGCGTATATTTGAAATAGGCTAAAATTTATATCTACTTACCACATCGAATACATGAATGGAAATGGTATCAAATGAGAGGTTTTTATGTCCCGTAAGCGGATTTATGAGTATTGCAGTCTGCTAGCAGGCAGCATGCCAGACGCCTCAAAAGTCGAAATTTTGATATTTATAGATCTATACTTCAAAAACTTAAGGGTAGAACTCAACCAAATTTTTTATTTAGAGGTATTGAAATATGTACATTAAGATTATGTAAGAGAAACCATATGTTATAATTCACTTTGTTTTTCCCATCAAAATTTCTAAAAATTGAAATTATTACTTCAAACGGGGTATATATAGTATGTTTGTCTCATTTCAAATCTTTAAAGTCTTAATTAACTATGATACACTAATGGTAGCAATATAAAAGTTGGAATGTCGTTGTTTATTATATGGTAAATTTTTTATTCTTCAGAATGTTAATATTATCGGGTCTGTCCATCTTAGGCCTGTCATAGAATGTACTCATTTCACAAATCTTTGCGAGTCCTTTATTAGAGCCTCCGCACAACTTTGGCTGGAAGGAAACTTTGCGATTGCGCTGGAACTAACTTTTCGGGGAAAGAAAATATACTGCCAGATTTGGCATTTAATCGCCTTTTCATTTGTTTGATCGTTTTTATTTGTTTGATCGTTTAAAATTTATTTCCACTTCTCTGTGTAAAATCAATGAGTGCTTCATTCATATCAGCCATATTGCAGACTCGATGAGCTAAATAATTTTGCGTTAAAGAGATTCAGCAATTCTTATACAAATCCTCTTACAGCTTGATGTGTTTACATTCTCCATACGTGAAAAATTAGGCTTCGTTGTAGAAACAATCAAAGTCTGATGATCATTTAAACTCCAAAATATTGTAATTGCGTTGGCTCAGTATATAGATGCACAGAAAAAATAAATAAAGCGGTTTTAGGACGGATTCGGCACTAAATATAAATTAAAAAGAACTTTAAAAATCACGATTTTGACACAGCCATATTTTATTTTGAAGTGGATCACGTGATCTTATCATATAATATGGATACAATTATTATTTTAATTTTTATTTGAAAAACTACAGAACATATTTTGCTGATTTTTTATATATTTTACGGGATAATTTAAATATTTCCTAACATTTTTGAAGTAATTTTGTGAATTTTAAATTCGCTTAAAATATTTGAAAAATTAGGTCCCATAGGCTTCAATGTATTTTATTTTTTCAACCGGGGTTCAATCCAAAACTAATTCGGTGATATTATTCATTTACATTCCCATATGCCCCACAGACCACCTCAACAACATGCTAAAATTTCATTTTGATAAAGTCATTTTTACCGCATTTATCGTGTGAACGGACAGACAGACAGAATGGACAAAGTCATAAACACTTTCCAACTATGTTGTAAAGTGTTAATAAATAGAATGTAGTCGTACACAGAGGCCGTTCAACGGGCTTTTAGACATAAGTATACATTTAACACCTAATAAGACAACGTATTATAGTGTTTATGATAAAAGAAAACACTATAACTTTAGGATACATTATATAAATAACTGGTATTTTAATTTAAGTATCAGGATATTTCACAATATAGTCATTAATCACTTTAAACGCAGTGAAAGAATGCATTCATATAGAAAGGATCGGTTAAAAAATAATACTATATTTATTAAAAAGGCTTTAACAGAAAATTATCCTTTAATATTTATTAGTCAATGTTACAATGTGGTGCACAGCAAAGTTTTCGAAGAATTCAGTAAGGATTTTGGCAACCCCTTTATTACCAGAAATAAAATGGCATCGATACAGAGAGGTAATATATAAGCGCGTTAAGATGACGATTGTAATTTAGACACATGAATGGTATTTGTAGTTCGGATATGGCGTTGAGTTTGTCTTACGTGTAGATTTATATTTCTATTCTGTTATAGTTTATATATGGTCTCTTTTGTTGTGGGATTTTACTTATACGGATGAATTTTCTTCGTGTGGGCGTCTTCTGTTTCGGCGTTATTCTGAAAATGACCACAGGTAATACATGGCTCCGTGAGTATTGCCAGTGGTGTAAAAGTCGACTTGTAAAGGGGAACTAGGGTCACAATCCCCCTAGGCCATTTATGTATTTCATGTTGGCCTTTTTCACTCTTCATGTCCTCTGTATTCAGTTTATGCTATATTATATATATATATATATATATATATGCACCCACGCATAAACACAGACATAACCTCAAATACGTTCAATTTCCGACCCTATCATAGTTCTTTCTAGTGATTCCGGTCATATTTTGACTTTTTGGAACGACCACGGTTCTCTTAATTAATGCATTACGAAATACATGGTGAAAAAGGATTTCTAGTATGTGTTGCCCATATCAGAGTTTTCTTATTGAAACACGATTTTACATGGGTTTGATTCTCTACGGTTCAAAGATTAAGAAAAATCAGGAAGTGGGTAAAAGAACAAGATTTCTAAACTGTTTCTATTTCGGAGAACAAAATTATTGTGTCTAACCCGGGCAAACCTAATACACGCAGACGGTCATTTCCTCAAACATGTGCAAGATGTGTTCAGAAGATTTTAAATCTTGCGTTCTCTGCCATCTATATCTCGAACTCAAGTATTTTCAAGCAAGAGTTAATTTCTATAAATAGTTAAATTCATTAGAATCTTGTTAATTTCTATATACAATAGCCAAAGTAAACATTCATTAAAAATTCGCTAATTTCCATATACAGTAGTCAAAGTAAAAATTCATTGAAAAGCTTGTTGATTTCTGTATACAATAGTAAAACTAAAAATTCATTAAAAACTTGTTAATATCTATATACAATAGTCAAAGTAAAAATTCAGTAAAAGCTTGTTTATTTCTATATACAATAGTCAAAGCAAAAATTCATTAAAAGCTTGTTAATTTCTATATACATTAGTCAGAGTAAAAAATCATTAAAAGCTTGTAAATTTCTATATACAATAGCCAAAGTAAAAATTAGCTTAAAAGTTTGTTAATTTTTATATATAATAGGCAAAGTAAAAATTCATTAAAAACTAGTTAATTTCTATATATAGTCAGAGTAAAAATCCATTAAAAGCTTGTTAATTTCTATATACAATAGTCAAAGTAAAAATTCATTAAATGCTTGTTAATCTCTATACACAATAGTCAAAGTAAAATATCATTAAATTCTTGTTAATTTCTGTAGTCAAAGTGAAAATTCATTCAAGTTTGTTAATTTCTATATACATTAGTCAGAGTAAAAATTCATTAAAGGCTTGTTAATTTCTATATACAGTAGTCAAAGTAAAAATTCATTAAAAGCTTATTACTTGTCAAAATACTTTATTACAAAGAAACAGATTTGACAGGTTAAGTATCTAAAATTTATCAGCGATTTAAAAAAAAATTACTAATTAACTAAATTTCTTAACTTTCATCTATAGCATAAAACTGTCATTTAATAATGGGAACTAACATGCGTATACATTTAATGAGGTCATTAAAATATTTCATAGCGAAATCTGAAATATTGAGTTAATTAAAGCAGCTCCAGCAGTTTTAGAAAGCGTACTGATGCAAATATATTCCATTTTTTTTACTATTTAAAAAAAGGAAATTATGTGTTATTTTAAGAAAATATACGATAACATAAATTGGTATTTCTTTCTCATTTTAAACGACGGCGATGAAATAATTAATATCACCCATTACTGAAGTGAGAAATGTGAAATAAATCTTTCTTTTCAATTATATCATCTTGTAATATATTAATTAGTTTTTTGTATTTAGCAATCTGGGAATACGTTGTTACAGCCACTATAGATAATTGCGAATTGAGCTTTGATGCACTTACAGGGATGGGTCTATATTAATTTCATCTCAGCTATGCAAGCTATTAAATCACGGGCGGCTATCTATGCATGTCCAGAGATTTTTTTTCAATTAATTCGCGTTCACCAAAATTGTGGTTGGTATTTTATGATAAAGAGTTTTAACACCATTAAATATTTCAAAATTAAACTAAATGATAGGAGATAATCCCAAACTTTCCAAGGAGATAAGGAGGGATTCGACTTCTAAGCCAAATTCCATACATTTCTTAACCATACATTATTTCATGTATTTATATCTGAAGCGATGTATTTAGTATACCGACTAGTCACTCAAATTGGGACCAAATTGTTTGAGCGGTTTTTACTTTCCTTATACATAATGTATAAGGAAAGTATTGTGACTGGGTTGAAAATTCGAATTCGAGTTTTCGACGAGAGAGCACGTTTCAAACATCCCTGATCACGAATCAAACATTTTTGAGGTGATGTTTGTGTGTGTGTATGAAAGTATGTGTGTGTGTGTGTGTGTGTGTGTGTGTGTGTGTGTGTGTGTGTGTGTGTGTGTGTGTGTGTGTGTGTGTGTGTGTGTGTTGTCAGTGAGTCTGTGGAGACGATATCTCACGAACGAATGAAGCGATTCGAATGAAATTTGGAACAAAAGTCACAATCCGTGAATACTGGAAGCCTATTGTTTTTTATACGTAATCGAATGTTCAGAACACCCATAAATTTTCGAGTGAAATTTTGAAAAAATCATCAAAAAATCAAAATCTTTAATAAAGTTCCACAAATAGACATTTCTTATGTAATTTTTTCCTTAGAAAACGATTGACATAAACTTTAGATCGCTAGCATGAACCGTTCTCGAGATATTTTACATTTTTAAAATAAATTTATCAAAAAATCCCATAAATTAAATTATGCGATATATTGGGTGACATCATTCACATGGATTTAGTTCGTTCCATTCATGGGAAAAGGTACTTTGAGTAATACTTTTGCATTTGAACGCCAATAATCATTTATATGCTATAAGAATAACTTATTTCTCTGTCCATAACGCTTGGCAAGATTTTGGCGACGAATTTGGAGGAATGTCGCCAACTTGGCGACTTTTTAAAATGTTGCCAAATTAACGAAATTCTCGCTAAATGGTTAAAAATGACGCCAAATCAATAAAAATGACGACTAATTGTCGATAATTCTACATCGTGGCCAAAATATAAGTATCTACTATAAGAAAAACCTATTTTTTTTACTGTACAAGTAGTAAATTCAATGCATTATATAAGAAAAGTCATGTGTTGCCTAAAATTACGAAGAGTTACTGATTTTGAAAAAAAAAGTAATGAGTGTGGTTTAACTCGACTTTCTCATACCACAATTTTTTTTCTAATTTTTACAAGAAAAAATTTGCAAAATCGGTATCGTGAATCCACATGATTACAACTATAGCGTGTTACCCTTCATTTTAAAGGGCTTGAAAAAGTATTTCGATTGATACCATATTTGACAATGTCCCCCCCCCCTCTCCCCGGGAGATAACTTGCCCTCCAAAGGGGAGCAATGGCGTCACTAACAAAAAGATTTTGTACAGCGGCTATTACTTATAACAATGATTGAAACTATTAAGTCACGTGATCATTGAGCCATAAATAAACCCTTTTATGCATGATTATGCCACATTTTGCCCTATGTTGCCATATTAAAAAATATAAAATTTAGAATAAGGTTAAAAGTTTTCACTCCATTAAAAAAATTCTATCTAGTTCTTGATTTCTTGATAACAAAACTGGATATAAAGTTTCATGAAAATCCATTAACATTTGTGGCTGTTACTGTGTACACAAGAAATCAACCCCAGACCATAAGACAAATGGGCATCACTCCCAAAATAGTCAAAACGTGTTCAGCAGATCGTGAAACATGTATTGGCATCAAAACCTCGAAACCGACTTGTGATTAAATCACGATAACCATACTTTTCTTAAGCTACATCCGTTAAAACAAAAATGTCACTTAATCTACTGTTGAAATCCTCTCTATTAAGAAAAGTGATGTAAGTCACAGTCACTTTTACCATACTTTCCTCCAGCTTAGGGCGAGAAAAGTAAGAATTGCAATAAATTTTCAATTATGTGCAATTTTTTTTTAATTTGGCGTATAATGCTTCAAGATATGCTAATGTCGAATAGAAAAATTTCACTGTTGGTAAAATTTATTGTAAATAATTTAATTTCATCTTTACCCGCTATCTAAAATCGTCATTTGGAGTTATTTTCTTGCAAGATCGTAAATCACCTTGGTGTCTCATTTATTTACTTTAACATGATCGTGTAGCGTGTGACACTGGGCATGTGCCGGGGCGCAGCGGCAGGAAGAAATTAAAGTGCATGGAGTTCATGGCGTGTGCTATATACTTCACTCTTTTCAGTTCTATTGGTTCACTTTCGGTAATCTTAGAGTCGAAACAGCATAGCCCAGTAATTAACGTGGGAGGGTCGTACACGGTAGTTCCGTTTCCACTCCTCGAAGACCCTCATAATTATCCCCCTTGTCTCACGATAAATCTGTAGGTCCGAAAGTCTTCCTGAGAGGTGATGGGTTAGGGGAAGAATGGTACGGTCTCTGTGGTTGCCACTCCCCTGGGTTCCGGTCTAAATTAGCCTTTCGCAGCAAACGGACACCAGACATTTACAGGAGCGCATAAGCCTACGGGCCTTAGTTGTCAACAAATTTAAAAGCGCTTTTGTGACAATTTCCTTTTATAAATAATGTTGTTATAAGTAGAGCTATTGCTGGACAAGTGCCTTTATAGAAACGGGCCCAGCTTGTCGCCAACGGTGGTTAGTAATATTTAAGATGAGCTTAACTTTCGTGTTTTATTACATTTAATAACTTTGCAATTATAGGTATACGTTTTCTATTTGTAACCAATAAAATGTTTGTCATTTTATTAATTTCCATTTCATTAATTCTACGGGGTAGGAAGTTTCATTGTAATTTCTTTATCACAGAGAAATATGTAATTAATGTTTTCCCTCTAGAAATATAATACTTTCCGAACCCAGAAATCGCTTAACAAAAGTTAAATGAGATTTTCTACAGTAGGAAATACATTCTATTTGTAGATAGCTTTACGAGGAGAACATCAAGGCATACCAACTTGAAGTTTATTGGTACTCTTAGTTTTACTCTTAGTTTTAAATCTCGGGGTATGTACCCATTTCCCGGGGTATGAAAATGCTGCGCATGCATGCATATTTGTAGTAAGAATACCTGCTATAGTACCAAAATTAATCAATTTAACTACCAAATCAAATAATTTATGAATTAAAAACACGTGATGAGATTTTTTAAGTATCCGTTTGATATTAAAACATAGTTTTTAAAATCCAGCTATTTTATTCCTTATACTTCTTATTAACTTCGTATGAACTCTCTTTGTCCTTTTGTTCAAAATCGTTCAACGCGCTCGTTCTCGGCTCCCAGAAGACATCGAGGGCTGAAACGCTCCATATAGTTTCATCTCATGAACCGTTTTCGCGTCCTTGCATTACGCCATTAGGTCATCTACGTGCGTCATCTTTGACGGACTCGTTTTCGGCTCATAGAACAAGAAGAGAACTGAAATTTGGCACCCAATTTCATCCCGCGGAAAACTTTCATCTTTCACGTCATTATTTTACGTCTTTATGTCATTTACGTATGTCATAATTTTATTTTTCCTCTTTTCATGTATTTATTTTGAAAATTACGGTTTTATGTCGTTAGAAATCTTCTCCTGGTTCAAACGCGTCGATCCATCTATAATACCGTTACGAACGTGTAAAATGCTTTGGAGACTCTTTTTCTCACTCTCTCTGAAGTCTCTTTTGAAAACCAAACGGAGAAAACACCCGTACAGGCATCCGTTACCATATGCGAAGTTCGAAGAAAGGTTGCCAAATTCGCCAATTTATCGCCAATTTGGCGGATTTTCGAAGGTTCGAGAAGCACCTCTAAATAACGATTATTCTACGAGATATGAGATATTTCTGGAAGTTTTTACAGAGAGAGCATATAAAAGGAGTCGTCACTCAGTTGGAGGGCAGTTAACGTGATATGAGATATATTGAACAGTGATATTCGGCGATATTTTGCGAAATGAAATACGCCAATGTTTTGAGAATAGTGTCGGTTGTTTTGTGAAACTAGTGGAGCATTTAAGCGCTGTTTTACTGATTATTGTTCTTGTTTCCACTGTGCTTTTGAATGAACGTGCTAGTTATCCAGAAATTTGATCTCATTCTTGTATCCTGATCGTACACCGAGGATTCTAGCAGTTGCGCAGTAACAATAATTTACAAGTTTGAATGTAAATTACGATAAAAAAAATAAAATAATAATAAAACAAGAAAGATCAATCATGCTTAAAGCATCGATTATGAAACACTTTCCAACTTCAATGCAATTTTATTTAAAAAAGTCTAAAATGCAATACATTCCTCGGTAATATTTTAAAACTTATCACAATACTACATTAATTTATTATATTTGAAAACTTAAACCTTCATTGAAAAAAATGAACTTCATTCAAATGACGGCATTGAAATATAAATTGCTTGGTTTAATTATCTCTAAAATGCGATACATTCCACGGTTATACTTTTAAAATTATCATAATACTACGATAATTTATTATATTTGAAAACTTCATCGAAAACAACTGAAATTAATTCAAATGACGTCATAGAAAAACATAACACGCCTGGATCTCTCTATAAAAACAGCATTTCATTCATAACTTTCTCCCATTCATTTCATTCATCACAATACTATAATAACTTATTTTATTTAAAAATTAAGACCATGGAGCTACAAGTAATTAAACTCTTTGCATAAAACTTCATCAAAAAAAATCGTCCTTCTCTTTATAAAATCAATTAATATTTCATTCATATCAGCCATGCAGACTCCATGGGCTAAATTATTTTGTGGTAAAGAAATACAGCAATTCTATTACAACTCATTATACATATTTTGCTGTTTATATTTTACATAAGTGAAAAATAGGCTTAGTTGTAGAAATAATCAAATTTGGATAATCATTTAAACTCAAATATATTGTACTTGCGTTGTTTCAGTTTGTAGATGCACAGAATTTAAGCAAAAATAAAGTAGTTTTAGGACGGATACAACACTCAATATGAATTAAAAAGAACTTAAAAAATCACGATTTTGAAACAAGATGGATGCCATATATCATTTTGAAGTGGGTCATGTGATCTTTTCATTTCATGGTCACGTGATCGTTTCATATAAGAGGTGTAATTATTATTTCAATTTTTATTTAAAAAACTACTTAATATATTTCACCGAATTTTTTTTTATATATTTTATTGAACAATTTGAAAATTATCTAAAATTTTCGAAGCAATTTGTGAATTTTAAATTCGCCTAAAAAATGTTTGAAAAATTAGGTCCCACAGGGCTCAATGTATTTCATTTTTTCAACCCGGGTTCAATCCAAAACTAATTGGGTGATATTATTCATTTATACTCCCATAGGTCCTACAGACCGTCTGAACAACATACTGAAATTTCATTTTGATTAAGTCATTTTTACGGCAGTTATCGTGTTAACGGACAGACAGATAGACAGACAGACAGACAGACAGAACGAACAAAGTCAGAAACACTTTTCAACTTTGTTATAAAGTGTTAAAAAAATGAAGACTAAATTATGAGAAAAAAATCTGATATGGGCAACACATGACTTTCCTTATATAATGCAATGAATTTACTACTTTTACAGTTTAAAAAGATGTTATTCTTATAGTAGATACTTATATTCTTTCCAAGATATTTAATTCTCTTCAATTAGTCGACATTTTCATTGATTTAGCGTCATTTTTATCTATTTGGCGAGATTTTTGTAAATTTGGCAACAATTAAAAATATCGCCAAGTTGGCGACATTCCGCCAAATTTATCGCCTAAATCTCGCCAAGCGTTATAGACGGAGAAATAAGTTATTCTTAAAGCAGATAAATGACTATTGGCGTTCAAATGCAAAAGTATTACTAAAAGTATCTTTTTTTTTTTTATTTTATATAACTTTTTGAGAATTTTTTTGAAAAATGTGCAATATATCGAGAACGGTTCATGTTAGCGTTCTAAAATTTATGTCAATCGTTATCTAATGAAAAATTACATAAGAAATGTCTATTTGCGTAACTTTATTAAAGGTTTTGATTTTTTGATGATTTTTTCAAAATTTCACTCGAAAATTTAGGGGGTTCTGAGCATTCGATTGCGTATAAAAACAATAGGCTTCCAGTGTTTACGGATTGTGGTTTTCGTACCAAATTTCGTGCGAATCGGTCCATTCGTTCGTCAGTTATCGTCTCCACAGACACGCACACACACACATACAGACATCATTTCAAAAATGTTTGATTCGTGATCAGGGATGCTTGAAACGTGCTCTCCCGTCGAATACTCGAATTCGAATTTTCGACCCCGTCACAATACTTTCCTTATATATTATGTATATAAGGAAAGTAAAAACAAGTATTTTAATGTCTTCTCTAACTGATTTGCGCACGGAAAAGTTGAAAATAAATTTTAATCACACTTAAAATATAACCAAATTAATGGTGTAGTGAGGTTCAATTAAAAACAACACAATGTAATTATCAATAAGCAAAATTTACAATGTGCCCATTTGTCGACCGGACAGAAAGGTGTAGGCAGATTTAATTCAGAACAATACCATATAAATCTGAACATTATCTAAACATGATATTATGCAAAATTGTCAAAACTATTTATCCTCTGTATACACGATCAATTTTGAATATTATCAATTTTAGATAATGATAAGATTTAAGTAAAATTGCGTTGAATTGGGCATTGTTACAACGTATCCTCTGGAATCGTGGGTGTGCGCTCAGTATACAAATATGAGTCCAAACTTCTGGATACCTAACACGTTTATTCACAAGCACAACGTAAACAGCAACAATATAGTCAAACAGCTCTTAAATACTCCACAAAATAGCTCATATTATTCTCAAAAAATTGATGAAAATAATTTCACAAACCAGCTACTACTATTCTCAAAACATCGACAAAATTTAGAGTTCAATGTAGTTCGTATCTCGTCAAATACTCTCCGTCTGCGTGATGATGCCTTTCACAAACCCGCCATAGAAACTTTTGTAAATCTCACATCGTAGAATAATCGATATCTCGAAGTGCCTTTTGAAGATTCGGAAAGTCGCCAAATCGACGATAAATCACCAAATCTGGCAGCCCTTCTTGGACCTTCGAAATTCTGGAAACCCTACATCCACGTCATGGGAAAGCGGTACGGGTGTTTTTCCCCGTCAGAAAAGACTCTGGTGAGGAAATATTACGCATTCCCAACAATAGTTTTGATAATATTGCGAAATACTGCTTGAGATGCTGTGATATGTCATACTTTGCGATGTAAAATTATTTTGACTTTTCTAAGAGGTATCGAAGTATATAATAAATTGCATTGCAGGAAAATTTAGATTTATTGAAATCTATGTGCTGTGAATGCATCAAGGACATTAATCCTGAACTCCCATTTAAAGAAATACGTAAAGAAGCGGACCATTAATCTTTAGCTACCAATGTGAGGAATATTCCTTTACTTGGGGCCTTTGAAGAAATCTTTACGCTTTTTGGAATAAATTGAGATAGTACATTTGTGAATACGATGCATCATTTATTAATGCATTGCACATTAACGTAATTAAATATTTTTAATATTTTGCAAACCGTTACCGTGATATAAAATTAAGTTAATCACAGATGCAGAATCCTTTGTAATTTAGTAATAGAAATATATTGTTACGAACGCGTAAAATGTTCTCACTAGAGTGTCTTTTAAAAACCAAACGTAAAAAAAACCCGTTCAGGCAACCTTTCCTATGACGTTATTCTAGGGTTGCCATACGCTGATGATTGGAGGATGCGTTTGCTAGAATTGGCGTTTTATAGCCAATTTGACGACTTTTCAAAGGTTCAAGAAACACCTCTAAATAACGAATATTTTATGAGATATGAGAGATTTCTAGAAGTCTCTATAGAGAATCTATATAAGGAGCCATCACTCAGTTAGAGAGCAGTTGACGTGTTACGAGCTACATTCAACTGTGGTATTCGTCAATGTTTTAAGAATATTATCGGCTATTTTGTGAAATTAGTGGAGCATTCATTTGCTGTTTTGCTGACCTGGCAGTTAGAGATCTTGAGATATAGTTATCGGGCGATTTGCTGTATATTGTTCCAGTTTACGCTGTGCTTGTAAATAAGCGTGTTAGTTATTCAGAAATTTGGACTCATTCTTGTATCCTGAGTGTACACCCACGATTGAAAAGGATACATCGTAACAATATGCTAAAAAATCTGATGTGGGCAGCGCGCACATGACTTTCTTCACGTACTGTAGTGAATTGTTTTCTTTCAGAGGAAAAAAATAATGCACAAGGTTCCAGAACACACACGAACTGCACAAGAGATGCAGAAATTTTTCTGGATGGCAGTATGTAAATCTATTTCGGAGTAGCCAATTAAATTATACACTGAGTTGTAAAAATATACACGCACCCATAAGAAATTGAGATACAACCACGAAACTCGCTGTATGAGGAGATATGTAAATGATTAGAATATGGGAGCCAAAAGTAATGTTTGATTAAGAAATGGAGACAACAAGATGATGGTAATTTAGAAAGTGGTAAATCCTCCCCTGGCAACTACACAAACCGATTTTCGGTGCGGTATAAAGAAAATTAAGTTGCTTATATCCCTCTGCGGAAGGTTCTGCTAAAAATATTACCACTGGTTAGATAATTCCTTGGTATTCTGAGAAGGCTGCAATTGCCGTCCCAGCATGTCCTAGACGTGTTCTATTGATGATAGGTTTTGAATTCTGGATGGCCATTGGAAAGTATTAAATCCCCGAACACATTGTTGTGAAAGTCGTGCAGTATGTGGTCGAACGTTGTCTTGTTGATAAATGGATCCTGGGCGGCTTCACAGCTTAGCAGAACAATCGGATGCATAATATCATCGATGTAGAAGCGAGTCTTCAGATTGGCTTACTGCACAACTATAGGTGATCGACTGTTGCATGTGATGTCTCCCTAAAGTATCATGCCACGTGTGGTGGCCGTGTGCCGCTCTACAGCAAATTTATAGAACATCTTCTTACATAATTTGTAGTATCAAACAAATAAATCCAGTTCCAATTTCCAGTGATTGATCACACCGGTCGTTTTAAATACTGCATTATGCGTCGTTTTTAACACGCGTTGTATGAGCCTATAACATCTTCGGCGTTGACAGTTTAATCATTTGCATAGCTCTTAAAACGACATTTGCATGCCCCATTTCGCAGCTTCGTGATACAACCAGAAATTGAAAACTTGGGATAAAACTTGAGATAAACTTGAGATTGTTTTAGGTATTTAAACTTGATAAATTGGTTTGTTAAACGGGATCGTAAATTAATTGCGTTATGTTAGGGGTCAGTAAAGTATGTATTTTTCAATAGGGAATCGTATGAAAATAGTATTATTGAATGGGAGGGGTAATGGCTCCCATGTGTCTGTGGATATTAGGAGCGGATGCCCACCGGTTCCTGTTTCCATGCATGGTTAGGGTGTACTTCGACAGGTGTAGCGCGCGAAGCGCGCAAACGTTGCTAATTTGGCATTATTTCTGCCAATTTGGTGGCATTTGCTGGAGTAATATGTGATATATTCATAAGCTACTGTTAAATTTTAAACTATGGACTGTATGTCAATTTTTTTTAATTGCAATATAAAAATAGTGGAAGTATAAAACGCATAAAAAGTATCTGCTTTTAAAAATTTGTCTATTAATCGCAAGGATTCCCTTCAAAATGTATTTGAAAGAAAATATTACCGTCTTTCTAATGGTGTCAGGATGGAAAAATTGCGATAATATTTCCAGTCGCTAAGATATCGACATATGTGAACACCGTCCAAAATCATTGTAATTCAGGCTAAAACATAAAAGAACTAAAACACTAATTCGAAAGTTTAAAAGAAATGACGCCGAGGTGAATCACTTTGAGTGCAGAAGTACCTGTCTACCAAATTTCATAGTCGTATAACGCTTAGATTTCCCGCTACAAACTGCAGAAACAGATAGATACATACACACAGACATCTTTTTTTATTAAGAAAGAAGCTTATTTACGTGGTCCGATAGGATTTAACAGATTAGATAAAGAATAAAAGATTTTAACACTGCAGAGAAACTCATGTGATTATCGGTTTTAACATTTTACAACAAACTTGAAAAGTGTTTATGACTTTGTTCATTCTGTCTGTCTGCCCGTTAGCACGATAACTGTCGTAAAAATGACTTAATCAAAATGAAATTTTAGTATGTTGTTCTGAAATTTTAGTATGTTGTAGGACCTATGGGAATATAAATGAATAATATCACCCAATTAGTTTTGGATTGAACCCGGGAACATGAAAACATGAAATACATTTGAACGCTATGAGACCTAATTTTTCAAACATTTTTTAAGCGGATTTAAAATTCACAAATTGCTTCGAAAATTTTAGGTAATATTCAAATTATTCCATAAAATATATAAAAAAATTTCAGCAAAATATATTCAGTAATTTTTTAACAAAAATTAAAATAATAATTACACCTCGTATATGAAGCGATCACGTGACCATGATATGAAAAGATCACGTGACCCACTTCAAAATATAATATGGCATCCATCTTGTGTCAAAAGTTTAAGTCAAAAGTTTTTAAAGTTTTTTTAATTCATATTTAGTGTTGTATCCGTCCTAAAACCGCTTTATTTTTGCTTAAATTCTGTGCATCTACATACTGAAACAACGCAAATACAATATATTTGAGTTTAAATGATCATCCAAATTTGATTATTTCTACAGCCAAGCCTACCTTTCATTTATGGAAAATGTAAACAGCAAAATATGTAGAATGAGTTGTATAAGAATTGCTGCATTTCTTTAACGCAAAATTATTTAGCTCATGGAGTCAGCATAGCTGATATGAATGAAATATTCATTGATTTTTCAGAGAGAAATGCGATTTTTTTCGATGAAGTTTTAAGCATAGAGTTTAATTACTTGTAGCTCCATGGTCTCAAATTTTTAAATAAAATAAATTATCATAGTATTGTGATGAATAAAATGATTGGGAAAATGTTATGAATGAAATGCTGCTTTTATAGAGAGAGCCAGGCGTGTTATTTTTTTATGACGTCATTTGAATGACTGTCAGTTGTTTTCGATGAAGTTTTCAAATATAATAAATTATTGTAGTATTATGATGGTTTTTAAAATATTACCGAGGAATGTATCGCATTTTAAAGATGTTTAAACCAGGCAATTTATATTTCAATGCAGTCATTTGAATGAAGTTCATTTTTTTCGGTGAAGGTTTAAGTTTTCAAATATAATAAATTAATGTAGTATTGTGATAAGTTTTAAAATATTACTTAGAAATGTATTGCATTTTAGAGATGTTTAAATAAAATTGCATTGAAGTTTGAAAGTCTTTCATAATCAATGCTTTAAGCATGATTGATCTTTCTTGTTTCCATTCTTAACTGAGTATAATAATACCGATCTAAACAGTATGGAATAAGATTGTATTAGAAAGTAAAGTGTAGCCTCGAATCCGATATATATTTCATACAGATGACAAATAGCAAATGCTCGATACTGACTGCAACCGTACCTGTTTTGCAGCCATAGCCTATTTTTTTTAGCTACTTTGATAATTTCGGCAAACTGATAAGAAAAGTTTATTTTCTTATCAGTTTATTTTAGAAAATTACAAGCTTTCATAAAAATTCCAACTTCATTTCTGAAATATTCAGCACATTATCGTTTGCCGAAGCGTTATATAAAATTTTGGAATAGTGTATTATGAGTTACTACATACATTCTAACTTTGGATTTAATAATTTATTTTTATATATATATATATATATATATATACACAGAGTGATTATAATTTACAGTTCCCGGTTTAAAAATGGTCTCAAATACAAAGCATTGGTCAGAATGATTTGGAATTTTGCGTGAACATTCGTGGAGCAATGCAATTTTGTTTGGTGAAGAAAAAGACAGTAGTTCAAAAAGTCGCCGCTAGGAGAATAATTGGCGCTTTACTACATTAGAATGCAATACAAAAGTAATAAACGCTGACTTACTCATTGGCTAATGACGTAATAAATGTTCAATATGCTGTCCTTCGAATACTGAATTTAAAGTCGATCTTTCATCATCATATGCATGCAAGTAATGAAAAAAAAATCATCCATTGAAACAATGTTACATTCTAAGCAAACGTAAGCCGTATCTTTTTCACAAAAAGTCGATTTAACTTGTTTTGCATAATTGTTCTTCAAATGCTGCTGCAAATGTGCATAAGACAGTGACGTTGCAATAAACGTTTGCTATAAAAATGGAAGAGCGGAACTTGTTTCTCATAATTTAATGAAAAATCTCTATTGTTCTGTCGCAATGACTATATCATTAAAAGATTGTGCTCTTCTTGTCAAATTTTTTTATGAGAATAGCAGCTCTTGTTTAGTAGCTCTAGAAAGTTCAGAACGTTGAAAAAGTTTAAATATGGTCCTCTGTGTGGCAAAAGCTTGCGCAAAATGATTTTAAAATTTGAAGAGACTGGCTCTTTGGACATCAAACCTCGAAGGGGACGGAAAGCAGTCAATGGAGAGATAGTGGAAGACGTAGCTACATCATTAGAAGAAGAGCGTAAAGCTAATGCATCTACGAGTGCACGTGGAATTGCCCGATCATTAGACGTACCCTCCAGTACGGTGCAAAAAATTTTGAAACGCATTTTGAAATATTATCCTTACAAACTGACCCGTGTTCAACAGTTGCTACCGGTGGACAATGTTTCACGTGAAATGTTCGCACCTCAATTTCTGGCTCCGATACAAGTGGACGATGAATGGTCCTGGAACGTTTTGCGTACTGACGAAGCACACTTCTATCTCCATGGAACTGTTAATACGCAAAATTGCAGAATCTGGGCAACCGAAAATCCACAGGAACTACGCCAGGTGCCTCTTCATTCCCCCAAAGTCACTGTGTGATGCGGATTTACAGCAGCGTTTATTATCGGGCCTTTCTTTTTTGAGGAAGTTGGTCCTCATGGCCCCGTCACCTCTTCTGTCAATGGCCATCGATATGAACGTCTTTTGAAAAGTCACGTTATACCCACACTGCAAGAGCTCCAGTGTATCGATAGCACTATTTTCATGCAGGATGGGACTCCACCACATATCGCAAAACCAGTGAAGCAGCTACTTCACAGTCATTTTGGAGATGACAGAATCATCAGCCGGCATTTTCCTGTAAGATAGCCAACAAGTTCCCCTGACCTCAATCCATGTAATTTTTGGCTTTGGGGGCATCTGAAGAATGTGGTGTTTAATGGACACATTACCAATTTAGCGGAACTTAAAGCTGGCATCACGCATCACATCCACAAAATCTCTACAGAAACACGCAAATCTGTTGTTGAACACGCTATTTTGCGCTTTCAGCTTGTTTCAGAATGCGAAGGACAGCATATTGAACATTTATTACGTCATTAGACAATGAGTAAGTCAACGTTTATTACTTTTGTATTGTATTCTAATGTAGTAAAGCGCCAATTGTTCTCCTAGCAGCGACTTTTTGAACTACTGCTTTTTTCTTCTCCAAACAAAATTCCATTGCTCCACGAGTGTTCACGTAAAATTTCAAATCATTCTGACCAGTGATTTTTATTTGAGATTTATATATATATAGGGTGTCCCAAAAACATTGACCTCGGCTTCTGTTTCTCAAATATTGATCTTAGATATATATAATGAATTACAATTTTGCGTAAAAAAAGGTGCAGAATTTTATGAAATCGATAGAAATTTTCAGGGGACTAGATTTGAAGAAATACAAAATTTAAAATTTTATACGGCCCCCGTACAAAAACATTTCCAATGAGTAAAATGCGCTCCATACACTAATAAGGTGATGTACAAAATACATTTTTTTACGCACTTTTGTAATTTATTGTATATGTCTAAGATCAATATTTAAGGAATAAAATCCGAGGTAAATGTTTTTGGGACACCCTGTATATATATATATATATATGTATATATATATATTTAGGGTGTGCCAAAAACATTGATATATATATATACATTGATATATATATATATATATATATATATATATATAGGGTGTCCCAAAAACATTGACCTCGGCTTTTATTCCTTAAATATTGATCTTAGACATATATAATAAATTACAAGGGTGCGTATATATATATATATATATATATATATATCTTGCTTGCAAATGTTTTACAGTGCATGTTTTAAAATCGTAAATTATTTTCCTATTTCCCACTATTAAAACATTTGAAATAAAAGAATATTCCAGAAATGTATCTGTAGATTTACATATCGATATTAAAAAAAATATAATGCCTTTGTTATGATTTCATAATTGAAACATTTTATGCTATACATAATAGTTCAACATTGTTTCAGTTCTAAAGAATAATCATGCACAAAATCCTTCCGATAAATAAAGAAATGCAAATTGCTTTTATGGTCTGAAATGTAAATGCGGTTCATTTTCTGTTGCAGAATTTCTTTTCTTTTGAAAGTAAAATTTAATCAAAATAGGGATTTTTGCATCGTCGGCAATTTAGTTTACTCAACTCTGAATTTAAAACATGCGTTTCTTTGTGTTTAGCGTAGCTTTGAATCCTGCGATATATGTAAAGTTCTATGTGGAGGTTTTAAGTCAATTATGAAATTGTATTTCTTCTCCAGGAATCTTGATGTGGAACATCTCGGGGCACAGAGTAGTTTAAATTTAAAACGAAATGTGGCAGGAATGGAACGAAAGTATGAAAAGGAAGTGACATCATATTGTTACGAATACGTAGCGGGAAAAAGTTATAATTTGATGGTGTGGGTCGCTTGAAATTGGCGATAAATTCGGTGAATTCGGAAAATGTCAGCAACGGCGACTTTTGGAGAGTTCTAGAACCTCTCCGAGTTTTACAGAATGGCTTGAAATTTCACGAGTTGTGTGCTTGTGTCAAAACGTTCTACAGAGTTTATTGTAAAATGTGACTTCCTGTGTGTTACTATGGTAATACAATAGAACTTGGCATGTGAGTTTGACGCATTGGCGACCTATTTACGATGTCTTCTATAGACTCAAAAAGCAATACACATGAAATACGCATTAGACAACACAGATAAATTGACAGAGGGTCACAAAATTTTGTTAAAGCAGTTCTAAAATTGTTCTCTCCAGTGCAGAAAAACAAAATGTGTTTCAGGGTTTTCCTCTTCTACGCAGCAAACAATGCATATGGAGTCTGTTAGGTGAAATAAATATATTCCAGTGAAATAAATATATTATTGTCACTTAGGTGAAATAAATTATTAAATCTGCTATTTTCCGTTCTTCTCATCAACTCCCTAAGATCTTTGGTCAAATTAAACTTCATAAATCTAATCATCCTATGCGTCCTATTGTTTCTAAATGTTGCGGACCTACTTATTTTTTAGAAAAATCCATTGGCTTCTTCTTAAAACCTTTTTTTAATAACCATAAATTTTCTATCAGTTCAACTGAAAATTTCAGTAATATTTTATACAAAACTAAATTTAAATCTAATAGTACCTTGCATAGTTTTGATGTTGTTTCTTTATTTCCTAGTATACCCGTTGACATTGCTATTAAATTATTATCAAAAAACTACATAATCATGATTTTAAAACTGCTACTATCGACGCAATCACTTCTGCTTTGAATATTGTTGCGGAGACAAATTATTTTGTTTTCCATGATGCTATTTATTTACAAACATGTGGTGCCCCTATGGGTAGCCCTTTAGCTGGTATTTTAGCCGAGGCGGTTTTGCAGGAACTCGAGAATAAGATTTTGCCTTTTTTATCCAACCCCCTTCTTTTTGGTGCCGTTTTGTGGATGATGTGTTTATTGTTTGGGATAGTGATTTAGAAGATCTTTCTTTTCTTTTGTCTAAAGTTAACGCTTTTTACCCTTCTATCAATTTTACTGTCGAACATGAAACTAATGGTTCTTTGCCTTTTCTTGATGTACTGGTCACCCGTTCTGCTATTGGTTTTCAATCCTCGGTTTTCCGTAAACCTTCTTTTACTAATTCTTGTCTACCTGCTAATTCTTACCATCCTCTTTCCTCTGAAAAAGCTTCTTTTTATGCTTATTTTAATCGCGCTTTTAATGTTTGTTCATCTATCTCTGCTTTAAGTGATGAAATTGATTTCGTTTTTGCCTTGGCCGTGAGGCTGCCTACTCCTTTGAGTTTATTTTTAAGGTTTTCTTCCAAGTTCGTCCTAAATATACACTTTTTGATACTAAACTTATTGCCTTAAAAGATCGTTTGACTTATAGGTCTAGTTTTCCATACAATCCTCGGATTTTCAGCCCCTTTATCCATTTTTGTTTTGAGTTTGGTTTTATACCTGCACATTCTAATATTTCTTCTTTATTCAACCGTATTCGGTCTGATAAACTGGGTGATAAGGATGACTTTAAAAGCTTTGCTGGGGTGTATGTTGTTCCCCTGTTGTCCACCGATGGTAATTTTAAATTTTATATTGGAAGTACTAAACGCACTGTGGGCATCCGTTTAGCAGAACATGCTCGGGATGTCAGGGATAGAAAACTTTCTACGGCTCTTGCTCAATTTGTTGTTAAAGATAATTTTCAGCCTCTTTTTGAAAAGACTTTCCTTTTGATGTGTTGTAATAACCCTCGTCGATATTCTCCATTTTGAATCCCTTTTTATTTATATCTACCGCGAGTCCGTTTGTAATTTTGACCCTGTTATGAATTTGAGTTACGCTTGGCGACTCATTCTCGACTCCATGCAATTCAAGTCTCTGCAAAGTTATCTTTGACGTCTTCATCTTTGGGATTATGCTTGGTTGCCCCCCCCCCCCCCATTTTTCGATTTCTGTAATTAAATTGTAATTTACTATGCTGTTCTTTTGTTGTTGGAGTTTTTGAAACTCTAAAAAAAATTGTTTTATAGTTTTCGGTTTATCCTTGCCTAAACGTAGAGTCTTTTGTAAATTGTATTTATGCAAATTTTGTTGCTATATATGGTCGATATACGAACGAATCAAATTTTATTTCCATGTAGCCACTGATGAAGAGCGTACTTATGCTCAAAAGCGCTCTGGCCCTTTTTTAAAAAAATTTTGTACGTCTTATAGGAAGTAAAATAAAGACCTTCTGTTGTGGATGTGTGCTTAATTTTTGCTAAATATATTCCATTAGGTCTGAGTGACCACGTGACCTATCCTAGCCTTAGCAGTAAAAGCGGTAACCATTCCAGGAATTTTTCTGAAGTAATTTACTATGCTAAAGAACTGATAGTTGTGATATTGTTGATCTGCCGGATGTATGCGTTCCAAACAAAATCTATTGAAAAATAAGCATGACCTTTAATTTTTAAAATCGTATAGAGATCGGTTGCTAGAAGATTGGATATGCCTTCGCAATAAATCTTTATTATATCACACAGTTCGGCATTACAGAACAGCGTCGAAATTTAAACTCTATGTAGGAGAAATACTTGAATGCTTAAATACAAACTGTGAGTAAATTGTGAAATAGTAGCTTTACTGAAATATTTGTATGGAATATATTTGAATAGTAAAAGTCTTAGTAAATATTTGCAACCGATGATGTCCCCTTATATCCCAACGAAAATTTTAATTTATAATAATGGCAAATATGATCGTATTACAGCTACATATTCGTCAGTTTTTATAAATACAGTTTGGCTAACATTTTTGTAATTTGTCTTTTTTCGCTAGATGAGCTATATAAAAAGTTTTGTTTTTAATTTTTTTACAAAAACATTGCGTATAATTTGAATTTAAAACTTGCTCTTGCGTCGAAAACTCGACTTCAAATTTTCCCGACCACGTCACAATTATTTTCTTATACGCATGGAAACTTTACTATACGCATGGAAAGTAAACATCTGATGTGGGCAGCACATCACTTTCCATACAGACTTAAATTCATTTTCGCTTAATTTCTCTAATAATTCATTAAATTGGGTTTGACTGCACAAAATAACAAGCATACTTATTTGAAAATACACTGAAATGTGCACTTTCAATTCAATTTTCGTTTTCATTTGGTAACTGCGCGTAAATTCAAAGGCGGCGTAGCATATCTAAAATATCTCAAGAACGGCTAATTCTAGATAATGGGTTTGAAGTGTTTTTTATCGTCCAAAAATACGTACAAAACAAGCATTTAACTGACCTATTTGAGAAGACGAAGCCTTTTATTTTAGATTTTAATGTTTTATACGGGTCATTTTGCAAAAAACAAAAAGGCAGGTTGTGTTTTCCCGAATCGTTCTAAAATCAAATCAGCACCAAGGTGACATACAAATGACTTGTTTACCAAACTTTGTGAAATTCTGTAAATTAGTTTTTTTAACTAGAGCAGATACATGCGATTTTCACGGTTCATTTCGCAGAAAAAGGCAGATTATTTTATCCCGAATCGTACCAAAATCTAATCAACATCAGGGTCACCCACAAATAATTTATCTACCAAATTTTATGAAATTTAGTTCATTAATTTTGCAATTAGAGTGGATACATACATTGCACAGACAGATACACACATACACACAGACACAGATACACATACACACACATACAGATGCACACACAAAGACATATACAGAGAGATATCCACACATACAAACTCCACGCCAAAAATAGATGTTTCGTGTTCCAGAGGTCCCAAAACGTGTAGATCCGACGAAAACTCAACTTGCGATTTTTGACATGATTCCAATATTTTCCCTATACATTACCATGTATTGCATGTAAAGTAAAAATACAAGAATTTTGATGCAGATAAATTATATCATCGTGCATTTTTTTCCCCTACTTATTCATAGGATTTTCATAACTTGAGCATTTCTGTTCAGAACTTCGGCAGGCACATTGTGGCACCAAATCTAAACGAAACTTAAAGGAATTTTCTTTAAACATGAAAAATCAATTTCCGGGAAAGAAGATTGGTTCGAAAAATTTCCACCAGGAATTAATTTGACAGAGCAAAATGCGCACAAGTTTTATGGCGCACAATTGTTAATAGCGGAGTTTTAATTGTTAAGGTAGACTTGTTAAAAACGTTTAAAATTTCTGATTTGCAAATATACTTTAAATAATACTTTTGTATTTGAACGCCAATAGTCATTTATCAGCTGTAAGAATAACTTTTTTCTTAGTGCATAACGCTTGGCGAGATTTTGGCGACGAATTTGGGCGGAATGTCGCCAACTTGGCGACTTTTTTGAAATGTTGCCAAATTAATGAAAATCTCGCCAAATGGATAAAAATGATGCTAAATCAATGAAAATGACGACTAATTGTCGAAAATTCAATATCTTGGAAAGGATATTAGTATCTACTATAAGAAAAACCTAGTTTTTTACTGTAAAAGTAGTAAATTCATTACATTATATAAGGAAAGTCATGTGTTGCCCACATCAGATTTTTTTTTTTAATAAGGATGATAGATATATAACTTCCAATAGCAAAGTTCCTTAAAATACGGATCAGAATTCTCTAAAAACATAGATCTCTGTAGATTGTACTTCGCCAAAAAATTCAAAATCTAACATTTTAAAAGTGTCACATTGAATAAAAGTTACAATTAGTAGAATATTTGCTTACGCCTTCATTAGCTGCAAAATAAAAGCTCAAAATTCACAAAATTATCAAAAACATATTGAATATAAGGTGTTATATACTTGACGAACACCTAACATGTAATGGAGTAGCAGGTACGAGACTTATTTTTCCGCCAAAAGAAATAATGCGCCATAAAAGTTGATAAAAATTATTTTTAAACTATTACTTTCCTTATATACATAATGTATAAGGAAAGTATTGTGACGGGGTCGAAATTTCGAATTCGAGTTTTCGACGGGAGAGCACATTTCAAGCATCCTTGATCACGAATCAAACATTTTTGAAGTGATGTCTGTGTGTGTGTGTGTGTGTGTGTGTGTGTGTGTGTGTGTGTGTGTGTGTGTGAAAGTATGTGTGTGTGTGTCAGTGAGTCTGTGGAGACGATAACTGACGAACGAATGGACCGATTCGAACCAAATTTGGTACAAAAATCACAATCCGTAAATACTGGAAGCCTATTGTTTTTATACGCAATCGAATGTTCAGAACCAATCTAAATTTTCGAATGAAATTTTGAAAAAATCGTCAAAAAATCAAAACCACTAATAAAGTTATGCAAATGGACATTTCTTATGTAATTTTTCATTAGAAAACGATTGACCTAAATTTTAGAACGCTAACATGAACCGTTCTCGAGATATTGTACATTTTTCAAAAAAAATATCAAAAAGTCATATAAAATAAAAAAAAATATTTCCTATTGAGAAACATGTTCACTTTTCATATGTAATACCATGCGATAAATTGAGTGACATCATTCTCGTGGATGTAGCTCGTTCCATTCATGAAAAAATATACTTTGAATAATACTTTTGTATTTGAACGCCAATAGTCATTTATCTGCTGTAAGAATAACTTATTTCTTAGTGCATAACGCTTGACGAGATTTTAGCGACGAATTTGGAGGAATGTCGCCAACTTGGCGACTTTTTTGAAATGTTGCCAAATTAAAGAAAATCTCGCCAGATGGATAAAATTGACGCTAAATCAATGAAAATGACGACTAATTGTCGAAAATTCAATATCTTGGAAAGAATATTAATATCTACTATAAGAAAAACTTATTTTTTTTACTGTAAAAGTAGTAAATTCTTTACATTATATAAGGAAAGTCATGTGTTGCCCACATCAGATTTTTTTTCTGTAATATTTCAAATGCAAAATAAATATATATAAATATTAATTAAAATAGATTTAAGGTAACATTTAAATATTTTTACTTTCCTTATATACAAAGTATAATGTATAAGGAAAGTATTGAGACGGGGGTCGAAAATTCGAATTCGAGTTTTCGACGGGAGAGCAATTTTCAAGCATCTCAGATCACGAATCGAACATTTTTGAGGTGATCTCTCTCTCTCTCTCTCTGTGTGTGCGTGTGTGTGTGTGCGCGTGTGTGCGTGCGTGCGTGCGTGCGTGCGTGCGTGCTTGTGTGTGTGGAGACGACATCTCACGAACGAATGGAGAGATTCGAATGAAATTTGGTACAAAAATTGCAATCCGTGAATCCTGGAAGCCTATTGTTTTTAAACACAATCGAATGTCCAGAACCTCCCAAAATTTTCGAGTGAAATTTTGAAAAAAATCATGAAAAAATCAGAACTTTTAATAAAGTTACGCAAATAGACATTTATTATGTAATTTTTCCTTAGAAAAAGATTGACATAAATTTTAGAATGCTGGCGTGAACTGTTCTCGAGATATTGCACATTTTTCAAATAAATTTATCAAAAACTTCCATAAATTAAAAAAATAGTAACTGTTAAGAAACATGTTTGTTTTTCATATGTAATATCCTGCGATAAATTTGGTGACATCATTCTCGTGGAGCTAACTCGTTCCATTCATGAGGAAAGATACTTTGAGTAATACTTTTATGTTTGAACGCCAATAGTCATTTATCTGCTATAAGAATAATTTATTTCTACCGTATATAAAGCTTGGCGAGGTTTTGGCGACGAATTTGACGAAATGTCGCCAAATTAATGAAAATTTCGCCAAATGGATAAAAATTATGCTACATCAATGAAAATGAAGACTAATTGATGAAAATTCAATATCTTGGAAAGAATATAAGTATCTACTATAAGAATAACCTATTTTTTTTACTGTAAAAGTAGTAAATTCATTGCATTGTATAAGGAAAATCATGTGCTAACCATCGAGGTGAAATACAGGTAGAGAGACTTATGGCAACCTTTCCGTGACCACTGAACTAAGTCACATGACTTAGGCACTCCCCTACGCGCGTATTTTCTTGCGCATCTCTCCTTCCATTGCAATTGCATTACGTTTCCGAAAGCAAGAATGCACATCGCACGTTTGCTTTTACATTTAAGCTAAATATGGTAATATCCTGCGCTGCATATGGATGTACGTTAAAGTTCATCAAAAGTGGAGACACTACGTTTCACAGGTAAGTCGTTTCCTTCATTTTAAAAGATATTTTATATAAAATAAACCGTTAATTGGCATGTACGACCATGCCTTCCTATAATAAAAGTTGATTTTCTGGCTTTGTAAATAATGTATAGCCTTGTAATTATTTTTAAAATAAAATATTTTATATATGTTTGTGTGCTTTCGTAAACTGTACCTCTATAAATGCTTAAAATTAGAAGAGAAAAAATAAAATAAAGGTGAAACTTTTAATACGCCTAGTTTTCTCTCTTGGCGACATTTTTTTACGCCAACTTGGATTGTTTACATTTTCATACTCTTTTCCCCTGACAATGTTTTCATGCCATATAATGCTATGAAATGATTAATAACTCCCTAGAAATTTATATAAATATCAGTAAGTACACATTTAAAATTGATATTTTTTGCTGAGTATATATTTTCTAGACTTATAAAAATAAATACAGTGTATGGCCGTAAATATAATTTTTCTTGAGAATTGTAGCAGAAACAATTACTTTTTACACTTTCTTTTGGTATTCACTGTCTTTGTATGTACATTAAAAAATACTCGTTAAACATTTCAAAAAAGTCCTTAACTGTACATGTAATATATCAAATGAAATTGAGCAATTAAAATGCGATTTGAAAATTTTTTGGAATTATGAAATGTATAAAGTAACCATATAAAATTTCTAATATTTATCTATGATAAGTGCAATAAAATATACAAAAATATTTTTCAATTCAGTTTTTGTGCATTTAAAACTTTTATTAAAATGTTAGCTAATTTCTATTATTTTTATTAGTTCTCCTAAAGATGAAGAATGATGTGGGAAACACAACTGAAAAGAGAAACGTTTTAAGCATTAGAATATGCTAAATTGTGCTATATGTGCAAAATACGCTAAATTGCAATGCTAAAATGCTAATATGCTAAAATGCTAATATGGTAAAATGAAAAAAAAAAAATAACGTTTAGTCTGTTTAAACAATTATTTGTTATGCTCAGTGTTCTATAAAGGCTGGAATTTTTTTAAACAGTCGGTGGGGGGATGAGGATGTTTTGCAGAAACTTGGGAACAAAACTGATTTTTGTTTTCAAATCTGGCTTTTTTCCATATATAAAAATGAAGAAATCTAAAGTGTCTCACTGTCTGATGAATATGTAAAGCAAAGAATGATATTTTAAATAATAAAAAAAACATATATAATGAGTCGCCGCGTAAATTCATAAAAGATTCAAAGTAATCTTTTTTTTTTTAAATTAGAATGTGAAGATATCATTCCATTATGTTAAAAATTGGAATTGTGAAAATATTAAATTTTGGGATGCAGCAACATAAATATAAGAAATTTCATAACACATATTTAAAAAATTAAAAATAATTTTAAATATGGAGAAATTATTGTCCTATAGATTCTATTTAGCTCTTTGAAACTTCGTTCTTTGATCCTTTTAATTATGTCAAAGTAATAATATTTTTGATCAGTGAGGAATTGAGTGTGAAAATGTTTAAAAATTGTGTTTAAAATGTTTATTCATTTCTCACTCCTTCCCAGCATTTAACAAGGTGTTGTTCTATTGATAAATATGAATTAATAAACCATTTTATTAGAAAGTTAAAGTCATTAACTTTTACAAGTTAATGCCTTACAAGCAGCATTTTGATTTATTATAATAGCATTGTGTCCAAATATTTTTAAAAGCAATTTTTTTTCGGGGGGGGGGGTCAAGGAATATAAAGTAACTGTTGCATAATCTGGGAATAATATACAAGATTTTGAATAGATACAATTGTATAATGCTCAGCTATATTACTAAAGTTGAAAATTGGCATTGCCTCACTGCCAATTTTGCACTTCAGTTTGTACAAAAATAAAAGTGTTTTATTAAAAATAAAGTTTTACTGAAGTAAGAAAATAATTTTAGCGGCTCCTTTAAAACACTAAAAGGTATGGTAATTCTAATGACTGAATGTATATTTTCTAATGACTGAATGGGGTGTGTGTGTCAAGGAATATAAAGTAGGTGTTGCATAATTTGGGAATAATATTCAAGATTTTGAATAGTTATATAGAATTGTATATTGCTCAGCCATATTTCTAAATTTGAAAATTGGCATTGAGGCAATTTTGCACTTCGTTTATACAAAATCTAAAAAAAAAGTATTTTGTTAAAAATACACGTTTACTGAAGTTAAGGAATAATTTTAGTGGTACTTTTATAATACTAAATGGTATGGTAGCTCTGTAAATGTATACTTTTAAAATCTCAAAGTTTATACAGGTTTTTTATTCATTATTAAAATGTTGATGCATTAATATTAAACATCAACAACCGTAAATAATTAGTGATTTCTTGGTTTATTTTATCCCGTTTAATTTTATATACACTATATAAACCAGTGGTGAATTATGTATTGATATACTCGTTCTTCTGACATAAAATGGGTCTTTTTCATCCACATATTTGGAAAAAATGAGCAATAAGAATTTCAGAACTTAAAAATATTTTAAAATGTATATTCCTGCCCAACCCCTTCTCTGCATTTGACAGGGTGTTATGAACTAATAAAGCCATTTTATTAAGAAGTTGCAAGTTAATGTCTTGCAAGCAGCATTTTGATTTATTATAATAACACTGTGTCCAAATATCTTTAAAAACATTTTTTTTTTTTGTGTGTGTGTGTGGGGGGGGGGGGGTCAAGGAATATAAAGTAGCTGTTGCATAATTTGGGAACAATATTCAAGATTTTGAATAGTTATATAGAATTGTATATTGCTCAGCTATATTTCTAAATTTGAAAATTGGCATTGAGGCAATTTTGCACTTCGTTTATACAAAAACTAAAAAAAAAAGTATTTTGTTAAAAATACACGTTTACTGAAGTTAAGGAATAATTTTAGTGGCACGTTTATAATACTAAATGGTATGGTAGCTCTGTAAATGTATACTTTTAAAATCTCAAAGTTTATACAGGTTTTTTATTCATTATTAAAATGTTGATGCATTAATATTAAACATCAACAACCTTAAATAATATAATTAATGTTTTTTTCGAAATTAAGGCCAATTTCACTGATGCTTTTATTAATTGAATTGAAAACAAGTAAAAACAAACAAAAAACGTATTTTCTTTTCAAATACTCTCTTTTATTAGTTGTATGTAACTTAAATATATGAAGGATAACACCATACAAAATGTTTGCTAAGGTTCCCGAGTTTTTCCTTAGAATAACATTAAGTTATTCTTTAGTGCATTACTCTTAACAGTTCCTGTACGGGCTCGGATGGTAAGGTTCAAAATCCAATGAATTAAAATATACCATGAAAGATAATTATGACAAATATGATATGATCTTTCTAGATACACCGGATCTCGAGTTATTGCCGCATAATGAGTATATATCTATGACGGGCCCAGGGTGGGCTAGTCCGATAAGGCTCAAAATACAAGAAGTCAATATATACCGTAAAAGACAACGAAATACTAAATTTGGACCATCTAACTAGAAAATTAAAATATATCACAAAAGACAACGACATGCCAAATTTCATGTTAGTGTGATTAATGGAACTTGATTAGTTAGGACCTAAACAATAGGTATTTTGAAATACATCAGACGTATTCAGCACTGTTTTACTTCAGTACAAAAAATTATTTTATTGCGCCAATCGCGGCAATAAGTCGCCAAGTCTGCGAGTCTTCGACCCTAAGTCACGTGATACATGCAGTGGTCACTTTTTCAATCTCTTCTGAACAGCAATGCGCAGTCTACCTATATCTCTGGTCGAAGGTGCTAACCACATCAGTTTTATTTACATATAATGGGAAGTGGAATGTATCAAATCGCTTAAATTGTAAAATTAGTTGCTTTGCTCTTGGCGAGATATCATGCGGAAAGCCTATGAAGGAAACGGCAATCGCTTTTGCAAAAGTTAGAATTTATTTTTTATTCACAGTCAACCTTTCTGTTTTTTAAACTATTAAAGATTGAACCAAAATTTAAACTTCCTTGAAATTTTCAGAAAATTTAGCCGGTCATATTTTCAGAAAATTTCACTCTAAATACATACCAGACATTATAAAATATATTTTGCATTAAAAATAAATAAATAATATAAATTTATTTTCGCTTTATTATTAACTAGCCGCCTTTGGCGACCAGCCTGTTCGCTACCCTTGAAAATTCTGACCGTGGCAGACTCGTTGGCGCGACCTACCAGAAAGGTGTAAGGTAACTGCTTGGAAGGCCAGGAAGTGCCACACAATTTAGACCGGAACCCAATGGGGGAGGCATCCAAAGAGACCGTACCCTCCTTCCCCTACCACCAACCTCTCGGAAGGACTTTTATTTACCCAATTTAGACCGGAACCAAGTGGGAGAAGCATCCACAGGGACCGTACCCTTCTTCCCCTACCACCAACCTCTCGGAAGGACTTACAGACCCACATGTTTAACGTGATCGTACTCCGCGTAAACACGGCGGCAATTTTGGGAATCGAACCCGGGCCTACCGAGTGCAATTTCCGCGCGCTAACCATTGGGCTACTTTGCCCTACGCGACAATCTCCATAACTTTCTTTTTATTCATCCAATTTAGACCGTACCCTCCTTCCCCTACCACCAACTTCTCGGAAGGACTCACGGACCCACATGTTTAACGTGATCGTACTCCGCGTAAACACGGTGGCAATTTTGGGAATCGAACCCGGGCCTACTGAGTGCAATTCCCGCGCGCTAACCACTGGGCTTCTTCGCCCCCAGCGACTATCTCCATAACATTCTTTTTATTTACCCAATTTAGAACGGAACCCAGTGGGAGAGGCATTCACAGGGACCGTACCCTCCTTCCCCTACCACCAACCTCTCGGAAGGACTTCCGGACCCACATGTTTATCGTGATCGTACTCCGTGTGAACACGGCGGCAGTTTTGGAAGTGGCGGGAATCGAACCCGGGCCTACCGAGTACAATTCCTGAGCGCTAACCACTGGGCTGCCTCGCCCTCCGCAACTTTCTTTATATTCACCCAATTTAGACGGGAACCCTGTGAGGGAGGCATCCACAGGGACCGTACCCTCCTTCCCCTACCACCAACCTCTCGGAAGGACTTCCGGACCCACATGTTTATCGTGATCGTACTCCGTGTGAACACGGCGGCAGTTTTGGAAGTGGCGGGAATCGAACCCGGGCCTACCGAGTACAATTCCTGAGCGCTAACCACTGGGCTGCCTCGCCCTCCGCAACTTTCTTTATATTCACCCAATTTAAACGGGAACCCTGTGAGGGAGGCATCCACAGGGACCGTACCCTCCTTCCCCTACCACCAACCTCTCGGAAGGACTTCCGGACCCACATGTTTATCGTGATCGTACTCCGCGTGAACACGGCGGCAGTTTTGGAAGTGGCGGGAATCGAACCCGGGCCTACCGAGTGCAATTCCTGAGCGCTAACCACTGGGCTGCCTCGCCCTCCGCAACTTTCTTTATATTCACCCAATTTAGACGGGAACCCTGTGAGGGAGGCATCCACAGGGACCGTACCCTCCTTCCCCTACCACCAACCTCTCGGAAGGAGTTACGGGCCCACATGTTTAACGTGATCGTATTCCGCGTGAACACTTCGGCAGTTTTGGCAGTGGCGGGAATCGTACCCGGGCCTACCGCTAACTTCCCGCGCGCTAATTTACAATTTAAAATGACCATATGCTCTCTAAGCTCTTAATTCCATCACCCTCATTCCATTGTTCCATCATTTAAAATATCCATAAAATTAAAATATCCATCGTTCCATCATTTAAAATATCCATAAAATTAAAATATCCATCGTTCCACCATTAAAATATAAATATAATAATTTCTACAGTGCATATGTTAAGCTCTTATTTCATTTAAAATCGGAAACGCGGGAAACGGAAAGTAAAAACTAATTCGGTTTCTTATTGTCCCACCCATCGCTATGCATATACAGAACAGTGACGTCACCTCCACCTTGACGTCCCCACCCACCACCTTCCCTGCTTCAGCGGGGGAGAAATGAAACGGCACGCCGAGCGGAACGCCGAGAAATCGAAATTCGGAAACTTTTAAAATCCCGATCCTGTGGGCAATACGGAATATTTCCTGACCAGATTGGACTTGTAAGAATGCCAGATGTTTGACCTTTCTGAAAATGTAAATTATTAGTCGAAATTATGAGTACTTTTCACGATGCGAGAATTTAAAAACCAAAAATCGTTTTCTTGAGCAAAAAGTGACTTTTGTTTTAAAATCTTTAAAAAATATTAGAAATCGAAATTCAGATTTGAAATTGATATATTTTTACTCGAAATTCTCTGCTCTTTCCGATGGTGTCATTTATTTTTTTTCTACGATGTCTGGATCGTGGAGAAAAAAGGGCAAAAAGGGCAAAAAACGGTCGAAATCGCATAAAACATTAAATAAATAAAAAAATAATTAAAATTTTAAAAATCGGTTTTCATGTGTCCCCTTCCCTCCCCCCCGGGTCTCCGATTGCCAAATTTCGTAGCTCTCCGACGCGCGGTCGCGAAACGTATAGTGTATAAGACAGACAGACAGACAGACACACACACACACAGACATTGCCTTTTATTATTTAAGAAGGTAGATTTGGATAAGTTTCATTAGAGAAGCTTTTTTTTTCTTTTACAGCCAAATCTCAAATCGTTTATTTTATTATCCAGTGTAGCACGCTATCATTTGATCTGTGATTTGATATTCTATGTTTATTTACCCAACATGGTTATTTTCCCAACATTACCCATAATTCAGTTTGCGAAACAAGATTTTTTAAGTGCCAACTGGACTAAATCCCCATCAGAAAAAGGGTCCATATTTATTTTAATACATTCTGAAAGCAATGGCGGTTTCGTGTTAAACACTTGCGAAATGTTACAAGCAAAAATGTGCTAGATAATATGACGGGGACATAAATGATGAACTGTATGAAAACTCGTTCAAGGAATAACTCCTTCTGAATATAGAACAAAACCCTGTGATCGTTATTGATAATGCTCCTTATCATAGAGTACATTCTGAAAACATTCTAAAGAAATCAATAAGAAAATGGATATACAAGCATAGTTGAACAGCGAAAATATAAATACAAAACAAAAATAAAATATATCACAAAAGAAAACAAAATATTAAATTTGGACGTTATATCTGCTTTCGATATATTCACTAAAAACTAGTACATCCATATGGCACATGCAGGACCGGCTAGTCCGATAAGGTTCAAAATCAAAAGACTAAAATGTACCACAAAAGATAACAATATACAAAATTTCATATCACTCTGAGTAATGATTAAATATGGCTACCATGAATTCTACGAGTCCTTGAATAGACATTAGAAGCCGAGTAATTTGTGTTAATTTTACAATTTTTCCTGATTTGATATGTACATACATGAGTTTATAATCGTATTCTCTTAAGCAAAGGTAATTCTCTTATGTTTGGTATGAATATAATCAAGTGTATTTTAGGAATACCGCGCGAGTGAAAAATTACTTTTACAATAATTCTCTGTCGCCAAAATTCACATCAGGGGCTTGATCTGGCAACCCAATCACCGACAACTGAGTAAAAAGTATCTTGTAGCCTTCACAGTGCTACAAGCTTTGTGTGCGCTGAGTATGGGATTGTCCGTATCAGAGGAAATTTCTCGAGACAGAAGAGAGTAAGAATTATTTTTGTAATGCAGCTGCATAGGTAACCCCTATAGCTCTAAACGACAAGACAACTTTGGGAGGGCTGACCTCCCCCCCCCCTTTTTTATTGGGAAATCTCGATCCTATTTAGAGATTGAAAAATAAATTAACTGTAAAGTTGTAGTGTGTTGCCATGTTAGTAGAAACATGTGTAACCAAGAGCAAAAACTGAAAAGAACTCTGGAAACTAGGGAATAAACTCCAAATCCTTCCCAATTGAAACAACATTAACGTATTCAGACGATTGGGATATCTTGCACTGGGAAACGCTATACCCATAATCGTTCGGCTGCACAGGTATTCCGGTAACATTTTCCAAAAATAAGGATAATTTCGCAATATTCTTCTTTAGTAAGCATAGTAAACGTGATTCACAAAATCGAAATAAAAGTGGGAAGTAATGACAAACGCATGGCATAAGAATGCAATACTGCAGAAGGCATGTTCTTACAACCTCAGTTTAGTTTATTTATTTTTCTGGTTTCGATTATGATGATGTTTACCGAAAAATCGTCTGTCAAATAAAGCAGTTAGCATTTAAACTAAATTTATTATATCGTTTGTTATACAGCAGTCGCCAGACGAATGTGCAGTTTAAAGAATAGCAGGCGTTTTAAAATATTTTTGGACAATTATTTGTATTTTTTTCTCTCGGACAAACACAATTTTATACTAATTTGGTAACGCTCTGCAACTTTATAATTAACTTTTTCTCTGTCTCTAGAAGGGAGCGATATAGCCCAACTCTCCCATAAGAAATGGGTCAACCTTCTTAAAGTTGTCTTGTCGTGTAGCGCCATAGAGGTTTCATCATTAAAAAAATAAGGGTCACTAGCTTCGTTTTCAAGAAATTTCCCATAATACGGACTTTCTTACATAATCTCTATACAAAGTTCATAGGAAAATATTTAACCCCGATAATTTTGTAAGGACAGGTCTATGAACTCATACGTTAAGGCTATCTATATGAAAAGGATTATGTCTGATTGAATAAAAGTGACTATAGCGCCCCTAGTGGATAATTTGAAATGTTAAGATAACGAACTCTGCAACCAAGCGAGATAGACGAAAAAAAAAGCGAATTAAAAAGATATAAAGCTTTTTCTAAAGAGTAGGAGTAGGCAACATGAATGGACGAAACGCGTATATGGAAGGCAATAAATATCTAATAAAAAAATTGTATCATTAGAGCGTATAACACGGTGAGATCTGCAATAAATGTTAAAGTACTCGATCATATTCTTACTGAAATTCAAATGGACATTGCTGCTGAAAGTGTCAGTTTCTGAATCAGTATCATCTGCATCAGTTTCAGTGTCGATTACACTCATAACAATAATTTATAAATTTATAATTGTCTTTAAGTTTGTCTCGCGTTGTTGCCAAGTTCGTTTCAACTTTTTAAATTATCCGCTAGGGGCACTGCAATCACTTGCATTGTATCAGGATCACTTTATTGTAGATAGGCCTAACTTGTACCCTCATGGTATTTTCCGTACAAAATTATTGGGAGTACTTAAAGAGTTTTCTAGAAAACCTGCATTATAAACAGATCTACTGACTTAGATCACTTTATCATGCCTATTACATAGATTCAAAACGTTTTAGGATAAATTTAGGAACCAACTTCAAAACCGAAAAGTGTTAAAGGTGAAGTACGAAATGCGAACTTTTTTCAACTTTTTATTTAATTTGATTTGGTCAGCGTGGTTCAAATCTTTGAGGTCCTAACTAATCAGGTTCTATTAATTACAGTAACAATTATATTAGACATGCCGCTGGCATTTGTGTTATATTTCAGTTTTTAAGACTTTGAACCTCGTCTGGGTAGCCCGTTCTGCATCCGCCATAGAAATAAATGTACTCGATATGAGGGGATAATTCGAAAATCGGAACAGCTAAAATGTCCAAATCTTAGTATGTTGTTTTTTATGGTATACGTTAATTCTTTGGATTTTAAATATTCTCACATTATCGAGCAATCCCAGTCCTGTCATGAGAACGTACTGCTTTTTGGGGAATAACTAGAAATTCTGAGCAGTTTGAAATTCTTTGATGGTATGTCAAATGGTATCTCATTTTTGTAGTATATTTTAATTCTTTGGATTTTGGACCTTAGAGGGCTAGACTGTCTGGGGCCGCCTTAGGTATGTATTCGTTTTGAGGAAATTACTTGAAAATTGAAACAACTGGAATGTCCAAATTTGGGATGCCGTTATCTTTCGTAATATATTTTAAATCTTTAGTTTTCAATACTTAACAAGCTATCCTGTCCTGGGCTCGCTATAGGAATGTACAGGTAATAAACTGGTAATGGAAATAACTTGAGAACCAAACAGCTACAAAGTCTAAGTTTTGTATGCCATTATCTTTTGTGTTATATTTTAATTCTTTAGACTTTGAACTTTATCAGTCTAGTCCTTCTTAGGCTCATCATGCATTGTTGTTGTTGTTGTTGTTGAAACCCAGACCGTCCGACCTACCAGAAAGGTGTAAGGTAACAGCCATCATGCATTGTTGTTGTTGTTGTTGAGACCCAGACCGTCCGACCTACCAGAAAGGTGGCCATCATGCATTGTAAAACATTTGCAAACATCTTATTGAAAGTTTCAGGGGAATCAGTTACTCTTAATGGGAAGTTCCTGATGGTTATGATAATGTTATACAGGGTGTCTTAATAAGAAGATTGAAACGCGCTTTTATTCTTTACCTGTTGGAGATAAGTGGGCAATATAAATTGCAAAAATGCTAAAAGTAAGGTAGGAAATAAGACTACGTTAATGAAATAGTCCTCCCATTCATTTTCAAAAAGTTACATTTTTTAAATTTTTATACGCCCCCCCCCCCCCTTAGACAAATTTGGTCAAACAGAAAATTTTTATTTTTAATGCAACAAGATCATTAAAAAAACAGCATACCTGTATTTTTAAAATCAACTGAATTATGATAAAAGCAAAAATATGACTTATGCCACTTTTCTGTACCATGTGAAAGGCTGTTTCATCGGTGAAAATAGGGATCCTAAACAAATTGACGATGGAAATTGTTTAGATCAAAAATACGTTAATACTCGTATGTGTCAGTTTTTTTATCACAAATTCATTTAAATAAAGCATTACACAGACAGAGATCATATAAATCAGTGGTACTAAGTACGCGGTTGGGTATCCTATGTATTATCATCCAGTTTTATTTGTTTTGCGATATGTTACAAATTTACATTTCTAATTTGAAATAGGATCCCCATTCACAATGTTCAATTTTCAATTGAATATAACTCGCTCAATTTTAAAGATACAGATATGTGGTTTTTTTTAATGATCTTGTTGTATTAAAAATAAAAATTTTCTGATTGACCAAATTTGTCTAAGTGGGGTTGTATAAAAGTTTAAAAGCGTAACTTTTTGAAAATTAATGGGGGACTATTTCATTAATGTAGTCTTATTTCCTACTTTACTTTCAACATTTTTGCAATTTACATTGCTTACTTATCTCCAAAAGGTAAAGAATTAAAGCGAGTTGCAATCTTTTTGGGACACCCTGTATATAAAAATACAAAAATAACGCTAAATATTTAAGAAATGAAGCTGGGATTTTCATGAACGCCTGTAATTGTGGCTTTTCTTATCAGTTTGCTGAAATTATCATCAAAGTAGCTGAAAAAGTGAGAAAAGGTTTCAAAATGTTTTACAGTGTAAAAATGCACACTTTTTTAAAAAAATAACCCGAGGAACCGAGCTACTAGAAAGATCAAATTTTATATGCCATTATTTTTGTTACATATATTAATTCCTTGAATTTCAAATCTTATTGGGCCTACCATAGTAATGTACTCGTTTTTTGAGAAACACTCGAAATCAGGAATATCTAGAAAAGCTCTTTCTGACATATCACTATGTCTTTCATGGTATCTTATAATTTTTTTGGATTTTGAACCTTACTTATATATTATCATTATTATATTATCATTATATTATCATTATTTGGGCGATAATGATCCGCTTTTTTGCAAATAATAAAATCGTTATTATTATTATTATTATTATTATTATTATTATTATTTTATAATTTTATAATTTTCGTAGATTTTGAGTACATGCATGCTAAGCTGTAATTTCTAAAAAATAAATATGACTTACAACTTTAAAAGGTGATATTTTATTCTATTAACATAATTGGCGTGTTTTAATGGGATAAGTAGTTCAAAAATCAATACTAGGGGAAATTTGGCGCTGAAGCTGTTAGTTAGACTTACCGAAAATGCATGATGTTGAAGTGTGCAATGTCCAGGTAAATGAACATAAAAGTTAATCATGAAGTGTGATTAATTAATTTTATTTTATAGTCAAGATATTTAAGAAGTCATAAAAATTGAATTGCATATTTTAAAGTTTAACGAAGTCGAGGAAATAAATATAGTAATTAAGATAAAAAAAAAATATCTTTAAATTTTTGGAAATTTTTATTTTGACTCCAAACTTTACATAGCTAACGATTTAATAAGAAAATCATCAAAAATATTATTTTATAAGCGCATTTACTGAATTAAATTAAATTTGAAAAAAAAGTTCCTATCTTTAAATCGAATTTACCCAGTATAAATTATTCAGTAACTTAGTTGTAATTAGATTTCATGAGAGAAAAATAAATCTTAATTTCCAAATCCGTTATTGACATTCTATTACCTTAACGATTGATTTTTTGAACGAGAGCTTTTCAAAAGCGCAACTAGAAATGACAAAATCCAATATTTCTAGTTATACAATTTTGCAACATTTTTATTCATATTTTGTAAAAGTTTCAAGAAAACTGCAGGAATTGGTTTTCAATATATTCTGCTTGACAAGTATTTATATTTAGATATATCTATGTATTGAATCACATTTTTAGTAGTAAAGAAATAAGCTATTTATTATTTTAAAAAGTGAGTGTGCCGGACATATGGTGTTCTTTACAGATAAGCAAATCTCCATATTTGAAAAAATTAATAACACGCTAAAGATTTCTTATAGCTCACTGATGACGCTTCTATGATAACATTTTATTAGATCTAATTGAAATACTTCCCCCGTCACAAACACTATTTCTCTCAAATCAATTCTAAATCATCACAAAGAAGTTTCTATTTTAACTATTGCGACAATACATTCACATTTTATGTGCTCTCACTCTAGTTGACTCACAAACATAAGAATTTTCATAATTTCGCACTTGGGCTAATCAGTAAATAACATTTTATTTCAGTTACTAATTATATAATCTTGTAGGTTTTGAGATATGATAGTCTTTATTGTTAACACATAACTGAGATGAATTCTTAGCAAACATACCACTCTGAAATCTGCTTGTCGAAAACGCCGCTGGACGATAGTTACTTAAGGGTGATTCTACACGGTGCTGCTTTTGACGCTATTTATTGGCTTCTTCCATTCAGACCTTAACGCTTTGCCGGAGCGAATGTTTGGCTGGAAAAAAATTTTAATTGATAAACGTTTACACGATGCCGATAAAACGTAGGAAATCGCCAGCGTTTAGCCAGTCTTGAGTATCATGGGGTCAGAAGAAGAAGTAATAATCCGTCCGTACCTTGAATCCGTCCTGCAGGGTTTTTTGTTTAAATACTCCTTTAGTTTCCTTATGTTTCAGACGACCGGATAAATTTTCAACACCTCAAGCATTCATATTTCATTGTGTTTAAGTTGGTTAAATTTTTGTGGTATTTCATCGAAATATATTCCATAGGACAGGAAAACAAAATAATACCTCTAAGCAAGAGGGTGCTGAACTGGTCATTCACCACTACCGGTGGACAGTGATTTTGCGGTCATTGTACAGACAGTGAGAACGGTGCAGACAGTGAGATGATCAGCAAGCACAAAACTTTTTAATGTAAGGAATTTAAAATTTGTTTGGAAAAATTATTGTAACTTCGAATTCAGTAACAAGTGGGTACATTGTTACTTGAACGTGAGTCTCGTCAAACGTGGTTTGTAGCCAGCAGGTCGTCTTGTGCATACGCAAGAGGACCTTTTCGACAGTTTCCCTCTAATTCATTGCCAAAAATCCTGACGCGCCGTTTCTTTGGAAAATGATAGTATAAAATTTAACGATGCGGTTAAAATAAGCTAGCTAATCGCTTTATGGGAGAGCAAAGAATAAGACGAACAGAAAAAAAGCTACTTGTTTTGAAGTTTTTACCAGCGAACCCTTGAGAAAAAGTTGGAATATTGTTGGAATATATCAGTCAATCAATGATTAGAATATCAGCTGGTCAGTTCAAAGATTTGATCGCAGGTTGGGACAGAGACCATTTCACTACCGATGGAATAAATGAATAAATTCACTCTGCATATAAGCTGCATCAGTGATGAATTCGGAAAAAGATCCATTTACGAATTTTCGGTAGACCATGGAGAATTATAAGCTCCAGTTTAAACATAACGACAACGACTAACGACTAAGCGAAGAGCTAGCTTGTATAAAAAAGAAAGCATTGATTTAGGTGGTCGTTGTGGTCTACAATTACACCTCGATTTGTATCAGTACCTCAAGGTTAGATCCTCGAATGGCCAGTTCGAAAACCTGCCATTCGATTCCCGGTTAAAACAGAAATACATTTATAAGTTAATAACAGCATAAGCAATTATGAAGGCAGAAATGAGTTCATAAGTTAATATTTGTAACCACTGGGTTCTGTTCTGTTCTTCAGGATAATGAGACAAACCAATGGCACTACCGTCGTGCAAGAAGCCGTTTGGACAGGTAATAGACAAGGCGTGTAAAAGCGTATATACAAGACATTCATACAGGAAATATAGAAAGCGAACAGTCAGACGCCATCTTGGCTACGGTAGTGTGGATGCTCTGCACATTTCTTATTCTTCTCAAGTAAATATAGAGGCTTTTTTTTCTTTTGCCTTTAAAACAAGTCGATACTTATAATCAATTATTTATGATGTAATAAAAGAATTATTTTTACGTTCTCATACTATTAAATATAGTAAATATAGTATGAGAAAATTTTCGCTTTCGAGAATTTGATGCTATGTTTTACGACCTCCTGAATGCGTTTTGACTATTTTTGGAATGATGTCTATCTGTCTGATCGATTTCTTGTGTACATAATATCTGTCACAAGTAACAATAAATTTTCATGAAAATTTATATCCTGCTTTGTTATATAAAAAAAAATCTAAAGCTAGATAATTCGTTCGAATATTTCGAAACTCATTCGAAATTTTATATTTTCTGACCATGGAAGCACAGGACGAAATGTGACATAATTATGAATAAAAAGGGTAATTTATCGCTCAATAATCGTGCGAAGCATAACAGTTTCAATCATTGTAGTGGAAAAAGCACCACGATACAATTATTGCGGTCATGATCTTCCCGAGAAGGGGGTGGTGTGTGTGTGTGGGGGGGGGGGGGGGTATAGTGGGAAACTTATATTAATCGAAAGATTTTTCAAGCGCTTTAAGATGAAGGGTAACATGCTATAATCGTGATCATTTGGATCAACGATACAGATTTATCAAATGTTTTTCTACAAAATTTACAAAAAAAAAAAAAAAAATACAGGCTGCCTAAAAATGGGTTCTGTTATGAGAAAGTCAAGTTGAACCCCACTCCAGCTAGTTCTTTCACAACAACTTTCTTTCAACAAAATAAAACTTTTTGTTTAGTTTTGTAAACATTTACAGAAGCCCAATCGGTCCTCTTTGCCGAAAATGTTCTTCTTTCTCCTGTTTCATCAAAACGTTTGGGAGTGTATTCTGGAGTCAGTCCACTGGGAAATTTCCTCTTTAAGATACTTTTATAAAGGCAGTATTAATGTTCTTAAAAGCAATGGTGTCAACCTAAATAATAAATCATTTTCTGTTCCACAATAAAGGTAAGTGCTGCTTGTGATATGCATTTTCCTTCTGTATTTAATTCTGTTTCTTATAGCACCTCCACATTATATTCCTATTTTATTTGTCTTCTCCATATTTCACAATATTCTGTTTTACTTTGGTCCGGCCCAAAGTAAAACATGTTTTTACGGATCCGTAAAAACATGTAGACCATGTTAGAACATGTAGACAAGTAGAACATGTTTTTACGGATTTCAATTTTAAGGAAGGTCATTTCTTTCCGTTCTTCTTTCACCATTCTCTTAATTTTCACAATTACTCCCAGATTAGATCAAATTTATCTAAGACGCTTTTAGGTCGGGCCGTATTTGGGTTTAGTTTCATAAAATTAGGTGAAACCCAGCCGGATGACGTTAATGTTTGAAAAATTTATAAATGAAATTTATTAGATTTTTATAATATTATTTTATATATCACAGTTAGGTAAATATAAATAATTACAAAACCTAATATTTACGTCAAAGGGTATAGCAATCAGTGTTTCTTTCAGGCATACATCTGGGGGGGGGGGGGGGGTAAGATTCCCGGAGACGATTATTCGCTCCTTCGGTTACATTTCATGTTAACATAGTTTCTATTTATGTGCAGCATTTAGATATATTTATATCGAGTAAATAGAAAACTTGCCCCCCCCCCCCCACCTGAAGTTTCATTCTCTTCCCTCCGGACAAAAAGCCCTGAAAGAAACACTGATAACAATTGCACAAATTTGTTTGGCACACTTATTTAAATCGTGTTTAAGGCCGCACCGTACTGAGACTCAAGGTTCTTCGGGCCGGAAAGAGATCGGGTTTTATATCTAAAATTTTTTGGCTCGGGCCGGGTTCAGATCTGAAAATTCAATCCATGCCAACCTTTTGTGTCCGCCTGCTTTTGTTACTTTAAGTTATTCATTTGATTTTTGTAGCTTTCCTTTTCTAAATATAACTTTTCGGTTAGTATACACAAATTTTCTAATTTCACGAAGAGTGGGGAGGTCTTTAAGCCTTAGAAACAATTGCTGCAGAGATACGGGCTCGAACTTGGCCCGCTGTATTAGGCCAGACCCGGTCCACGATCCGGGCCGGTCCTGGAGGGAAATGTCTTGAAAATGTTAAGGAAACTACTTCCTGCTGGGCTAGTTTCGTGTTAGGTTTTAAAAAATTCGGGTCGAGCGGGGTAAAAGCAAATAAAAAACCAAAAATAGATCATATATTAAACGAGCAGAAACATTTTAAATTACGTTTGAAACAAAATATTCAAGAAGCGGATAAACGTATCCCTGTCCCTTATTAAGAAATACAAGTTTGCTCTGTATGGAGAACGAAAATGGGTAAATTAGGACTAGATACAGAGAAATAATAAATTCAGATAAGAAATTGAAAATTCCAAAGGTAAAATAAAGCCTTGCTCTTCACAATTTTCACCTGCTGATTTGAATCTTTGTATGCAATATACACTCTGCTGAATATATATATATATATATATATACATAATGTATGAACCCATAAGATATTATTGAACTACAATCGTGAACCTTGGCATGTATATGTCTCCCTTGAGGAACTTTGCAAATGATTAGAATTTGGGAGCAAAATCGGAATGAAATAATGAAATGACGGCAACATGAAGATGACACTTCAGTAAGAGGTAAATACTCATTTCCTGGCACCTATACAAGCCGATATTCGGTGCGGAATAGATTCAATTATTTATGGCCCTCTCCGAACTATTCTACCACAAATGTTGCAACTTGTCAGCTGATTCAGTGGTATTCTGAGAAGACAGCAATTGTCGTCCTAGCACGTCCTAGACGTGGTCTGTTGATGATAGGTCTTTGGACCTGGATGGCCATGGGTGGGTATTTAATCCTCGAAGACATTGTTGAGAAAGTCGTGCAGTAAGCGGTCGAACGTTGTCTTCTAGGTAAGTGGAACCTAGACTGCTTGATAGCATAGGCAGAACAATCGGCTGCAGAATGTCATTGACGTACAAGCAAGCCGTCAGACTGGTTTGCAGCACAACTAGAGGAAATCGGCTGTCCCGCAAGATGAGTCCTCAAACTCCAACACCACGTGTAATACTTGACAACACTTGTTGGATCAGAACACTAGTATGTATTCCTCCATAAACGTATGCGGCTGTCATCAGTACTGATAGAGGAGCGAGATCCTTCGCTAAAGACAACATGGCTCTAATAAGGCACTGTCCAAGCTGACCGCACTCGGCACCAATCCAGACGGCTCTGCCTATGTTGAAGGATAAGTGGTAGGTGCCTTAATGAACGTCGACACCCAATTCCCCCTTCTCTCAGTAGCGACCAAATAGCATCCCTTGATACATGATGCATGGAGGATGGCACATGCCTTCGAATGGTCGATAGCGACGCCATTCGCGTGGACGTGACTCCTCTCCTGACTGCACGATCCTCTCGAGCAGATGTCTGTATTGAGCGACCTGAGCCTCTACGATGGTTACATGTTCCTTCTCTGATCCACTGTTGCCAACATCGAGCACCTACTATATCGTTCCAACTAAAATAGAGACTGATATGTCTGTTAGATCAACCAGCTTTTCTGTGCTTATGATGCGACTTCTCTTTAAATTCAACACTTATTTGCAGCACAATCGGATACATCTCAAGGGCATCTTTGTACACAACTTGCAGTATAAAAGCCGAAAATCCAGTTCTAATTGCCCGTGACTGAGAAAACTGATTGTTTTATGTGCTGTACGGTGCGTCTTTCTCATGCTCGTTGCTTCAGCCCTATAAAATCATTGGCGCTGACAGTTTAATCATTTGCATAACTTCTAAAACTATATTTGCATATCGAGTTTCGCAGGTGTACATCAATATTTCCTGTGTGCATATATATATATATATATATATATATATTCTTTTGTAACAGATTGTATAAAATAATTTTTGTTTAATTCCTTGAATGGCATAATACGGCGTGATGATCGCATGATACGGTGGTTATTATAATGATACGGTGCAACATTGCTAGCTTTAGCCAATATACAATACCGTTAAAAAAATAGGGCCGCGTCAGGCCCGGCTTTGAGTGTTTTCGGTTCTGGTCGATTTAATAAGTTTGCATTGAGGCATTGCTTATAATACTCTCAGAACCCGCCTAAAGGATCGTTTTGGAAACAAGGATGGCGCTCCCACTGCTGATAACAGCATCAAGTGATCACAGTGTGAATTAGTTCTGGCAAATTTGTTCTAATTTCATTTTAAAATGCTTCCATGTCTTTGTTTGAGTTAATTATGTTTGATTAGTATTCATATATATTGTTGGCAACTTGGTTGAATGATTCCAAAGTTCTTTTTGACGAAGTTTCGATGATTTCTTTTGAATATTTGCTGCCTTATGAAGACAACATGCTATTCTCATTTTTCATTTATTGACTTTACTAATTTCCGTGTATATTTTTTTGGTTTAATTATTTCAACATCCCGATTTGCGATGTTCCTTCCTCTTGATGTTATTTACAAGTTGTCATCTTCAATCTTACCGTGGATGGAGGGAGCGCAAAGGCTCATTTCTCGATGATTTTGAACTTGCTTTGCCCTGTTAATTTAAGGACAGTTGAAGAAAATAATGTGATATCCTTATTACTTTCCTTATATACATAATGTATAAGGCAAGTATTGTGACGGGATCGAAAATTCGAATTCGAGTTTTCGACGGGAGAGCGCGTTTCAAGCATCTCTGATCACGAATCAAACATTTTTAAAGTGATGTCTGTGTGTGTGTGTGTGTCTGTCAGTGAGTCTGTGGAGACAATAACTGACGAACGAATAGACCGATTCGAACGAAATTTGGTTCAAAAATCACAATCCGTAAACACTGGAAGTCTATTGTTACTTTCCTTATATACAAAATGTATAAGGAAAGTATTGTGACGGAGTCGAAAATTCGAATTCGAGTTTTCGACGGGAGAGCACGTTTCAAACATCCCTGATCGCGAATCAAACATTTTTGAAGTGATGTCTGTGTGTGTGTGTCAGTGAGACTGTGGAGACGATAACTGACGAACGAATGGACAGATTCAAACCAAATTCGGTACACAAATCACAATCAGTAAACACTGGAAGCCTATTGTTTTTATACGCAATCGAATGTTCAGAACCCCCCTAGATTTTCGAATGAAATTTTGAAAAAATCGTCAAAAAATCAAAACCACTAATAAAGTGACGCAAATAGACATTTCTTATGTAATTTTTCATTAGAAAACGATTGGCATAAATTTTAGAACGCGAACATGAACCGTTCTCGAGATATTGTACATTTTTCAAAAAAATTATCAAAAAGTCATAAAATAAAAAAAAAATATTTCCTATTGAGAAACATACTCACTTTTCATATGTAATACCATGCGATAAATTGGGTGACATCATTCTCGTGGATCTAGCTCGTTCCATTCATGGAAAAAGATACTTTGAGTAATGCTTTTGTATTTGAAAGCCAATAGTCATTTATCTGCTGTAAGAATAACTTATTTCTTAGTGCATAACACTTGGCGAGATTTCGGCGACGAATTTGGCGGAATGTCGCCAATATCATTCACCATCACGTTCATTCTTTCTCTTTCTCTTTCTCTCTCTCTCTCTCTCTCTCTCATGAGCTGAATAGCCGGGAGGCGTGTCATACCTATGAAGGCTGTCGTACCAAAGAATATACATATCTTCCTCATCGTATTTCATCGCGCGGCTGCGTGACGCCAGTCGTAGTCAACCAGGAGAGGAGGAGGTTTAGAAGTGTGTGTCATCTGTAGTGCTGCCATCTCCTGAGAGAGGTGAGATTGTTGGAGAAAGAGAAGGTTGCCTGCTCGTATGTCCAAAGTCACCAATTGTGTGGGGCCGCTAATCCTCGTTGGTGGGTGTCGTACGGCGTGCACGACATTTTGTAATTTCAATTACGGATGCCAACCAAAATAATGAACTATCTAAATGCTGCAGAGGGAGCCAATGACAACAGAGGCATACATAAACAGTGGTCATCCCCGTCTGCATCAACAACGAATGGTAGATGTGATAGGGAATCAATGGTGGAAAGAAAAAAGCGCCCCAAAGCCGTATTCCAAAAAGTTCAGTCGACTTCAAATTTTCGAGCGAGCTAACAGCATGTTTCTTGGTTTTTGCGAAAAAAGGTATATCGAACGTGAGCGATAAAATGGAAGCTTGTTGCAGTTATGAGATGTGCAACAGTTTCGTACATCATTGAGATTGCACGAATACGTACTTAACACAAAGAGTAGAGGTAAAGCAACTTTCAATTTGTCACTAATTAGCACGGAAGGCACACACTTTTATCGATTATTCAAATAATGAACAATCAGTTCGTAAGAGTAGATTCTATTAACGAGTTCTTAGATATTGAATTAAAAGAACTATTTTGAGTATCGATTGCTTAAAAGAAACTGTTGTAAAAATATATGTCCATTTTATTATGTGTGTAAATACGTATTAATGAAATATTGCTAATGTTATATGTCTTATAATAATAGATTTAATAATAGTATCATTAATCAAGATACAATGGATATCTATAACTTAAAATATTAAAAAGAAATTGATCAATTAAGTCAAGTGTATTTATTTGTATTTTGTGTGTTCGTCTCTCCAGCTTGAGGACCGGGAGCTTACATGCTCCACCCTTAGCGACGGCATCATAGGTAAGTCCTATAGTGGTAATTTTGATAAGGACAAGTTTACCTTATGACAGTGGGGGATCGGTTCAACTTCGGAACCTTTAGATTGCTGATCCCGCACTATGCCATTAGATCCAAAAGAATTCTTCGGCTGGAAGGTATAATCGAGAATGTATTTCGTAGCAAACAGTGACGGATTGCAGCCCCACCACAAATCTTTTATTTCCGGAAGTAGGAAGTAAAAATCTGGACAAGAGCCTCGAAAATTCATGAAAGTAATTAGATTTATAAATTTTTACAAAAAACTGCTTAAAAGCACAATATTTAAGACACTTTTTGAGGCACTGATTAATATTGTAATTATTGGCCTAAAAGCTCGATATTTTCTTAAATGGTAGGTAATGATCTCTTACCATTTCAACAAAACAGTCGAAAATTACAAAAAACATTAATACATTTTTAATTATTTACAGAAAGCTGGATCATTATCGCGATTTTTTGCACTATTTTATCATTTTCTATTTATTTTCCAAGATGATTGTTTAGGCCTAGAAGGTCTAATTGTCTGGATAGGTAAGTATATTACTTAAAATTTAGGGACTTTAAAATTGCAGAATTGCAATTTCGTAAATTGCACATCAAATTAGATATGTAAACATATTTGCTTAGTAAAGGGTATTTCTGCAAAAATCAGGTGGATTGGAAAAGAATTACTGGATTTTAAAATGTTATTTTGATTTTTGGTTCTAAGCGAGCGTATTGCATGTAGTGTGGTTGCATGTGGAGCACGAAATTGTTTGTTGGATCCAGACCATCCGACGTACCTGGAGGTGTAAGATATCTGCTTGGACGGCCGGAACAGTGACACACAATTTAGACTGGAACCCAGTAGGGACTGCATCCACACGGACCTTACCTTCCGTCCCCTACCACCAACCTATCGGAAGGATATACGAACCCACATATTTAATGTGTCCGTTCTCTGCGTGAACACGTGGACAGTTTGGGCAGAGCAGGAAATGGAATTCAGGTCTTTCGAGTGTAATTTCCGTGTCATAACCACTGGGCTGTCCCACACATTTCCACCACCACCACCACCAATGCAAAATTCACTCTAAGTTAATGAAAATATAATGTCATATTGATGAATTAATTATTAAAATATTTTAATATATGGACTGCATTCCTTTCCCTATGGCATATAGTTATCGATTATGTATGTAGTTTATATTTAAAAGGCAAAACTATGTTAAAATTCTTAATTATTCCGATTTTAACTTGATCCATATATCGTTTGTGTAAGTGTATACTTATTTAGGATCTAAGCGAGAGCTATCCGCCCGAGTAGCGCGCTGTCTTTCTTTTTTTATAATTCATACGCTTCAGAAAAGTAATTGCCAATGAATAAAAACGATAAAATGGAGACCTCTATCTGCGGGTTTATTTATTAAAGTTTAGGTTTGCTATTGCAATTGTGCGTTTGCTTCGTTTTCCTTCACTTCGCATATAAATCACATATAATAGTACGTTTCAGGAATTCATATTACCGGTGCTTTTCATGAAGTGTTCAAAACGTCAACGTCATTGAATTCCGACTTCGCAAATTTTGTAATACAATATAGGTATCATTTCAAATATCATGGAAATGGATTCATTTTATAGTTTCAATCGATATATTGACAAATATTATAGTGAGAAACTATTTATAAGCATTTATGACCCAAAACTTCATAGTTTCTTTTTCATTCACTGAAGCTTATTATTCTAATGGGCAGCATTTTAGGTTATTGTTTAATTATAAAATTCATCGCGATACAATTTTAAAATAAATCTAAGAATGCTATGTGTACGCTGGTGATAAATATAAATTCCTATATTTGACTTCATTTCAGGGATAAATTAAGTTTGACACATATTTATTCAGAAAGATGCAGAGAGAAAATCATGAATATCATCAACAGCACATTTTTTCGACTTTTTACCCATTGCATAAACATGAAACCGAGAAATTGCTGTTTGATTTATTAAAATGCAAACGATATCTCTAAGAAGATTTCAAGTACACAAATCCTTTGAAGTACTAAACGTATAATGATAAATGCCTCAAAATATAATGGAATTTATAATGATATCCATTTAAATATTTTAACAAGATTTTATGTGTGGGTCATTTTTCTTAAAATAAAATAACCTCATTCATTTTGATTGAAAACTACAAGAATGCTGAAGCGAAATATTGCATTTCGTTTTATGTAAGTATGGTATTTATTATTTGATGCATACCAATATATGGTGTAATTTTTATATTTTCGTAGTGATTTAAATTACAAACTCTTTATTTCTTATTTGGATTTTAAAAGATTATATTTATTGGTTTCGTATAGCATAGTATATTGCATGTATTCGCAATAATCCTCCAAATTCACCCCAGAAGGGCGAGCCCACTTGCCGTTGCTAAAAAATAACACAATGGTCATTAATGAAAGTTTATCTTTTAAATTTTATTTATTTATGTACACTCAAGTATCAACATACATTGTAACAAGAACCAATAATAATTAATTAATGTATGATATTCATAGATTTATTTTTCTTTTAGAAATTGCCTGACAAGTAATGTGAGATCTGAACATTGAAATGATTTACGTTCGATCTATGCGATATTATATTTTGTTAGTACATACCTCTTTTATTGCAGTTACACTGCATTAGGGAACATGGCTTGGCTTAGGGATATTGCCTTTACATTGGGTTGCTATGCACCACAAATATTTTTAGTATTATCCTTCTTATTAGCTTTTTTGTTTTCGTATCACAACCACCATTTATCACTACTGTCGTCGTTTTTTTGGGAGACTACTTTTCTCTAACTCTTGTCACTATCTCCCTGGGCAATATTCATTTTATTTAATCTTGTTTCGGGAACCACGCCTTCCTCGTCTTTCATTGGCCTTACTTTTTTATGAGATTCTGGTGTGCGTCCTGATTGGGAGTTTGTACGAGTCTTGTTCAGAAGCATCGGTTACTCGCAATGTCGCCATTGTGACCTATCTAACTGATGATGTAAATGGATTTATGGGTCGTCAACCTCTTTGAACAAAAACATCAACCTTGTTGCCATTTATCTAAGTTTTTTTGTTTAGCTTGTTTTGGTTGTTGTATACCTTTAATTAAAATTGTCTTCTGGATCTCACAGTAAATAAAATTCAATCTACATGAAGCTGAAAGAATGCATTTTGCACTATATGTAAACGAATTTTTTAACGTTTATATAAAGGAGTATGTATATTCGTTATATGATTATGTGTTTGCCACCGAGTAACCTTATCACTAAACAATGTTATCTTAGCATAATTGTTAATAAAACATATCCCATATATAGTAGTCCCATTATATAGCAGATAATTGAGACTGGCAGACGAACTAAATCCTGAATTGCACAGCTCAAACAGATGACAGTAGAAACTTGAGACTTTGAACATACTTGGGACCTGACCTATAAATAATGAGAAAAATCTAAAATTCTTGAATTTTGTTTGAAAAATTAATTTCGGATCTTTTTTTGTACTAACAGTCTTCCAGCTATTACCCGAAAACAATTAGACACAAAAATTCATTTTCATCTTATGGTGAGCAGTAAAAAAAATATTAAATTTTCTAATTACCTCTATTTTTGCACAACTACAGTTGAGATATTTTAATTTATAGTTATAGCAGACGATATTTTTATATTTCACAAGTCAACTTTTAAGCCGTTTTTAATTTCATTTTTAACCGTAATAATTTTTAGCAGAGTACCATTTTTGAGTAATGAACTGGTTTACAACGTAAATTGCAGCACACGTCAAGATAAATATACGGTAAGGCAAATCGGTGACTAGTCAGTAGTCACACGACAATGATTTATTTAGCAGTTTGATTCCTTTTTTTTTTGCCTCCATTATTCAAAAGTGTTCTTCAGTTTTCAATTTGGATTTCCTTGAATCTTTTTCTATCAATAAAAACTCCAGCAATCTACTTAACGATTTGTCAATGACTCCATATTTCTCCGCAGTATAGCATGGCCACGTCTGACTATCTTTTCTGTGAGTTCATTTGCTCTCCATTTTATCTTTGTTTGCGTCTCATGTTTATATTTCCTTGTTTCTTCGGCTGTATCTCCCTTTCGCCCTATTAGATGACGCCACTATACTGAAATGCCAAGTAGTTATTTCAGTTCGGCTAACATAATCTTGCGCTTATTTGAAACTTCAGGTCCAGACTCTGTGCAGTAAGAAGGAAATCCAGTTGATTTCTGAAACACACGTATATGCTTATTTATCTTGATTTGTGCAGCAATTTACGCTGTAAGCCAGTTCATTATTAACGATGTGCAAAGTCACGTAGATTACTCATAGTAACAGAGAATTTTCAAATACCGAAATCGTCTGCTGGCTGTTCTGATCAAATTATTGAAAATATTTTTTTGTTAATTATTGATGATCAGATTAAAATATCTGAAAACGTTGAAAATAAGACAACATATGGCGATCGGAGATAAAATATCGTTTTACATACCGCAATTTTCAAAGTTAATCGTGCGTAATAAAATAATACACATGTGCAGTCTGTAGCATCGTACGGCCATGAAATTTGGTACACTAATACTTCAGAATCCTACACTAATACTTCAGAATCCGGAAATGTGCACATCGGCTTTATTTTAAAAAGTATATTAATTTTTTTAGTGTATTTAAGTTTTAGTACGATTTAGTCCGATTTTGAGCTATATTTGCACAAATTAAAGCAAGCGATTAAAACTTATTACCGCAGAATTTTCATCTTGACACCATCCGATCGACCGGACAATTTTCTTTTTAGCAAACTTTGAACGGAATCCATACAGTTAATAGACGAATTTTCGTGAATTTTAAAATAAATATATATTTTTCGTGTGTTTAAAGCTTCTCCGAATTCTATGTTCCCGGTATATAAAAATTGATAATCAATATGATGTTTATACTTTAACAGAATATCCTTAACGTATTACAGACTGCTCCAAATATAATTTTCTGAGGTCACCCCTTCATTAATTTTAGATTTTTTCAGCTAGCAGACCGTTAAAATTTTCGATGCCGTACATATTATCTCTTTTCCCTTTCGTAATGGCGGGAGCATTATTCATTCGCGCATGCGCATGATGGATGTGCATGCTCTTGGTTTTAGGCAGGAACCGTCCTGGGGATATATAAAAATTATGTTGTTTGCGGAAGATACGGTCGATATATAAATTGGTTTAAATGTGTTTAGATTGCTGATATTAGGGTTTACATTATGTACATCGGTAGATTTTAGCATAGAACGTAGTATCTCCACAAGTAACGAATTTCGATTTTGTGATTCTGGGGGTGGGGAGGCGGGGGGCATTACTCCCGTTTGACGATGTACATGGATTTCGTGCAATTTTCATTGTTATTTATACAAATAATTTTTTTTTATTTTGTTATTTTATATAACTACCCCACTTTAACTACAGGGTAACGCTAAATACATTTTCTAGTAGAACTCTAAAATGTGCGCCACTTTTATGCCTTAATTTTAAATGGTTTTTAATACGCATAATTTTTATGAAGTGTATAGAGTGCCACATTTAGTGCCAGCCATTTCCTAGAAATAACTAGTAATTAATATTTTTCGACATAGATACTAAATGCTGCTTAAATACGTACAAATCTATAGCAGATCATATAAGTTCCCACTGATGCACTGCAATTTCTAGAAATTCAACATATTTTAAGAAGTGAAAAACGAAATAAACTTCATCTACTGCAGAGACCAGTGAAGAGGATATGTTTCTACCTTCATACACATCTGGCTATGCTCCAATCAAATTGCAAAAGAACAAATACTAAATGACAAATGAAGGAATTCGTAAAGTCGATTACGATCATATTCTCATCGCATAATGGCCTTATTGACCTAAATATGATTCGGCATCAAGTTTAGTGGCCCATTTGGGGATAAGCTAAGACGTTCATTCATTTCTATAATTGTTGTTTTTACGGAAGCAGTAAGAAATTCATAAAATATTTAGTTGGCGAGTTTATTATGAAAATTCTGTTATACTGTTTATGACTTTCGAATGGCCATCAGCAATATGTCGACTCTGGTGAGGATTTTGATGATGATTAAGTTTTTATATCAATATTTCATGTTAAGATTAAAATTGTACCCATTTAAATTGCATGGCTGTCTCAAAAAGGTATATTATAAAACTTATTAGCTCCAAAATGTTTTAATATAATTTTAGTGCAAGTACTAGCCGAATACCAGCTGAAAATCAACGGTCTCGCAATCAGCAACCCTTGAAAAATGTAAATTTTTGAATAATTCGCGTTTCACATTTATTCGGCAAATCGAATAATTTGGTGTGCAGAATTCCCTAAAGAAGAAAATATTGATAAACTTAATTTGCCTATTTCTTCCTGTCAAACTATCTACCCGTACACCACATTAAAGTTATCCCGAAGCGTGCTATATTATTATTTCTCCTTTAAAATGTTTTTCTGTGAAGCACACCTATAAATAAACATTTTTAAAAAACTATGTTTGTCTTGGGTTTTTTATCAGATGATTGGCTCATATACCAAATATCAAGCCTCTATCACATTTAAAGGGAAGAGTGCCTCATTTATTCGGAAAATCGAACATTTTAGTGTGCGGCACCCCCCTACAATAGCAAATGTTGGAAAACTGAATGTGCACACTTTCTTCTTTTCTAACTATCTACAAGTATACCAAATTTGAAGTCTGTGTCTCATCACAAAGCATGCTTTTCCAGCATTTCACCTTTCGAATGTTTTTGTTGGGAGTACCCACCCCCTTAAATATACATTTTTGAAAATTTCTATTCTTCTTGTGATTTCTATCAGATGATTCGTCCATATACCAAATATCAAGCCTCTATCACGTTTTAAATGGGGCGTTTTTCCTTTATCCCGAAAATCGAACATTTTGGTGTGCTGCACCTCCTAAATTAGAAAATATTGGTAAACTGAAATTGTACACTTTGTTCTTTCCAAACTATCTACAATTACATAAATTTGATATCTCTATCTCATGCCGAAGCATGTTTTTTTATTAATTCACTTTTCGAACGTTTTTCTCTGGAGCACCCCTTTAAACGAACATTTTTGAAAAACTATATTCGTCTTGGGTGTTTTCGACAAATGATTAGCCCATATACCAAATTTCAAGCCTCTATCAAATTTTAAAGGAGCCTTTTCTCATTTATTCGGTAAATCGAATATTTTGGTGTGGTGCACCCCCTCAAGTAGAGGGGCCAACGGCCGTACCGTGCTGAAAACACCGGTTCTCGTTAGATCACCGAAGTGAAGCAGCATCGGGCGCGGTTAGTACTTGGTGGGTGACCACCTCGGAACGCCGCGTGCTGTTGGCCATCTCGGGTGCGGTATCCCCGTGGTTTGCGCGCTAGATTTGCACGCTGCCACAAATGCCGCCGTGTTCATGCGGAGTACGATCACGTTAAACATGTGGGTCCGTAAGTCCTTCCGAGAGGTTGGTGGTAGGGGAAGGAGGGTACGGTCCCTGTGGATGCCTCCCCCACTGGGTTCCGGTCTAAATTGGGTAGGCACTTCCCGGCCGTCCATACAGTTACCTTACACCTTTCTGGTAGGTCGGACGGTCTGGGTCTCAACAACAACAACCCCCTCAAGTAGAAAATATTGGAAATATCAAATTGCACACTTTCTTTTCTTTCGAACGATTTACCCATACACCAAATTTGAAGTCTCTATCTTATCACAAAACATGCTTTCCTATCATTTCAATTTTCGAACGTTTTGATGTGGAGCACCCCCTATAGAGAACGTTTTCGAAAAATTCGATTTTTCCAGGGGGTTTTATCGAACGACCGAACCATGTACCAAATTGCAAGTCTCTATCTATTCGGGAAGTGCCTAAAAAGCGTGACAGACAGACACTTGGCAATTAGTATATATAGATAGATTGTATTGATTTGTTTATGTGACACCATATGCCCACCTGTGCTAATAATTTTTATTTTCTCATACTATGTAGTAGTATTGTTTTCATGCAAATTTTTGAATTCGGGATTTTGATGCCAATTTATGTTTATGACATTCCCGAATACATTTGACTATTTTTGGGTGATGTCCGTCTGTCTGAGGTTTGGGGTCGATTTCTTATGTACACTATAGCCAGCCACAAATATTGATGGATTCGCGAAATTACATTGTCAAGTATGGTATCAATCGAAAGTTTTCTTAAAATCTTTTCAAATGAAGGGTAACAAGCTGTAGGGGTAATCATTTGGACCCACAATACCGATTTTTCGAATTTTATTCTTATAATTTGAAGAAAAAAATTAATTTCGGTATGAAAATGTCGAGGTGTGCCACACTCTAGTTAAAGATTTTTAAATCTAAAATTATTTTTTTAATAATTTGTATTTATTGTTTATTGAACTATTTTAAGTGTGTTTTTGAACTATTTCCAAGCAATATATATATTATATGTAAAGGGAATGTATTGGAATGTTGTGAAAAATACGTATTTTGGATTTTAATGAATTTTCACGTTCTGAGGATCCCTAAGTAGGAATCAACCATTTTTCAATGTTTGTTCATCTGTCTGTGTGTGAGGCAGGCTATGAGTCTTTGGGCATTGATATCTCTCGGGCGAAATGAGAATATGTAATGTTATATACATATATATATATGTATATATCCACTTTTAACTCCTGCGATTGGCAACGGTGGTTTAGTCTTTTATTGCTCTTGGTTAGGATATATGCCGTATTTTCTTAGATATTTTTATATTCATATTTTATTTTTCAATATTTTTGCTTGTAGTCTAAGTAGACAGAGTTTATAAATATTATCCATCTCTACCTTCGGAAACAAGCATTTTTTGTTCATTATTTTGAATAGACACATGGACTTGAAAAAAATTTGTTCAAAATGTACAACTTTTTAGGCCTAGTGCTTATCCAAGTGTACAGCTTTAACGCTTGGTTTTTTTATGTTTTTTAATTTTCGAATTCTCATCATTGATATTTGTTGAATATATTTAGCTTGATGATTAGATATATGCATTTTATTCTCCTCTTGATTGATGATTCTCTATTTTATTCTTCTTTTTAAATTGTTGGTTTTTTTTTAATTTACAGTTTAATGAGTTACAACTTCTCTCTATTCTATCACTGGAATTTCATATTTTATCTTTATTATTTATATATATATATATATATATATATATGTATATATATATATATATATATAGATATATATATATATATATACACTATTATCAAATGTGTAAATATGTCTTTATAATCAGAAAAATTACCAGCAGTGGGGCTCAGCTCGACATTTTCATACCATAATTTATTTTTAAACAGCCTTTTTTAGCAAGTTTTGTAAAAAAATTTGAAAAACCTCTATCTTTGTTGTAAATGATCACAATTATAGCATGTTTCCCTTGGTTTTAAAGGGCTTAAAAAATCTAGTGTGATGCCAAATAATTTGATAACGTACACCCCAGTGGTAAACTGCCAGGGGCAAGTAACGTCAGGAATGCAAAAAATTATATCGCGGCTATTTTCCAGAATAATTATTGAAACTATTAATTTTTGTGGTTATTGATCCATAAATAACCCTTTTATACATAGTTATGTCGTAATTTGTCATATTATGTCATAATTTGTCATATTATGTCATGTTTAGTCATATTATGTCATATTATGTCATATTTTGGTAAGAAAATACAAAGTTTTCGGTCGAATTTCAATAAAATTTTAGCCAGTTCTAGATTTTTCGTTAGCAAAACCGGATATAAAGTTTCGGGAAAATCCATTAATATTTCTGGCAGCTATCGTGTGCTCAATAAATCTACCATAGACAGACAGACTGACTGACATCACTCCAAAAATATTCATAACGAGTTCTGGTGGCCCTAAAGCATATATTGGGATCAAAATCTCAAAATCGAAAATTTTCGTGACACCAATACTTTCTCAACAGTACGCATCAGAAAAAATATATAAATTGCGTCAATTAGTAGGAGTTAACTCCAGCTGTTTTTTAAATATTGGATATTTATTTTTTTCCGTGAAGCGTTATATCTCTTGAAAAAATTGAACAAGTAAAAAAAAATGGTACTGTTATTTCAATAGACTAAAGCCATAGGGTATTTATAAGTTTTGAGGAGTTCAGATCTGATAATGGCCCTCAATTTTTGTTTAACAAAATGTTTAGCTATTATAAAAAACGTCATGAAAAAATAACTGATAAAATTTTATCAACATAGTCGTTTTATATATTATTTATTTCTAATTAATAGTGAATGTTAGGATTTATTGGAGATTAACATGCACCATTATCAAGATATTGCACTTTTAATTAAAATAGGAAAATAATCAGACATAATATAAAAATTGTGTATATATGTGTGTGTGTGTGTTTGTTTGTGTGTTTGTGTTTGTTTGTGTGTATGTCTTTGTTTGTTTGCGTGTGTGTGTGTTTGTGTTTGCGTGTGTGTGTGTTTGTGTTTGTGTTTGTGTGTGTTTGTGTGTTATCTGTAGCGAAAAATTGAAGCTTCGAACAGCGGTGAAATTCAGTATACTTAAAATCTTTCGACGATTAAGCTCGGCGAGATATTTTAAACATTCAAATTACCCTTTTCGTTATCTTATGTTGAAGCACGAATTTGAACAATTTTTACACACATTAGCTTTTTTGTCCCAGCCGTCCAAACGGCTGCTCAAGTCTTGGGACAATTCAGACGGTCTGGGGAATTAACACTCCTTCAACACATTAGCTTTTTAGTGGTTGAAAAAATTAAAACACCATTTTCATCATCACATCATCGGATAGTTCGATAAATGAACTTTCTCTCACACCATCTTTGGACAAAATCTGTCCAACAATTCCTTCAGTATTTATTTCTTATACGTCGAAATATGCTTGTTTTAAACTATCTGGTTATTTTTTTGCCGTATGCTAAAAGAAAAGGTGACCACAATTCTATAATCTGTTAAAAATATGGATGTATAATACCTTTGTATTCTAATAATTATTTTTGATTACTCTATTTTCTGATTTTCTCTGAATTATCAAACAAAAGCATAACGATTGAAATTTTTACTCAGCTGTCGAACTTCTTTCTCTGGTTTGCCGATTGCTAATTTACACTGGGCGTTGTAAATTACGTCACAGCCTGTCCGTTGACATGGAAAGTAGTAACGTATTTATCGTAAAAACGTTGTGCGATTTTCAGGAATTCCGTGAAGACGGTAAAGAGAAAATGGTATATATTTGGGTAGGCGGATAAACAGCTGTGTACTTAACAATGGGAGTTTTATTTATCTGTTATTTAATTTTAACGATTTAAAAAAATCTGATGTGGGCAGCACATGGGTTTCCTTATATAATGCAATAAATTTACTACTTTTACAGTAAAAACAAAATAGATTATTTTTATAGTAGTTATTTATATTCTTTGCTAGATATTGAATTTTCGTCAATGAGTTCTCATTTTCCACGTCGTCATCATCAATGAGTCGTCATTGATTTAGCGTCATTTTTATCCATTTGGTAAGTTTTTCGTTACTTTAGCAACATTTAAAAAAGTCGCCAAGTTGGCGACATTCCACCAAATTCGTCGCCAAAATCTCGCCAAGCGTTATGGACGAAGAAATAAGTTATTCTTACAGCAGATATATGACTATTGGCGTTCAAATACAAAAGTATTACTCAAAGTATCTTTCTGCATGAATGGAACAAGCTAGATCCACGAGAATGATGTCACCAAATTTATCGCATGGTATTATATATGAAAAGTGAATATGTTTCTCAATAGGAAATATTTTTTTATTTTATATGACGTTTTGATAATATTTTTGAAAAATGTGCAATATATCGAGAACGGTTCATGGTAGCGTTCTAAAATTTATGTCAATCGTTTTCTAATGAGAAATTACATAAGAAATGTCTACTTGCGTAACTGTATTTGCGGTTTTGATTTTCTGACGATTTTTTTCAAAATTCAATCGAAAATTTAGGGGGATTCTGGACATTCGATTGCGTATAAAAAACAATAGGCTTCCAGTGTTTATAGATTGTGATTTTTATACCAAATTTCGTTCGAATCGGTTTGTTCGTCCGTCAGTTATCGTCTCCACAGACTCACTGACACACACACACACACACACACATACCAAGTCCTCTGGACGAGCCGGACGGCCTGGGGCTTTCACACACACACATACACACATACTGTCACACACACACACACACACACACACACAGAGACATCACTTCAAAAATGCTTGATTTGTGATCAGGGATGCTTGAAACGTGGTCTCCCATCGAAAACTCGAATTCGAATTTTCGACCCCGTCACAATACTTTCCTTATACATTATGTATATAAGGAAAGTAACATATCATTCTAATTTTTATCACTTTCCAATATAGTTGCAAAATGTTTATGACTTTGTCATTCTATCTGTCACTCCGTTTGCACGATAACTGCCGGAGAAATGACTTTATCAAAATGACATTTCAGTATGTTGTTGAGACGGTCTATGGGACATACGGGAATGTAAATGAATAGTACTACCCAATTAGTTTTGGATTGAACCCGGGTTGAAAAAGTAAAATACACTGAACCCTACAGGGCCTAATTATTCAACCCTTTTTTAAGCGAAGTTAAAATTCACAAATTGCTTTGAAAATTTTCGGAAATATTCAAATTATACCATAAATTATGTAAAAAAAAATTCAGCAAAATATGTTCGGTAGTTTTTTAAATAAAAAATAAAAGAATAATTACGCCTATATTATATGAAGAGATTACGTGACCCACTTCAAAATAAAATATGGCATCCAGCTTTTTTTCCCAGTGTAAAAATCGTGATTTTTAAAGTTTTTTTTACATTTGCATTTAGTGTTGCAGTAGTCCTAATCCGGCTTTAATTTTGTGTATTTTCTGTGCATATATATTCTGTGCGAATGCAATTACAATAATTTTTAGTTTATCAAACTTTGATTATTTCTACAGCAAAGCCTAGTTTTAATGGATGCAGAATGTAAACAAGTGATTGTAAGATGAGTTGTATAAGAACTGATGAAATTTTTTCACTCAAAGTTATTTAGCTCTAGAGTCTGGAATAAAAGTGATATGAATGAATCATTCATTGCTTTTACATCTAGCCATACGATTTATATTCTAATGACGTCATTTGAATAAAGTTCATGTTTCCGATGAAGTTTTAAGTTTTCAAATATAATGATTTATTGTAGTACTGTGATAATTTAAAATATATCAGCGGTGAATGTATCGCATTTTAGAGATTTTTAAATAAAATTGAATTTCAGTTGGAAAGTATTTTATATCCAATGCTTTATGCATGATTGATTTCTTCTTGTTTAATATGGTATTATATTATCATTATCAAGATTATTCTGGAAAATGGCAAAGTTCTGATGCAGATTTGCTGAGATACCTTTTAATTTTTTTTATAGTTATGTACGGCTTTTGAACAGAATAAAATATCATCTATAATTAAAATGGATACACGTCAATTCCAACAAACTATTTAAATAAAGACAACGAATCATAAGTTTAAAAAGTCATTTAATAAAACCACCTTTCCTGACGTACAAAAGATTACCAAGCCAAAGCGCTTTCCAGCATCATCATCATGCCCTTAATCAGTCGCGAAATGAAAAATACAGTGCCAACAAATATATGCCAAATCGGCATGCAAAATTTACATATTTTTAATTTACGATTTTGCAATAATTACAGAGTATTTTTTTATGAACAAGGCATTTAAGATTTAAATAATTATTAAATACAAATATAAAATGGAAGAAATTCATGACCAAAAAGTATGTCGTTGATGCACAAATTACATCAGAAAGTAAAGTCACAGAAAACTATGTAAAGCTTTAACACGCGTGGTGTCGAGAACGAGCCACCAAGCATTACAATTTATAATTTTGATCTTGTTCAGACTCTAAGTTATGTTTGGTGGACTTGTTCTTGACCCTATGCGTGTTAAACCTTTACATAGTCTTCTGTGACTTTACTTTTTGATGTAATTGGTGCTTCAACGACATACTTTTTGGTCATGAACCTTCTTCCATTTTATATTTGTATTTAATAATTATTTAAATCTTAAATTCCTCTTTTATAAAATAATACAATGCAATTATTGTATAAGCATAAATTAAAAATATATAAATTTGGCACCCCAATTTGGCATATATGTAGACATTTGTTGGTACTGTATTTTTCATTTCGCCACTGATGTAGGGCATGGTGATGCCCGAAAACGCTTTGGCTTTGTAATCTTTTGTACGTCAAGAAAGGTGGTTTTATTTAATGACTTTTTAAACTTATGATTGGTTGTCTTTAATTTAATAGTTTGTCATCTATAATTTTAAAAAGTGAACGGTGCATGACTAAGGTTTTCAAAAAATTGTATAAATGAATTCAATATATCCCTGCTTCAAATCCCGAGGAACGTCAAATACATTTTCTAGTAAAACATAAAATATATTTTTTATTATCAAATAAGAGTGATTTGTAGGTATTTTGAATCAGAAATAAATTGGCACCATTTTTGTTGTTATACCAAGTTGTTTTCAAGATAGAAATGTTATTTTCCATAGGAAGTGCGATATCTCTTGAACTATGCGAAATATATGACATTTTATATGTTTTTCAATCAGTAACAATAAGAACCGTGTTATTTTTGAGAATTATAAAATCCCGATATAAAAATCCCTTATTATCCTTATACCGAACATTCTTGCTAGTGAGGTTGCAGTTGATAGATCAAAGTTACATGAGTCATAATGTTTATAAGCGACGTATTATCAAATATCCTTATAAATGATTGTTGAATCAGTAGAATATTTTTTAAACAATTTCTAGGGATGGAGAGGAACTCTGAAGAAATTCTCTGAAGAAATTCTCTGAAGAAATTTTATAACTTGACCATCTCAACCGAATTTTAAGAACAAAACTCAAACCATTGAGTGAAATGTCTCAGGGTGAAGCCTAGGAATCTTCTGGGCCTATTTTTACAAAGCACTCCTGGGCTTCAACATATTTAATATTTCTCCCGTTAGTTCCTGTTCTGTCACCGAATTATTTTATCCATATAATCTTTCTTTCACGTACCGAGATCAACATCATCGCTCTCTATCAGCATAAAATCGAAGTCGGAAAAGAAGTGGAATATCCTACCACTGAATCTCAAGAAACATCCTTAAGAACTGGTTCAGAGCATAAAGTGTAGCGCAAGTAAAGATAAATGAGGGATCAACATCACCGCTCTCTATCAGTATAAAATCGAATTCGGAAAAATCTGGAACATCCTACCACTGAATCTCAAGGAACATCCTTTAGAAATGGTTCACAGCGTAAAATGCAGCCCAAGTAAAGATAAATGAGGGATCAACATCATCGCTCTCTATCAGTATAAAATCGAACTCATAAAAGAGTTTGAACATCCTACCACGGAATCTCAAGAAACAGCCTCCAGAACTGGTTCACAACGTAAATTGTAGCATAAGGAAGATAAGTGAGAGATCAATATCATCGCTTACCCTCAGTATAAAATCGAACTCATAGACAAACTTGAACAGCCTACCACTGAATCTTAAAAATCATCTTTTAGAACTGGTTCACAAAGTAAGAGTAAAGCTGAGTAAGAAAAGGTAATTCAGCATACATTTGAAATTATATGGGATTTCTTTTTTCGATGAAACTAATCTGAACCCTGAACATCTTAATAAGCGCTAGATTATGTTGGCTAAACTGAAAATTACTAAGAGTGACTACTGAAAATTGCGGCTAGTAGCGCCAACTAGTGTGACGAAAGAGAAATACATTTTTCTTAATTTACTGTTATTTTTCTTCTTGACGGAAGTAGAACTCCTTAATAAATCTCCTCTCCCGGCCAGAATTTCATGCTGGATCGATATCAGACATTTTCTGATCGCTATCATATAGCCAATCTTGAGAAATATGCTTCCTGAAATGTTTCTTAACCGGAAGTGGAAATCCTTTGCGATCCCGGAAATCAATGATCAATCCCGGAAATTCTCATCCGGAAATCAATGCTGAATCCATATCAGTCACAATCTGTCATAAATAAATCAAATTTATATCAAATCCAGAGAAATAGATGTTTCTGGGAAATTTTTTGAACCGGAAATGGACGCGAAACTGGAAATGAACATTATTAGTAAACTCCCTAACATCCTCTAAAATTTGATGGTGAATACAAATAAGTCATCACCTGAGCTCCATATATAACAGATTTTCGGAAATAGATGTTTCCCGGAATTTATTTCGTCAAAACAATTTTCTGGCAAACTTTTTGTCACCAATAAGAAAAGCATAGAGAATTGAGGAGGGGTTCAAACGGAAAAGCTTTAAAATGCAAAAACTCGCCAAATTATTGGAGGTAGGGAACATGCGGAAGGGGCTTCCGATGTAGTTAATAACGGAGTAAACATTCTCTACTTCTAATATGTCTAAAGCATGGACCCCCATACGGCAATACGTAGGCAATAAAGGGTGCTTCATCCCTCCCCCTTATTGGTGTGCAGTATTTACTTTTTAGGTTAATTTTATGAAAAAATATACTTGTGTATTTTGGAATTGGCTACAAGTTGCTATAACCACATTTGAATCATCAATCAAGTTTACAATAATTTGTTCGTAAAAGAAATAAAAATGATAAAATGTAGTATCGATATTTTTTTTCTTTGTATTCAGCTATAATTTAGTTTTATTTTTTGTTAATTTTTCAACAACTTTTTTTAAGAAAATTGATTTATAACACTCATCAATTTGTTCAGACTTATGCTCAGATACTCAAAAATTCCCTTCCTTAAAACTAAATACATGTTCTCTCCGGTAAAAAGGAAAGGACTGCCATCCCTCCGGCATATAGGATCCCACTTAGTCCCCCCCCCCTCCCGTTTGGAAGACGAGCATGAACTCGCATGGGTTGAAGTTGACATTTTTAATATCAAACTATCTGGCAATAAATAAATACTTCAGTTAGCAGTAGACTTACTGAACATTACTTAAACTTTTTATATTAAAAACTCGTTTACGATCATACTCTTCAAATAATGTCTTTATTGATCTAAAGCGCTAAAGCGACATTAAATTTCATGACTCATTTAACGACATTAAGTGATGGAATTGACTTAGGTGGGCGATTGCTTACTTACATTAGAAGATCGGTAAGACTTTGGAAATTACTGCTAAAAACACTCATTTGGTGAGTTTATTGAAAATAAATTACGTACATAAATTTTGAGGTTATTAAATAATTTTTCAATGCAAGTTTAATTATGTTAAGGATTCCAATTACGTTTAATAACTCAAGTAAAGTATTTAAAGTATATGAAAACCCTTGATTAAAGTATATGAATAACTCACAACATAAATTGGAGCTGATCATGTTTACGGGCGCAATATTTAACTGAAAAATATTTGATTTGCATACACAATTTGCTTTACGTTGCTTTGTAGAAATATTTCCCAAACTGGGGTAAGTGGACACCTGGAGATACAAAAAAGAAATCAAGGGGTAATAGGCACTTGCCAAATTGTTTAATTTAACCTTCAATGTAACAGTCTTTTATCAGTTATTTTTCCACTGATGAAGGACATAATGATATCGAAAGCGGTCTGGTTGTAAATATTATATACGTCATTAATGGTGTTGCTGTTGAGACCCAGACCGTCCGACCTACCAGAAAGGTGTAAGGTAAATCCGTGCAAATCCAGCGCGCAAACCACCGGACTACCGCTTCCGAGATGTGCCAACAGCACGCGGTGTTCCCAGGTGGTCACCCACCCAAGTACTAATCGCGACCAATGCTGCATGACTTCAGAGATCTAACGCGAACCGGTGTTTTCAGAACGGTAGGGTCGTTGGCTCCGTCATTAATGGTGTGTTTTATTAAAGACATTTTAATTAACCAACTTTGGTTGTTTTTATTTCTAAAGTTTTTGCTGAATTAACGTGTTTTCCATGAACTTTTATTGTTTAATTTATTTTATTATTATCAAGAAAATATTTATAATGAAATATATTTAATAATGTTTAAATATGTTAATTTATTAATAAGACACTGAACTAGTCTATGCCAACGGCCCTACCATGCTGAAAACACCGGTTCTCGTTAGATCACCGAAGTCAAGTAGCATCGCGCGCGGTTAGTACTTGGGTGGGTGACCACCTGGGAACACCGCGTGCTGTTGGCAGATTTCGGGCGTGATAGCCCGGTGGTTTGCGCGCTTTATTTGCACGCTGCCACAACTGCCGCCGTGTCCATGCGGAGTACGATCACGTTAAACATGTGGATCCGTAAGTCCTTCCGAGAGGTTGCTGGTAGGGGAAGGAGGGTACAGTCCCTGTGGATGCCTCCCCCACTGGGTTCCGGTCTAAATTGGGTGGCACTTCCGGGCCGGTTCCAAACGGTTACCTTACACCTTTCTGGTAGGTCAGACGGTCTGGGTCTCAACAACGGAACTAGTCTGAAATCTATACATAATATTGTATTATTAAAACTACCTTCGAACTATTCAACGGGGTACGTCGATGAGATTAAATCTTAAAAGAAGCACGCGTTCGTTATAAGTTTGGGAACCACTGCTTTATATTTACGAATCACATTAACATTTAGTTTGATTTTTCGTGATTTGTAAAACCGTGTTATTAATTTCCTTATATACATAATGTATAAGGAAAGTATTGTGACGGAGTCGAAAATTCGAAATCGAGTTTTTGACGGGAGAGCACGTTTCAAGCATCCATGATCACGAATCAAACATTTTTAAAGTGATGTCTGTGTGTGTGTGTGAAAGTATGTGTGTGTGTGTGTGTGTGTCAGTGAGTCTGTGGAGACGATAACTGACGAACGAATGGCCCAATTCGAACGAAATTTGGTACAAAAATCACAATCCGTAAACACTAGAAGCCTATTGTTTTTATACGCAATCGAATGTTCGGAACTACCCTAAATCTTCGAGTAAAATTTTGAAAAAATCGTCAAAAATTCAAAACCGCTAATAAAGTTACGGAAATAGACATTTCTTATGCAATTTTTTATTAGAAAACGATTGGCATAAATTTTAGAACGTTAAAATGAACCGTTCTCGAGATATTGCATATTTTTCAAAAAAAATATCAAAAAGTCTTTATAGAATAAAAAAAAATATTTCCTGTTGAGATACATGTTCATTTTTCATATGTAATACCATGCGATAAATTGGGTGACATCATTCTCGTGGATCTAGCTCGTTCCATTCATGAAAAAAGATACTTTGAGTAATACTTTTTTATTTGAACGCCAATAGTCATTTATCTGCTGTAAGAAAAACATATTTCTCCGTCCATAACGCTTGGAGACGAATTTGGTGGAATGTCGCCAACTTGGCGATATTTTTAATTGTGTTGCCAAATTGACAAAAATCTCACCAAATGGATAAAAATGACCCTAAATCAATGAAAATGACGACTAATTGAAGAAAATTCAATATCTTAGAAAGAATATAAGTATCTACTATAAGAATAACATTTCTTTAACTGTAAAAGTAGTAAATTCATTGCATTATATAAGGAAAGTCATGTGTTGCCCACATCAGATTTTTTATAATAACAATCTTCTTCAACTGAAGGTTTAGTTTCATTTACTCCCCTAAACCCTATCTGTGCTCAGAGAGAGACAGATTATCTTTATTAGCTTTTGGCTTGTGTCATGTTATAGTACATTAGAAACTTCTTCTAAATTGTAGAGAAACAATTGCATGTGCAATTTTTAAAGAAATGGACAAATGATGAACAGCAATGAAAGAAAGAATCCCTAAAAGTTTAATGCTCAGCTTTGGCGACTGTGACAGAAGATCATTTGTATTTCACCAAAATAACGTCTGAACTTATGCATCAATAAACACTTCAGATAATTTGGCTGGAAAATTATGATTCATTTTCCGAGTTTACAGGAGCTAGTCTATTTTAATACTGTGTGAAATACCCAGTGTTTCTTTTAGGACTGTTTGGCTGGTGGAGTGAATTTAATTTTAGAGAGGGCAAGGATTCTGTTTGCCATATATATCTAAATGCTGTTACATAAATAGAAAATAGGTGAACATAAAATGTGCCTGGGGAAGGGGGATGAATAATCGTTTGCATAATGAATGTATGCCTGAAAGAAACAGTGGAAATATGGATGCTCTAAATAAAGTGTTTGTCATTTACAAATTCCGGTCATTTGGCCGCCAGGCCATTAGACAGCGAGCGCTAGTATTTCTCAATGATTGAATTAAAAGTCACTAGTGAAGGGTACTCGTCTAAATGTTTTCCAGACATAGGCTGTCCTGGGTCACATGAATCACAATCCGGGGAAGTAGCAAGTCCAATTCGATGGACATGAATCCTGAGACAGTCATGACCAGTCAGACATCTGAACCTGGAAACTGCTTCTCGTCGAGGATCCTCTGGAATGACATAATGTGATTGCTGAGGACTCTCCATGACTTTCCCTTAGATGCCTCCAGAGATTCTGCCTCAGTTTCTTTCTACACTAAATAAAGTAAACGCATATACCCAGAACATTTATGAATACAATTGAAATGAGCTTTACTTAATATTTTGAGATAAAAATGTCAAAATTTTCACATAATTTAAAATATGAATGTGTGCTTATTGAAACATCTACATATTAAAATGGTACACGCAAAGAACAATTTTTATATTGTTTATGAAAGATAGGAAATGTATCATCTCGATATCTTTTCCTATGTATATATATATATATATATATATATATATATATATATTCCCGAATATTTGCAAACTAAGGGGAGGGCGTTGTTGTTGAGACCCAGACCGTCCGACTTACCAGAAAGGTGTAAGGTAACCGTTTGGACGGCCGGGAAGTGCCACCCAATTTAGACCGGAACCCAGTGGGGGAGGCATCCACAGGGACCGTACCCTCCTTCCCCTACCACCAACCTCTCGGAAGGATTTACGGACCCACATGTTTAACGTGATTGTACTCCGCATGAACACGGCGGCAGTTGTGGCAGCGTGCGAATCCAGAGGGAAAACCACCGGGTTGCTGCGCCCGAGATGTGCCAACAGCACGCGGTGTTCCCAGGTGGTCACCCACCCAAGTACTAACCGCGACCGATGCTGCTTGACTTCGATGATTTAACGAGAACCGGTGTTTGGTGTTTTCAGCACGGTAGGGCCGTTGGCTCTAGGGGGAGGACGTGTACTTTGCTTTTTCATAGGAGCACAGACAAATGATACGGCTTCCATAACAAATGAAACAAATTGATAATTTTTGCAATTATGTTCAATTATAGAAAATGAGCATTATTTAGAAAACATCTACAAGAATTAATTAGGTATAGCTGGGACATATTTAGAGCTAGGGGGAAAACCACTTAAGTCAAAAACAAGGAAGTTGAGATATTAACGAATGAAAATAATGGCATTTTCAAGACATCGTTTTTTCAAATGTTTGGTTTTGGTTTTCAAAATACACATTTAATTTTTATGGTACGTACATTTATAAGCTAAATAAGCATGCACTGTATTGTAATTTTGGAAAATAAATTTTTCGGTAAATACTGACTTAAGCGGTTATTCCCGAAGCAAGTTTGTGGCAAATATGTTGACTCATACAGCCATAAGTTATTATTCCTGACTTCAGTATTTATTCTTTGAACACAATTATGATGGGTTTACAAATACAGACATAAGTAATTGTTCAATAAAACATCTGTCATGATGGAGCATTTAATTATGCATTCTAATTTCAAACTGTTATTATTACTTAATGTTTTCTTAGGACTACTTTAAGTAAATATTTTGTGAAAAAGTATGAAAAACGTCGAAACGCTGTTTCAACTGATTTTTCAAAAAATTGTTTAAAAATAAAATTAAAAGTTAATGCACATATTTTTGGGAAATTAATTAGCTAATTTAAAATGTATATAAATATAAAGATATAAAATTGAAACTTAAACATCGTTTATAGTTCATCCGGATAAATTTCAATCAGATAGAAATAAATGTATGGTTCATTTAAAGTCGGAAGCATGGAATAGAATTGATCCATTTGGTGAAATTTTCGTTCATTTAGCAACATTTAAAAAGTCGACCAGTTGGCGATATTCCTCCAAATTCGTCGCAAAAATCTCTACAAGCGTTATGGATGCAGAATAAGTAATTCTTATAACAGATAAATGACTATTGGCGTTCAAATACAAAAGTATTACTCAAAGTATCTTTTCTCATGAATGGAAAGAGCTAGATCCATGCGAATGATGTCACCAAATTTATAGCATGATAATACATATGATAAGTGAATATGTTTCTTAACAGTTAATATATATTTTTTAATTTATGGAATTTTATTGATAAATTTATTTGAAGAATGTTTAATATCACGAGAACAGCCATGCTAGCGTTCTAAAGTTTATGTCAATCGTTTTCTAAGGAAAAGTTACATAAGAAATGTCTATTTGCGTAACTTTATTAAAAGTTTTGATATTTTGATGATTTTTTTCAAAATTTCACTCGAAAATTTAGGGGAGTTCTGGGCATTCGATTGTGTTTAAAAACAATAGACTTCCAGTATTTACGGACTGTAATTGTTGTACCGAATTTCATTCGAATCGCCCCATTAGTTCGTGAGATATCGTCTCCACAGACTCACTGACACACACACACACACACACTATCACAAACACACACACACACATACTATCACACACACACACTATCACAAACACACAGACACATACTATCACACACACACACACACACAGACACTTTCTCACACACACATACATATACACACAGAGACAACACCTCAGAAATGTTCGATTCGTGACCAGGGATGCCTTGAAACGTGTTCTCCCGTCGAAAATTCGAATTCGAATTTTCGACCCGTCACAATACTTTCCTTATGCATTATTGTATATAATTAAAGTAAAAAACAAATTGCTCCCTCTTCTAACAAACTAATCAAACTACCACGAAGTCTCGTTTTAATTGCATCAGCGGTTTCAGAGGTAGCTAAGAACAGGTAATTTAACACCAGCATACATGCTTGCAGGCCACCGCAATTAAACTACAGTATATTTCAATATTTGGGGATTTCGTTTAGCACATTCCTAGTGAGAGCGTGTAAAATTTGCACAATTAAAACGATCACAATCAGTGCAATTTTCCCGTTAACTATACTTTATAAGCTATTGAGACCAACATCGTGCCACAGGGCGCGTGTAGGATACTTTTATTTATGTTATTTAACATAATTTAAAACGTTTTACTATTAAACATTTTTTCTGCAGCCCCTTATTCTTTTGCAGAGATTTATTTCTGGCTGCAGCGCTGACAGCACAGAAACATTTTTATTTTTATGCATATAATTTGCATTAAGAGCCTTATTTTCAAAACTCTAGTTTCTATTCTGGCTAAATCTTAAGATATATTTAATAAAATACAACATACCTCAAATATTTTTACTCTTGGGAATGGTTAATTTCAGCATTAGTTGTCCCCGTGACAACATACTTTTCTAAAATTGAGACACCAATCGCTGAAATAAAGTGTTATTTCAGCACTATATGAATAAAACAGCTGCCTAACAATGATTAATTACCGGGCGAATGAATTCACAATCACCGGAAATAGGGGTCGAAAGGGGGGGGGGGGAGAACGTTGCGAGCGCCTCGAAATTTTACGAAATAAAAAAAAATATTCTGATATAGTTTCAATAAAGAACAAGACTGTATAAACTGTATGGAATGACAACATTTCTTCATTTATGTTTTTTACACGCTAAAATCTGCACAAATAAATCGGAAAATAGTAACTTTTCTTGACTTATGTGCTTTTTCCCGAAATATATCTGTTCGAAAATTAGATAAAAATAACTTTTTATAACTTATGTGGTTTTTCCTCACTGATTTTGGAGCAAAAGCTAGTAGGTTATTTATGGTGTTTCATTTTCTTGATATCTTAGAAGCCCAACAGATGTACGTACTTTTCCTACAGCACAGATCATACATTTCTTCAATAGAATATGTTATAAAAAAAATTGCAATTTTTGACTTATGTGGTTTTCCCCGCCACGACTAGATATATCAATAGAGTATATGGCTATGCCCACATTTGGTCACTCCTATTCCTCACACTGTTTTCTTGGTGCATTGAAAAGGTATTTTTTAGCTATAAACATGAAAGATGGAAGGGATAAATTGTAAGCCAGATGATTTCATACCAATTCAATATTTCAGCAGATGCTAGAGTGACCAAGAAAAAATAAGGAAATATAAATAACTTTTCGATGTAGATTTCATATTGGCTATAATTATGCTATTTTAAGATTAAATTTCATTTTTTTTCTAGCCAGAGAGTTCATAGATAAATGTTTTCGATGCAAGCTATTTAGGGCAGCCCGTCTTTAAACCCAAAACGGATAATATTACTTTATCGCCGACATAGTATGAGATTGAGGAAAATTAAAAAAAAAAAAACATTCTGAAATAACAAATATAGTTACCGGTAATATTATGAAGTTATATATTATATAAATTATGATTTTGTTTAATTGGTATTTCAAAACTTCGATTGTCTCATCCAGACAGATGCGTCGAATAAGGCTGCATCTAATGAATATAAGTAAAGCAAATAACATGGAACTGCCCACTAAAGACAATAATCGATTTCTCCTAAAATAAAAAAGGCAGTTTGAAATTTATTAAGCATTTATTAAAGTTATAAAGAATATAATTATTTAATTTTATAGAAAGTAATGAAGTCATTTTATGTGGAAATAATTATAATTGAGTAAAATTTATGGTTTTAGATACTATTTAAAATGCTTTATAATAATACTATCAATTATGTTGATTGGATAAGCATTATTTTCAAAAGTTCATGATTTATATTATGTTTTGTTTTTTACATTTTTCTTACCGCAGATTCTATTAATTCCAATAGCCATTTTTAAAATAATGTTCCTGTAATCACTATCTAAAGTTCTGAGTACGCGTAATGTAAAAATTGTATTGACTAAATTCATGAAATAAATCTATACGTAGCTGACCATCATGTTCGATTTTAACACTAATATCAAGAAAATTATCCAAGTGTGGACTACATCAAAGTTTTTCAAAGTGTGTTCCTCTGAATCTAGGGTTCCGCGACAGTATTTTAGGGGTTCCACGGCGTGATTGTTTCTTGTAAATTTCTTTGAAAATAATAAAAAGAAAATACGAGTAAAACTTGAATATATAATTTGAACCCCAAAGCACTGTTTCTCTTTCAGGGGTTCCGCCATCAAATAAAATTTCGAAAGAGTTCCGCGACCAAAACAGTTTGAAGAAAATTGGGCTTGATAAGCTTTTCACTAGCTCTCCATTATCACGGTTAAAGTTTAAGTCAGATAGTGATTATTCAGTTTGTAGGAATATGCCATTTGAACAATTATGAATTAACATTTAACCTCAGCCAACGCTATTCTTTTTTCGGTATGATAGCCACGTCATATCTGTTTTAGGATAATTAATTGTTTCTTCATAAATTGCTTGTTATTAGGCATTAATTATTTTTTAAATTAACTAATAACAATTTATTAAACATTCGCCAAGTCCAACCAGTGATGTTGATGTTCTATTTCATGGAGATGGATATTTCCTGCAGTCTCATGCTCAGTGTCATAGGTTCATATTGTGCACGGTTGGTTTGAGAAACATGCGAAGACTTTTTTCTGCTGCAGTGACCTCCTCAACCCTAGATCTCAATCCTATAGTGGCTCTGTGGGGTGATAGCGAGAGGACGATCCGACAAATAATCTGCTACCGTCAAATCTTTAAGGACTGGAAGATGCAGCTCATCGCATATGGGTGAATATTTTCCACGAAACTTACCACAAGTCAGTAATATCCATGTTTAATAGAATACAAGTCGTTTTGTGGGCAAAGGGTGGCGGCCCAACAAACACAGTACTAATTCTGTGGTCATAATAATTTGGTTATAAGCAAAACCACCACTTCGTTTCACCCGTTTTGAAATGGAGTTTTTTGAAAATCTTATGCTCATTTTACTTCCATTACAGAGTACATAATATGTGTGAAAAAGTATGGATCTAAAATTCCCAATTAAGTTTTTCACAAATTTACTCCTTTTCAATGTTCTTGAACTTTAATCAACTCTTTTTAAATGGTGCGTCTGAATGTATGTCTGTGTAGTTTGGGAGCTTTAAATCAATATTGACATTTGTTTATGCATATATCTTAAATCTTTGTTCTTGAAGGTAAACGCCAGGTGTTATAATTCCCATAAAATAATAGAGTAGCATTCGTTTAATAAAATGAAATTTTCGAATCGTCTACATAATCCCTTGGATCTGTTCTCGATAGAATTGTATCTATTTTTAAACAGATATGTTTCGGAACAAAATATAGCATTACTGCAGGAAGTAAAGGAAGTGTTGCATCAAATTAGTGAAAATTTGGTAGTGTAAGTCTTGAAACTGATTTACATTATGCGAAACAGAAATTATTGTTGTAATACGAGTCAAAGTGGAAAGGCACACATACACAAAAATACTCATATAATACGCTTTATAAAATATTTTTTCTTATATGTGTGAGATGAAAAGCATACTTTATATCAGTAATCTGGATATTTCTGGCAGTATAGTCGTACAATACTATTGTTTAAATCTGCATATATGCTGAGTTTAAAAGAGAATCAAGAACATTTATTTAGCCACAAAGTATACTCAGAATATTTCCTCTACGAAATTCCTTATATACAATTTTCCGTTAAAAAATTATTAGTCATATTTACAGAATCAGCCTAAGTAAGCACTTAAAATGTGGATTTCACTGTCTATGAATCGATTTTGAAATTTTTATGCATACATCAGCATGTAAAAGACATCACCCAGCAAGAAAATTTTCGACGTTCCATAGTTTTAGGAACGTCTATGAAGACCGTGAAATTCAGTCTTACTCCTCAGTCGTCAAAAAAAATTTTGAATGATTGAGATCAGACTGCACAAATCTGGAACAGCTATGCTGGTATGCATGGAACCCATTCAAAAGGGGCACTTTCAAAATTAGGATCATAACGTCTCATTGCAGAGATTGCATTGCAACATGTATGAACTGGTTTCTCAGTTTATACAAAATTAACATCTGTGTTCGGTGTATGATAATGAAAGGATATGGAGTTACGAAAAATATAAGCACTTTGGACGGTTTTTAACACTTGACCTAAAAGATAAAATTATAAATGACTTGCAATTGTTTTGTTTAAAAATTGGGTACCATTTATGAATATATAGAAATAATTTGAATATTTTGAAAAAAAAAATCCACAAAAATAAAAAACAAAAGTTTTCTTACCATCAAGTTTTTATTTTATTTTGCTTACTTTTACTCAAAATATCTCCTAAACTATAAAGAATTGATGGAAACGAAAATAGACCGAACTTCTCATTAGGAAATCTAGTTTCTAGATCAGTAATTTTTCTATAAGCTGCAGTTTTACAGCCTTCAAGCAATCGTTTTGTCAAGTTGAAAAAGATTAAAATTTCCAATTTGTGAAGGTTGTAAATCTTATATATCAAAAACTAAATGTGCTACCTAAGGCAAATCTGTATCCTCGGTATTTCACTTCGAATTACTAAAATTAGGTGGGTCAGTAGAAAGAGAATGGTTGTATGGATGTAAATAAAATTAGGTCTGGGAAATGATGAAATGCGCTTTATTCAATTTTCAAATCTCGCTATGTTTTATATATACAACTTTTACAATAGTCCCGTTATAATTTAAAATAAGTAGAGAACGATGTAATAAGTACACACGTGGAGTCAGCATTGAATGAAAAGGGCTCAATTTATAGTGTTAAGCTGTAAGACATTTGCGCCGTTTTGAACGTTTGACAAGGAAATATAATGGAATTTTTTTTTTTTTCAAAAAAGATAACGAAAATTATTGTTTCATTTCGCTTACTTTCACTCGAAATACCTTCTTAACAATAAAAAATTACTGTAAAAATTACTGTATAAAACTGTTCAGTAGGAAATTTAGTTCAGTAATTTGTTTTAACACTACTTTAGTTGTTGTTGTTGTTGTTGAGACCCAGACCGTCCGACCTACCAGAAAGGTGTAAGGTAACTGTATGGACGGCCGGGAAGTGCCACCCAATTTGGACCAGAACCCAGTGGGGGAGGCATCCACAGGGACCGTACCCTCCTTCCCCTACCACCAACCTCTCGGAAGGACTTACGGACCCACATGTTTAACGTGATCGTACTCCGCATGAACACGGCGGCATTTGTGGCAGCGTGCAAATCTAGCGCGCAAACCACGGGGATACCGCACCCGAGATGGCCAACAGCACGCGGCGTTCCACTACTTTAGTTGTAGAGAACCTTACTGCTCAAACCGGGAATTGAACAACGGATCTTCGAATTAGCTGGCCGACGGTCTACCATTGAGCTACTGGGGTTACCAGCTCTTATTGTCGAATTGGACTCCGCCTAGTTCCCCAAGCAATCGTTTTGTCAAGTTGAAAAAGATTAAAAATTTCCAGTCTGTAAAGATCGTAATTATATTTTGAAAACTAAATGTGCTAGCTATGAACATTAATAAGTAATTTGGTTCCCTCTGAACTTTTTTAAAGAAATATAATTGGATTTTCGATTGAGTGTTTAGTTGATTCATAGGGGGTTAAAGTTTTGATATTTTAATATCTGAAACTGTTTTGAAAAAGTGGCTTTAATTTTTATATTTTATTTGGAGATGAACACAGTAAGCTAGTAATATACAGCTTTTTGAAAGCCATACAAGGATATATTATTTGAGTTTTATTATACAAGATGTTATTCATGTAAAACTTTTTTGCATCCATCAGACTGGAACCACCACCAGTATTTTCTGCTCTGGACAGCATGGAATAACCTGTATATGCAATAGCAGCAAGATAACTTGCTATGTGGAGAAAGTTTTAGAACCTTTATGTGAATAAAAAACTTTAGTCTACTGAAGGATTTTCGACGATGCAATTTCGTGCAGCGCGATCTGAATTATCAAGAAAAAATATGCTGGCAAGTGTGATAGAACTGAGGTATTGTCGCTTTCAATAGAGGTTCACAAAATTTTAACACATAGAAAATTTTCTTACTGCTACTGTAGATATAAGATATTCTATGCTGAAGAGTGTATAAAGCGTCAAAGAATAGAGTTATTTACGATTCTGGGCTATAATACATTACGATTTGTGCAAATCTTCTTACATAATAAAGAAATATTTATGTGTGTGTGTGTATGTGTGTGTGTGCAGATAAATCCAAGCGTCGTTCGGCAATAAAATTTTTTGTACAGGTACTTGAAGACCCAAAGAGTTGCACCTTAGTGTTATTTTTTTTTAATTTTGCAATAGTTTTTAATTATTTTACGTTTCAGACCCATTTACTACGATGTTGGACAATTTTCACATAAATTCCTTCCTTATAGTGATCTAAAATTTTATCACAGTTTCCAACTTGGCATCATCGGAAAGATCGATAAATTCTATTTTAAACGGATTTTCAACGGACTAAATACGATTAATAAACAAATTTCCGTTATCTAAAAAATAATTCGTTCGTTTTAAACCTCTCCGAATTCCATATTACGATATAAAAAATTGACGATCCATCCAACATTTATATTTTAACAGCAGCTCCTAAATATATCACAGACTACTCCAACAAGAAAAAAACAATGTCATAAACACATCCGTTTGTTAATTGTAAATGTTTTGGCTAAGCTATGTCTTAGAATTTTTTAATGAACCGAACGCTTCCATATTACGTAGCCATTTCTCGAGCTGGTCTACTTACAGAGACCACTCCCACGCACGGGTGTAGGAGCGTTTTTACCGAGGCCATTCTTACGCATTCGTTGTTATATTATACTTTAAATATGGAGCACATGAGATTTTAAAATGGCGTATGTATTTAAAAATGCTTATTTCTTTAAATATATAAAATAACGCAGAGTTGAGCCCACACATACAAGGTTTCGAGGGCTCTTTAAGAACTCCAATAACTTTTAGGAAAAGTCTAAGAATGTACACGCTAGATCTTTGTATGGTAATGTGACCATGCCTGGCTGAATAAAAGCGATTAAAGAACGCCTAGTGGGGAGTTTGAAAAATCAAAATCACAAATTCGGCTACATTGCGAGCTTGGCGAAAAGAACCAATTACAAAGGTGTTGTTGTTGTTGAGATCCAGACCGTCCGACCTACCAGAAAGGAGTACGGTAACTGTTTGGACGGCCGGGAAGAACCACCCAATTTAGACCGGAACCCAGTGGGGGAGGCATCCACAAGGACCGTACCCCCCTTCCCCTACCACCAACCTCTCGGAAGGACTTACGGACCCACATGTTTAACATGATCGTACTCCGCGTGAACACGGCAACAGTTTTGGCAGCGGAGAGAATCGAAACCGGGCCTACCGAGTACAATTCCCGCGCGCTAATCACTGGATACCGCGCCCTCAATTACAAAGGTGTGGAGCATTGTCTAATTAATCAAAATCGAGACAAGGGACGAACGAAACGCGTGTATGGAAGGCAAAGAATGCATGTCACATTGCATCGGTAGCTAAGACATATCCCACACAACTAGAGACTTCCACTGGACATCCAATAAAGCTCCTATAAATCTTACAACTGTCATATCTTGAGCAAGACGTCCTACGCAAGACAATCTTGCAATTTGATCCAATTAAACGCAATTTGAAGTGTTTTATGACTTCTTCTGGATCTTTCGTTGACCTAAAGAGAGCACCATTCGCCTTTCGTCAAGATGACACAGGGTCAAGATGACACAGGGTCAAGATGACACAGGGTCAAGATGACACAGTGACGCCTGCAATGCTTGTCAATATACGCGATACCGGTTTTTTTCGAATTTATTACTATGTTGTTGCTGATGGAGGGCATTTTGACAACGTGTATAACATGGTGGGCATTTTGAGCAACGTATACATCTGCTGCATGTAAGTGATGTTTGATTCAACATTTCTGAATATAACAGTAACTTGCAAGTAACCATATCACTTCAAATAAATGCTTTACGCAACAGATTTACTGCCCATTCCTACTGATTAGAAAGTGTTCTACATTTTCGTAATTGACTTTTTTCATCTATCTCGCTTTGTTGCTGAGTTTGTTATCCTAACTTTTTAAATTATCCGCTAGGGGCACTGCAATTACTTTTATTCGATTTAATGGTCACTTTACTGATAAATCTAAAGTTTACGCTCGTGGGCTTTCCTTACAAAGTTATTGAAGTGACTTAGAGACTTCCTATAATCTAAGTATATTTATCTGGTATCATTTGACGATTTTTTTTAGAAATTTTAAAGTTCTCTGCTGTGAATTTTAAATCCATATATTCCCAGATAAAATTCTTCAATAATGCTTGGCTTTATACCTAACATAGCCATGGCAGAAAGACATTTACTAACTGTTAGTTGCTAAGGGTAGCGGATTTCACTTTTAAAGATGTAAATCTAGAAAATCCCGCTTGACCGCCATTACTGTTTTTTATGTGTCTATACATCAGACATAGCTTGCTAACTGAACGGTGAGGTTACATATGCGAATTAAAGCATATCTTAAATAAAACTTTCCGTAAATGTTTATAAATACGATAAAATGAAGTCCTTTTAAAATGTGACTGTCTGGCTTGAATCATCTTCAAATTAAAATTGTATACGCATACATAAATTCCTAAAGTATTTAAAAAAAGGTTCAAAAGTCTCATGTCAATGCATTTTTCTGTTTTTACTTCCCTTGTATACATAATGTATAAGGAAAGTATTGTGACGGGGGAGAAAATTCGAATCAGAGTTTTCGACGGGAGAACACGTTTCAAGCAACCGTGATCACGAATCGAACATTTTTGAGGTGATGTTTGTGTGTGTGTGTGTGTCAAGTGAGTCTGTGGAGGCGATATCTCCCGAACGAATGGAGCGATTCGAATGAAATTTAGTACAAAAATCACAATCTATGAATACTGGAAGCCTATTGTTTTAAAACACAATCGAATGTTTAGAACCCTCTAAATTTTCGAGTGAAATTTTGAAAAAATCATCAAAAAATCAAACTTTTAATAAAGTTACGCAAATAGACATTTCTTATGTAATTTTTCCTTAGAAAACGATTGATATAAACTTTAGAACGCTAGCATGAACTGTTTTCGAGATATTGCACATTTTCCAAATAAATTATAAAAAAAATCCCATAAATTAAAAAAAAGTATTAACTGTTGAGAAACATGTTTACTTTCATATGTAATACCATATAATAAATTCGTTGACATCATTCTCGTGAATCTAACTCGTTCCATTCATGAAAAAAGATACTTTGAGTAATACTTTTGCATTTGAACGCCAATAGTCATTTATCTGCTGTAAGAATAACTTATTTTTCTGGCCATAACGCTTGGCGAGATTATGACAACGAATTTAGCATAATGTAATTTAGCGTAATGCAACTTGGCGACATTTTTAATTGTTGCCAAATTAACGAAAATCTCGCCAAATTGATTAATATGACGCTAAATCAATGAAACTGACGACTTATTGACGAAAATTCAATATCTTGGAAAGAATATAAATATCTACTATAAAAATAGTCTAATGATTTTTACTGTAAAAGTAGTAAATTCATTGCATTATATAAGGAAAGCCATGTGCTACCCACATAAGATTTTTATAATTGTAAAGAGGATGCTTTACTTTACTTTTGTTTAGAAGCCCAGGATAATAAATATTACGACGATTTTTGCTGTCATAAGAAATGGAACAAATTCAAAATCATGACAATTATTTTTAGAAAACATGTAATTGTGAATAGCCAGGACATGTATCAATGGTACATATGGCAACGCGCACAAATGACCACTCCGATATCTCATACTGTTTCCTTGATGAAATGAAATAGTATTTATTAGCAATAAACATGAAAGTGAGTTTAAATTGTTAGCCATATGGTTTCATTCCTAATCAATATTTCTGCAGATGATAAAGTGACCAGGGAAAAAAGTATGGAAATCTGATTAATTTTTCGGCGTAGATTTCATATTGGTACTAATTTTGTCATCTCAAGTTCTTATTTCCATTTATTTTATTTGTCGCCCGAGCTTCATAGTTAAACTTTTTCGACGGCAGCCATTTGCACAGCTGCCAAAATGGATAATAGTATTCTATCGTTCCTCATAGTTTGAGATTAATTGAAAGTGAAATATTTCTACATACAGTAATATATATATACCAGAAATAATTTAGAAAACATTCTTATATAAAAAATGATGCTGTTTAATTTGTGATATTATCGGCAGTATTGTTTGTAATATCTAGCTAGGCTGTACCGACTACTGTCGCAGCCAATTAAAATAGGCAGATCAAATAACTTTGAACTAGTTACCGAATTAATGTATTAGCAAGGGTTATTCATTTCGCCAGATTCAGTTTTACTTCACTTTACTCATATTCCTGTGTTACGTCACATAGCTGTATGCTTCATCGAAGCTTTGCATTTCAATTCGCCCTTGCGCGTGTTTGATTTGATATTCATCATGCTATTTTCTTCCTATTTAAAAAAAAACTGTTTCAAGACTATCAAAGTAACATTACTAGTTAGTACTGCTTTTATTTTGATAGTTACTGCTGAATTATTATTTTGTTGAGTTTTTTTATTTTGAAAGGTCGATTTCAAAACTCAATAGATTAAAGTCATTTCGCTTGTAGCATTCTAAATATGCCTCAAGTACTGAACATTTTTTAATGGGAGGAAAATAGGCATTATTATAAAAGATAGGAAAGGTATCATATCGAGTAGTTTTCCTTTTTTATACATTTTCTCTGGTAATTGTAAAGTGGTGGATGGGCTTGTACTTTACTTTTCATAGGAGCACAGGGCAAATGGTACGACTTCCATAAGAAATGAAACAAATTGAAAATTCTAACATATATGTTCAGTTATAGAAAATCAGAATTAGCTAGAACACATTAGACAAGAATAGTCGGTAATTAATTGGGAATAGCCGAGACCTGTTTGAATAGCCATGATATATAGCCATGCCCACATTTAGCCACTACCATGTCTCATACTCTGTTTTCTTGGTGCATTGTTTGGTGCAATGTGTTTATTATTAATAACTATGAATGATGGATGGGGATAAATTGTTAACCAGATGGTTTTATTCCAAATCAATATTTTCGCAGATGCTTGTGACCAAGGAAAAATGATGAAAACTAAATAACTTTTCGATGTAGATTACATATTTTCTCAAATTTTGCCATTTTAAGGTTAAATTTCATTTTTCCGTATTCTGGTCAGATAATTCATAGATAAATGTTTCCGACGGTCGTCGTTTGGATCAGGCTATAGTTAAACACAAAACGGATGTTGTTGTTGTTGTCGTGTCCCTAACATTACATTTAAGGAAGAATGAGTGCACTGCTTCTGTTTAGTCTAATGACCCGGGGCACCCGAAGGTAGAAGTCTGACTTCTGCCCCAAATAAGACATTCCAACATCCATGCCCGCAGGCGGGACTCGAACCCGCAATCTGGCAGCCGACACACAAAACGGATATTATTATTTTTGCCCAGGCAAAGTTATGACGACCTTGCCTCCTGTGAGAAATGAAACAAATTGAAAATCCTGTCAATTATGTCCAATTATTGTAAATAATCGTTATTTAGAAAACGGTAATAAAATGTAATTGTGAATCGCCGTATCTCTACTGTTGACAGACCATGCCCACACTTTCATTTTTTACATTAGGAATTTTCATGGGGCGTTGAAATAGTGTTTATTATACCTCGGTGTTTATTAACAATAAATATGACAGAGAGGGAGGTGGAAGCGGTAAATTTTTAAACAGATATTTCCACTCCAAATCCATATTTCCGCAGCTTCTAAATTGACCAAGGGAAAAGACGGAAATTGAAATGCTGGATGCAATTCAGCATTTTCAAGTTTATATTTCACTTTATTTTACTTCTGGCCCGAGTTGTCTGCGGTAAATTTTCGGACAGCAGTTTATTGGGCAGTTTTCTGTTAAACTTCAAACAGATAAAATTATTTTATCACTCCATATATTTTATCGCCCCATATATTTTATTGCCCCCATATAGTATGAGATTGGCAAAGTTAAAAAAGCATTAGATTTGTACAATGTCTTTACGCGCCGATAATATTTTAGATGTAATTTTTATATTAAAATTTTTGTTTTATCAACGAATTAGCTTTGATATGTTTCATCCCGATCATTTCGCCGAATAAGGCAGCCTCTCAGTAAAATAGGGAGTTCATATATATATATATATATATATATAGGATATGCACACATATATATATGTATATATATATGCATATATATTGGATATGACATGAAACATAACACATTCCGACAAAGTAAAGGAATGTCCAATATTTTATCAGCAAATCAATGATAGAACTCCCATCTGCCTGCTGACTTAATAAGCTTAGCTTTCGCTTTTCTTTGGAATTCTTGTCACTGGAGATATTGCACGCTAATCCCTTTGATATTATTCTTTGGTCATGGACATGACTAATGAAGCAGTATCGCAATCCATTTACATATAACTCGGTAAACTTTGAGAATGTATAAATAATGTTTCTCTGTCTGAATGGGAAATTGAGTTTGAACTTTTGAAATTCAGGGATAGTCTGTGTTTTTCTCTGATTAGAGCAAGATGCATAATGTGCAGAGAAATAAATAATTTTGTATATGACTGTGGTGCGCAGTTTGAGAAAGAAATTCTAAATTAAAGGAGTTCTGGCGACTTTTAGATGTGAAACGCCTTAGAGCGCCGAGTAGAATAAATCTTAAAAGAAATGTGACTTGGATTAAATGGAAATATATGCAAGGTGACATCGCCTTGCTACGGATACGTAACAAAAAATCTGATGTGGGCAGCACATGACTTTCCTTATATAATGCAATAAATTTACTATTTTTACAGTACAAAAAATAGGTTTTTCTTATAGTAGATACTTATATTCTTTAAAAGATATTGAATTTTCGACAATTGGTCTTCATTTTCATTGATTTAGCGTCATTTTAATCCATTTGGCGAGATTTTCGTTAATTTGACAACATTTCAAAAAGTCGCCAAGTTGGCGACATTCCGCCAAATTCGTCGCCAAAATCTCGCCAAGCTTTACTGACGGAGAAATAAGTTAATTTTATAACAGATAAATGACTATTGGCGTTCGAATACAAAAGTATTACTCGAAGTATCTTTTCTCATGAATGGAACGAGCTAAATCCACAAGAATGATGTCACCCAATTTATTGCATGGTATTACATATGAAAAGTGAACATGTTTCTCAATAGGAAATAAATATATTTTTTATTTTATATGACTTTTTGATAATTTTTTTTTAAAATGTGAAATATCTCGAGAACGGTTCATGTTAGCGTTCTAAATTTTATGTGAATCGTTTTCTAATAAAAAATTACATAAGAAATGTCTATTTGCGTAACTTTATTAGCGGTTTTGATTTTTTGACGATTTTTTCAAAATTTCACTCGAAAATTTAGGCGGGTTCTGCACATTCGATTACGTTTAAAAACAACAGGTTTCCAGTGTTTACGGATTGTGATTTTTGTACCAAATTTTGTTCGAATCGGTCCATTCGTTCGTCAGTTATCGTCTCCACAGACCCACACACACATACACACACATACACACACACACACACACACACACACACACACACTCACAGACATCACCTCAAAAATGTTTTATTCGTGATCAGGGAGGCTTGAAACGTGCTCTCCCGTCGAAAACTCGAATTCGAATTTTCGACCCCATCACAATACTTTCCTTATACATTATGTATATAAGGAAAGTAAAAACCATTGTTATAATTAGAAGGCCTATGGTGAACTAACTGATCGACAAATGTGGTGATCTTGTCTGCGAATTTGACGAAATATCGCCAACTTGGTAACTTTTGTAGAGTTCCAAAAACTTCACGAATTTTAAGGGTTAGCTAAACAGTCAACAAGTTAAGTGTTCTGATTGCATGTACTTTTTAAGATGTATTATAAAGCAATACTGGTACAAAAACATAAAAAGATTAAATTTTAGATTTGCGATATCTGTTTCAACGTGTACGCTGTACGTCAGTATGCGCTTAACTTTTGCGCCGTCTCCACGCTCCAAATGACTGCAGACGTTACATATAAACGTTTCATCATCAGAAGCTTCGATTTTATTCCCCTGCAGACGAAATTAACTGCATTTTATTAATCTATTGAAAGTGTATAATTTAAAAAACCTGATGTGGGCAACACATGACTTTCCTTATATAATGCAATGAATTTACTACTTTTACAAAACAAAATTGGGTTTTTCTTATAGTAGATATTTATATTCTTTCCAAGATATTGAATTTTCGTCAATTAGTCGTCATTTTCATTGATTTAGAGTCATTTTTATCCATTTGGCGAGATTTTCGTTAATTTCGCAATATTTTAAAAAGTCGGCAAGTTGGCGACATTCTGCCAAATTTGTCGCCAAAATCCCTCCAAGCGTTATGGACGGAGAAATAAGTTATTCTTATAGCATATAAATGATTATTGGCGTTCAAATACAAAAGTATTACTCAAAGTATCTTTTCTCATGAATGGAACGAGTTAGATCTACGAGAATGATGTCACCCAATTTATTGCACGATATTAAATATGAAAAGTGAACATATTTCTCAACAGTTAATATATTTTATTTAATTAATGGGATTTTTTGATAAATTTATTTACAAAATGTGCAATATCTCAAGAATTGTTCATTCTTGCATCTTAAAGCTTATGTCAATCGTTTTCTAAGGAAAAATTACATAAGAAATGTCTATTTGCGTAACTTTATTAAAGGTTTTGATTTTTTGATGATTTTTTCAAAATTTCACTTGAAAATTTAAGGGGTTCCGAAAATTCGATTACGTTTAAAAACAATAGACTTCCAGTATTCATGGATTGTGATTTTTGTACCAAATTTCATTCGAATCGCTCCATTCGTTCGTGAGATATCGTCTCCACAATCTCCTCGACACACACTCTCACACAGACTTCACCTCAAAAATGTTTGATTCGTGATCAGGGATGCTTGAAACTTGCTCTTCCGTCGAAAACTCGAATTCCTATTTTCGTCCCCGTCACAATATTTTCCTTTTACATTATGTATATAAGGAAAGTAAAAATATACCGGGTGGACAGAATTAAAACGCCCCTACTCTGAGCTCTCTATACATCGAACTACTCTGTGTAAAGGCTCCAAAATTGTTGAACCTACTATTCAAGACTTGGGGAAAGGGATTACGCGAAATAAAAAAGAGTTCCAGAAACACCGATAGGTGGCGCTGTACAACAGAAAATATGCTGAAAATAGACACAAAATAATCACAAAAAAAAAAAAAAAACACATGCGATATGGAATTTTTTCTTTTTAATTTCTTTTGCTGATATAAAAAAAAGAAGATAAAAAAAGTGAAGAATCTTAAACTGTCGTTGTAACTGCAATTTCGCACTGTAAGCACAAAAATTTGTATAAACCCTTGGTTTGCACCTACTATGTTCTGGGCATAAAAGAGGATAAAACTGGGAAATTTTTATTCTTATCACCGATGGCTGTCACACTGCCAGAACGCGCTTTGCTTGTGAAGCTGTTTTATGAAAACAAAGGACATGCTGCAGCTGCACTTCGAGAGTTTCGTCGACTTAAGAATTTGCGCAAAGGACCATTACTTCCACAAGCTCTCTGGAGAATGATCGCTCAATTCGAGAAAACTGGACATCTTGGAATTCAGCTGGGTCGAGGAGGCAAATCGACTCGTTCAGATGTTGTTGACGATGTTGCCACCGCTATTGTTGAAGAATCAATGGAGAACGTTTTAGACTGAACGTTTTAGTGCACGTGGAGTGTCACGACACTTGGGTGTTCCCTACAGCACAGTGTGGAACGTATTGAGAAACATATAGTAAATTTGCATTTTTTCCCGTACAAAATTAGCCACAATCACCACTTGCTGACCATCGACAGGGAGAAACGACTGACCTTTGTATTGACATTTCTGGCTAGAGTTGAAGTGGATGCATCGTAGCCATGGCAGATTCTATGGAGCGATGAGGCGCATTTCCATCTAAGTGGAACAGTTAACACCCATAACTGTCGCATTTGGGACACGGAAAACCCTCGTACCTTCCAAGAGATTCCACTTCACTCACCGAATGTTAAGTCTGGTGTGGATTCACAGCCACATTCATTCTTGGACCTTTCTTTTTCGAAGACGCTACTCCCAATGGCCCTGTGACATGCACCGTGACGGCCAGGAGGTACAAAAACATGCTCGAAAAGTTTGTTGTACCGCAAACGCAACAGCACCAACATCTTGATTCAATTACCTTTATGCAAGATGGAGCGCCTCCACACACTGGACTCTGTGTAAAGCAGTTTCTTCGGCAACATTTTACTAATGGTAAAGTAATTAGTCGTGCGTTTCCGACAACCTGGCCATCTCGTTCTCCAGATCTTAATCCCTGTGATTTTTGGCTGTAGGGATACTTAAAAAGTCTTGTTTATCTAGGACGTCTGGTAACCTTGGCAGATTTGAAAGACAGTATCACTCTGCATGTGAGAAGCATCTCAATCTACCAATTACGATCCGCAGTTGAACAGGCTGTCCACAGACTGCAGATTTTACATCTTGAAGAAGGGAACCATATTGAGCAGCATTCCCTGCATCGATAAGGTCCTTGTGATATGAATGTTTGGTACGTTCGATTAAAATGTGTTACAAATGTGTATTTTGTGTCTTTTCAGCATATTTTCCGTTGTACAGCGCCACCTATTGGTGTTTCTGTAACTAATTTTCTTTCACGTGAACCCTTTCCCCATGTCTTGAATAGCATGTTCAACAATTTTGGAGCCTTTACACTGAGTAGTTCGATCTATAGAGAGCTCAGAGTAGGGGTGTTTTAATTCTGACCATCCGGTATATATCGCAAACAGAGATACACATCATTGATTTCACATCAATTTACAATGGGTAACAGAGTTACTCACTATTTTCTAAAAATAAGTAAATGGAATTTTTTGAGATTGCGCACAAATTTGTAAAGTTTTTACAAAAAACCTTACCCTCATTTTATTCCCATTACAGCGGATAAAATATGTGCAAGAAAGTACTTATTTAAAATGTGCAATCAAGTTTTCTACGAATTTATGCATTTTGAATATTTTTGAATCCTTATCGATTATATTTAAAACGATGTGTCAGAGTCCATGCCTATTTAGTCTGATAGAGTGGAAGTTGTATATCAATATTGAAATTTGCTTATACATTTTTCTCTGTTTCTGAAGTCCTATAATTTTGACAATATAATCCAGTAAGATTCATTCAATAGAGAACAACTTTCGTATGGGCTGCATAATCTCTTAATCCCTTCCCGATAGAAGATTTACAGTCTCCTTTAAAATGGTGGATTTAGGAAGAATAGACAACATCAATACAGGAAGTAAAATAAGTAGTGCTTCAAATTAAGGGGAAACTGTGCGTCAAAGTTTTGAAACTGGCTTACATTATGCAAATCGGAAATTCCTGCTGTAATGTGAGGCAGAGGTTGATTAAATCTCACATATATACATATATTCATGTAATACATATTTTAAGATATGTATTCTATAAAGCATGCGTTTCATTTCAAACATACACTCATGTCCAAAAGTTAAGCATGCTTGCTGTTTATGTAAAAATTTCAGGAAATCTATTTACATCGGAATGGAAGAAAACGCAGTATGCGGGTGTAATAGGATTATAGAAGAAGAAAATCTGATGTGGACAGCACGTGGCTTTCCCTGCAGACTCAAATTCATATTTTCTTTATTTCTTTAATAATTCATTAGATTGAGTTTAATTGCACCAAATAACACTAAATTTGCGTTTCTAATTCAATTTTTGTTTTTATGTGGCAATTGGACATTTTTCTGATAGCGGCGTAACAAAAATGAAAGAAATCTCAAATACCTTGAGAACGGTTAGTCCTAAAGTATAATGGATTGTATTATATTCTTTTTCTCGTCAAAAATTGCGTATAAAACAAGAATTTAGTTGATACGTTTCAGCATACGTAGACTTGTTTTTTAGATTTTGGCAATTTTTGCGAACGATTTGATTTCGTAAAAAAAGGCAGGTTTTTTACCCGAATCGTACCAAAATCTAATCAGCACCAGAGCATCCTACAAGTAACTTATCTATCAAATTTTGTGAAATTTGGTCAAGTCGTATTTTAGCTAGAATGGATACATGGAATTTTTACGGGCCATTTCGCAAAAAAGGCGGATTCTGTTTTTATGAATCCTACCAAAAACTTATCAGCACTAGGGTCTCACACACGTGACTTACATGCCAAATTTTATGAAATTCGGCCAATTAGTTTTTTAGTTAGAGTGGATACATATATTGCACAGACAGACACACAGACAGACGTACAGACACACACACAGACGTCACGCTAAAATTAGTTTTTTCGTATTCTATAGGTCTCGAAACATGTACAGGGTGATTATAATTAAGGTTACCGGTTTATAAATGGTCTCAAATATAAAGCACTGGTCAGAATGATTTGAAATTTTGCGTGAACACTCGTGGAGCAATGGAATTTTGTTTGGTGAAGAAGAAAACAGTATTTCAAAAAGTCGCCGCTAGGAGAATAATTGGCGCTTTACTGCACTAGAATGCAATACAAAAGTAATAAACGTTGACTTATGCATTGGCTAATGATGTAATAAATGTTCAATATGCTGTCTTTCGAATTCTGAATTAAAAATCGATTTTTCATCATCATATGCATGAAAGTAATGAAAAAAATTTTCATCCATTGAAACAATGTTAAATTCTAAACAAACGTAGGCCGTATCTTTTTTCACAAAAAGCGGATTTAACTTATTTTGCATAATTGCTCTTCAAATGCTGCTGCAAATTTGCATAAGACAGTGACGTTGCAATCAACGTTTGCTAAAAAAAAGGAAGAGCGGAACTTGCTTCTCATAACTTAATGGAAAATCTCTATTGTTCTGTCGCAATGATTCTATCATTAAAAAGCATGCTCTTGTCAAATTGTTTTTTGAGAATAACAGCTCTTGTTTAGTAGCTCTTAAAAAGTTTAGAACGTTGAAAAAGTTAAAATCTGGTCCTCTGTGTGGCAAAAGCTTGCTCAAAATGATTTTAAAATTTGAAGAGACTGGCTCTTTGGACATTAAACCTGGCAGGGGACGGAAAGCAATCGATGGAGAGATAGTGGAAGACGTAGATACAGCGTTAGAAGAACAGCGTAACACCAATGCATCTACGAGTGCATGTGGAATTGCCCGATCATTAGACATATCCTCCAGTACGGTGCAAAAAATTTTGAAACACATTTTGAAATGTTGTCTTTACAAACTGACCCATGTTCAACAGTTGCTACCTGCGGACAATGTTGCACGTGAAATGTTCGCACTTCAATTTCTGGCTCGGATACAAGTGGGCGATGAATGGCCCTGGAAAGTTTAGTGGACTGACGAAGCACACTACCATCTCCCCGGAACTGTTAATACGCAAAATTGCAGAATCTGGGCAACCGAAAATCCACAGGAACTACGGTAGGTGCCTCTTCATTCCCCAAAGTCACTGTGCGGTGCGGATTTACAGCAGCGTTTATTATCGAGCCTTTATTTTTTGAGGAAGTTGGCCCTCATGGCCCCCTTCACCTGTTTTATCAATGGCCATCGATATGAACGTCTTTGGAAAAGTCACGTTATACCCACACTGCAAGAGCTCCAGTTTATCGATAACACTATTTTCATGCAGGATGGGGCTCCACCACATATCGCAAAACCAGTGAAGCAGCTACTTCACAGTCATTTTGGAGATGACAGAATCATCAGCCGCCATTTTACTGTAAGATGGCCAGCAAGTTCCCCTGACCTCAATCCATGTGATTTTTGGCTTTGGGGGCATCTGAAGAAGGTGGTGTTTAATGGACACATTACCAATTTAGCGGAACTTAAAGCTAGCATCACGCATCACACCCACAACATCTCTACAGAAACACTCAAATCTGTTGTTGAACACGTTATTTTGCGCTTTCATCTTGTTTCAGAATGCGAAAGACAGAATATTGAACCTTTATTACGTCATTAGCCAATGAGTAAGTCAACGTTTATTATTTTTGTATTGCATTCTAGTGTAGTAAAGCGCCAATTATTCGCCTAGCGGCGACTTTTTGAACTACTGTATTTTTCTTCACCAAACAAAATCCCATTGCTCCACGCGTGTTCACGCAAAATTTCAAATCATTCTGACTAGTGCTTTTTATTTGAGACCATTTTCAAACCTGGAACTTTACTTTTAATCACCCTATAGATCCGTCGAAAACTCGAGTTGTGATTTTCGTATTGGGTATCATACCGAAAATCAGAACTCGAGTATACATACATTCCCTGCAATACATGGTAATGTATACTTTCCCTTTATATTACCATGTATTGCAGGGAAAGTAAAAACAATGCAAAACAAGGATACTTACGAATTTTGTTATCCAAAGAAATGGGTTGAAAGAAAAAGGGTCACAATACGAGTGTCAACCTCAGTGAAACAGAATGATTAAAACAGTATGATGCTGCAGTTTAATACGGTGTGTGGGAACCTTTGGTAGTCACTCATACTGCACAACGATTTTCCATACTTTCGATGAGAGTTTGAATGAGTTGTATACTCAAGGAGTTCCAAGCCTCACGGAGAGCAGTTTTCTGAGCCGGAACTCCATACTTGAAACTTGCCTTCAGTGCTCTTCGTGTGTTCGAAATGGTTAGTGGTCATTAAATGTAATATGCCACTTGAAAGTTGTTGATAACTTTTATGAATAAAATTCTTCAAATTTAAGCTTTTCAAATGTAAGCATGAAAATTGCGAACATTTTGTAATTATGTTAAAATGTTAAATTGTAATATATATTAAATCTTCATTAGGTAAAATGCACTTTGTACGAAGGATAAGCAAAACTTGAGCAGCGTATATAAGCACAAATAACATAATAATGCAGCACACAGCTTTATTGAAGACCAGCCGCCTTTGGCGACCAGCCTGTTCGCTACCCTTGAAAATTCTGACCGTGGCAAATTCTAACCGTGGCACACTCGCTGGCGGGACCTACCTGTAAGGTGTAAGGTAACTGTTTGGACGGCCAGGAAGTGCCACCCAATTTAGACCGGAACTCAGTGGGGGAGGCATCTACAGGGACCGTACCCTCCTTCCCCTACCCCCAACCTTTCGGAAGGACTTACGGTCCCACATGTTTAACGTGATCGTACTCCGCCTGAACACAGCGGCAGTTTTGGCAGTGGCGGGAATCGAACCCGGACCTACCGAGTGCAATTCCCGCGCGCTAACCACTGGGCTACCGCGCCCTCCGCGACAATCTCCATAACCTTCTTTTTATTCATCCAATTTAGACCGGAACCCAGTGGGAGAGTCATCCACAGGGACCGTACCCTCCTTCCCCTACCACCAACCTCCCGGAAGGACTTACGTACCCACATGTTTAACGTGATCGTACTCCGCGTGAAAATGGCAGCAGTTTTGGCAGTCGAGGGAATCTAACCTGGGCCTACCGAGTGCAATTCCCGCACGCTAACCACTGGGCTACCGTGCCCTCCGCGACAATCTCCATAACTTTCTTTTTATTCACCCAGTTTGGACTGGAACCCAGTGGGGGAGGCATCCACAGAGACCGTACCCTCCTTCCCCTGCCACCAACCTCTCTGAAGGACTTATCGACTCATATGTTTAACGTGATCGTACTCCGCGTCAGTGGCGGGAATCGAACCCAGGCCTACCGAGTGCAATTCTCGCGCGCTAACTTCCCGCGCGCTAATTTAAATTTTATAATGGCCATATGCTAAGTTCTTAATTCCACCATCCTCGTTCCATCATTTAAAATATCCATAAAATTAAAATATCCATTTAAAAATCTATAAATTAAAATATCCATAAATTAAAATATGCATTAAAAATCAAAAATACATCCATATCGTTCCACCAATCCATAAATATAATAATTTCAAATACATCACCACAATTCAATCATTTAAATTATTTAAAATATCCATTTAAAAATATCCATTTAAAATATCATTTCGCCCGATGTATACAACACTTATGCTCGGCTCTCAATTCATTTAAAACCGAAAGCGCGGTCTCCATGGAGACGGTGAAGAAACTACTGCGGATGGGTGGGAAATGCCGTTGAAGAACTGAGCCGATGCCGAGAAATTTAAAATCATGACGTCCTTAAAATTGCGATCCTGAAGGCAATTTTTAATATTTCTGGACCAGATTAGACTTGTAAGAATGCCAGATATTTCAGCTTTCTAAAAATGTAAATTATTAGTCGAAATTATGAGTACTTTTTACTATATGAGAATTTAAAAACCAAAAATCGTTTTTTTGAGCCAAAAGTGACTTTTGTTTTAAAATCTTTAAAAAATATTAGAAATCGAAATTCAGATTTGAAATTGATATATTTTTACTCACAATTGTCTGCTCTTTCCGATGGTGTGATTTGTTTTTTTTTTACGACGTCTGGATCGTGGAGAAAAAAGGGCAAAAATGGCAAAAAACGGTCGAAATTGCATAAAACATTAAATAAATAAAAAAAAAATTAAAATTTTAAAAATCGGTTTGCATGTGTCCCCTTCCCACCCCCCCGGGTCTCCGATTGCCAAATTTCGTAGCTCTCCGACGCGCGGTCGCGAAACGTATAGTGTATAAGACAGACAGACATACAGACATTGCCTTTTATTATATAGATACGTTGGATCTCCTTCGTCAGTGCAAGAGAACCAACAAACTCAAAGTTCAACGAGGATTGGGCACAAAAGGAAGAAACAGAAGCGGTTATATACCCAAAACCTAGATTAAGAGAGAGCCAGTCAGAAAGCAGCATGAAGAACAGTCCAACCAATTAGAATGAAGAAGTAACACAGAAAATTGCCATGAGCCAAAAGTCAACAGCAATATCCCGACAAGACGATTCAAGCTCGAACAAGCATAAATGCGACCCCACACCAGACCTCGGATTGCCCTATAAATCCAATTAATCTTGTTGGACTTTCCAAAAGCTGCAATTTACTCGATCAATGTCACTTTCATATTTTGAAACATGAACATTACAAACTTAGATATATGAACATTACAAATTGGAGGATTCTCAATCATCTTCAAATTGACAATAAAATTGCTTGAAAAAACTAGACGCGCAAAAACAATTATTGATCCAGAAACTGGATTTTCGACTGCGCATTATTATCAATTACTATTTATACTCGTATCTATGTTTTAAATTTTGGAAGATATTTCTAGTGAAGTGAAGTAAAATCTCGCTCGGACAAAAACGTATTAGTTTTTTTCGAAAAAAAAAAGTTCAAAATACTAAAATAGTGAAGTAATTTTTGTATATTCATAAATCTCATTTGTATATTCAAGTTGCCATATTTCCAATAAAATTAGTGTAAATTATCAACATTTTTATCTATTAGGTTTAGAAATATGACCCTCTAAATCGTTTCCATTTTCGTAACTCCCCGATTTTCACGTCAAAAAAAAAGTTATTGTCATATAGATTATGGAACAAAAAGGCGAGAGCCGTTTAGCGTTCAAAGTAAGCATAAATTTTCCAATGGCGTGTGAAAATTACAAATTCCGGCAGTCTGTCTAAAACCTATCGAAATTCGTCTTCGGAAACATATTGCTAATACTTGTTATTTTGAAGATGTTTCGAAAGTTCTTAACACTGCATGATGGATGTATTTTTCAATGGATAGGAATTTTAAGTTTGAGTGAGAGTGGAATTTATGTAGAATATTTCTTTGATACGGAGAAGCATTGTTAGTAGGATGACATTTTACACATTTTGAAGGATATTGAAGAGGTTGAGTTGGAATTTTTATTATATAAAATGGCGTATCTTACATAATAAAGGAATGCGTGTGTGTGTATGTGTGGGTGCTCGCGCGGGTCTGTGAGGATACAAAACTGTTACTTGGCTCAATGATTGGTCTACATAACGGAATCAGTCAGAAGTTGTTAATTTAAAGTTAAATATAAATTAGAACAAAAACTATGTGAAATCATAATGGAAGGTTATATAAACCTTACACATTTCCATCTTGATAGCATCAGAAAGATCAAAGTGCGTTCTTTCCAACAATGCTTGAATCGAATCTGCGTGGGATAATTTCTTCATATTTAATTTGTTTTAAGTACATCGACTTTTACATTTCTTACATGATCTGCTATATATATATATATATATATATATATATATATATATATATGTATATATCTCACGAACAATATCTCACCAATGCCAATCAATCCAATATCAATGCCAATGTCTCACGAACTATGGCAGCTAGCTATATACTTATCGTACTGTTGTATAGGAAACCCTCTATGTTCCACACAGTGAAACCAGAGAGTACCACGTGAATTCCGCTGGGGGAGCAGAAGGGATACCATCTCAGCTTCTTTTGCAGATAGGGAAAAATCATTAGAAAGTTATAGTGAATTAAATTTAGTACACAAATTTTCACACCAATTAACGTAGGGCGCGGTAGCCCAGTCGCTAGCGCACGGGAGTTGTACTTGATAGGTCCGGGTTCGATTCCCTCAGCTGCCAAAACTGCCGCCGTGTTCACGCGGAGTACGTTCACTCTAAACATGTGGGTCCGTAAGTCCTTCCGAGAGGTTGGTAGTAAGGGAAAGAGGGTATGGTCTATATTTTAAAGTGTTTGCTTTTTATAAGGATTTTGGTTCATTTTACTGGATTGAATCATGGCGATGTACTGTTTACATCGGATGGAGGTTGGGACTACAATGAGAAAACTGAAACACTGAAGAAATAAAAAAATAATGCTTACGGTTTTTATTTGATATCCGCTATTAACAGTATAAATCTACATATCACTAATCCAAACATCGTACCCATTGAATCAAAATAAAATAATAAAGAAATAAAATATAAATAAACATAATTATAATTAAGCATTTTGAAGAATAATTAAGTTATTGGAAATATTTAATAAAAGCATATAAACTTGAATAACAACTGTTAAAGATACTGTTTGAAGAAAAACACGAAAAATGTCTCCTTCAGACTGCGTGTTAATCTTCAATCTCGATAAGCTTCAATCCACGATCAAACAAATTGAAAAGGCGATTAAATGCCAAATCTGGCAATATTTCTTCTTTTCCCGAAAAGTCAGTTTCAGCGCAAGCGCAAAGCGTCCTTCATAGCCAGTCAAAGCTGCGGGGAGACGCAAATAAATGACTTTCAGAGATTTTAAAAATGATTACATTCTACAGCAGACCTAAAGCGAGCTGACCTGGTAATGTTAAGATTCTAAAGAATTAAAATTTACCATACAATAAACAACGACATACCGAATTTTATGTCGCTACCATTAGTGGATCATGGTTAATTAGGAATTTAAAGATTCGAAATGCGACAAACATACTATATATAACCCGTTTGAAGTAATATTTTTGATTTTTGAAATATTTAAAATTTTGATAGAAAAAACAAAGTGAATTATAACATCTTATTTTTCTTACATAATCTTAATGTAAATATTTCAATACCTATAAATGAAGAATTTTGTTGAATTATATACCTAAGATTTGGAAGTATAGATCTTTAAAATTAAAAATTTCGACTTTTGAGGTGTCTGGCATGCAGCCTGTCACCAGACTGAAATACTCATAAATCCGTTTAAGGGATATAAAAACCTATCATTTGATTCCAATTCCGTCCATGTATTCGATGTGGTAAGTAGATATAAATTTTAGCCTATTTCAAAATTACCCCCAGGGCGAAGGCCACTTGAGAGACCTGACACTCTCACGGATCTCCTTTGCCGCAGGGAATTTCTACCTCAATCTTTTTAACTCCATAGGGTAGGTTGTTGTTGTTGTTGAGATCCAGACCGTTCGACCTACCAGAAAGGTGTAAGGTAACTGTTTGGACGGCTGGGACCATGGGGTAGGTGAAATTGTTTTAGTCACTTTGACTACGAGGGGATAGTTCAAAGTAATTTTATCTACCTATGATATTCAGCTGTGACCTTGCTCAGCTTTCTCGATACCACTTCTTTAAAGATAGTTAACCATTATATCACTGAGCCAATGCGCAGTTTTGATGGAGTCCCTAGTCAGGATGACTTTAACCTTCGGTATGTGAACTATGTACGGATTTATGACATAATTTGAGCAGAAAAACCATTATATCAAACAAAATTGCATTTTATATAAAGAAGCTCTGTAAAATGTTATTGGTGTATATATTAGTGTATGTAAAAATATTTAACTTTTCATAACAATTCAATAATATTATGCGTATTGGCGGCTGTGCAAATGCCTGGCGTCGAAAAAAAAAATTAACTATGAACGCTCGGGCCTCAACTAAAAGAAAATGAAATTTAAACTTGAAATGGCAGAATTAGCGACAATATGAAATGTACATTAAAAATGTTAATTCAATCTCTATATTTTTCCTCGCTCACTTTATCACCTGCGGCAGCGGTGCCCACTTCGTGGGTTCTTTTGCACACCCAATAATTTTGTTGTGGGCTTCTCGAACCCCTAATACTGTTGTACTTCAAAATCTGGCAATTTCAGGTGTTATGATGTATTGGAAAAATATCCAGTGTCAAAGTTAGACAGGTAATGAATTCTAATGATTGCAATTTACGTAATCATGCAACAATTGCTTCACACCCTTCATTCACCGGCCGTCCAAATAGCTGCTCTATGTCCTCGGACGAGTCGGAGGGTCTGGGTCTTCAACACCCTTCTTTCATTATTTTTTGGTTTAGGTTCTATTTATTCATGCCGAATGCATTTTGAAGATTTATGGTCCTGCAAGTCAGAAATAGTTTGTTTTCTCTTTACAACAAATTACTTCAGTCAATAGACAGTTGAGAAATTATCGATCGTTTGATCAGTTTATTCAATAGGCTTGTATGAGAAGAAAAGTTTTCAGGAATAGACATCAATTTACAAATTTTGGGTTTTGAAAGATTTTCTGACAAATATATTTCTTGACAAATAAGTTTCTTCTGATCATAAATGTTAGATAATGACTAATATGGATTCGGTATAAAATTCTGGAGTAAGTATTTCAACTTTCAGTTATTTTTCTACTTCCGGTACAAACATTTTTTCTGAAACGTTTATTTTTCAAGAATGACAATAGGTCAAGCCTGAGAGGACTTTTGCAGGCCGATATCTATTTACCACTTTTCTTTCATGTACCGAGGTCCACCATACACTTATTAAAGCTCAATAATAATAATACAGCATATGATAAAAAATTATTTATAAACAAAAAATTTAAATGTAACAAAATTCCATTATCTAATATGATCTTAACGGGAAATCATGAAAGCTCTTCAAGTTGTCAAGGAGGGGCTTGTATACGGTCTACTAATTTTGAATAGTTCGGTAAATAGTTCTTCGTCTGTGAATGCCTGTGTGGTCGCCTATGTGATCGCCTGTAAATGCCTCTGTGATCGTATGTGAATGCCTATGTGATTACCTGTGAATCTCGGAAAAAATGGTTAATTATTTCCTCTAGAAAATCTTAAATTGCCAATTTTTATTACGTGAATTCGATAAAACATATGGTTTGATATTTTTTTTGAAAATTTCGTTATTTTTTTTAATTCAGGTGATCATACCTAAAAATTTCTCAGCAGTTCACCAGTGAATATTAAAGGACGTCCAGCCAAGCCTAGATTTATAAGCTAAATGACTAGACCGTTACATATTACCCAGGCCGTCCAGCTCATACAAAGGCTGTAGAGCAGTTACAAAGGGAACGATTAGACATGAATTTCCACGGCTAAATTGGTAACCGTGATACAATGAAATGGTTCAGCGTTTACGAGACAATCTTATCTCGAGGAACCAATACATTCCTCTGGGAATGTGGTTTAATATTCTAAACCCCGATCTATTTAGTTTTACGTGCTGCGTCTGTATTAAGAGTAGCGCTCTTGATGTAACACTTGAAAATGCAGTTTCGTGGTATTGTATTAATCGAACGAAATCTTATTATAACATGAAGTTTCCTTTTAAATATTTATGGTAGATAATGGAAACTTTGTAATTTAGTCGCAACTTCAGAAGTCTCAGAGGTCGTATGCGAATCACGGAAAGTAGTTAATTATTTTTTCCTTCATGACAACTTAAATTGCAACATTTTGACAAATTGAATGTGATAAAAAATGTACTATACCCCATATCCAAAAGTTAAGTAATAAATTGAAAGTGAAAAAAAGCAGATAAAAAGAGCAAAATTTCTTCGAATTCATTGAAATTTTTACAGATCAAGGGGTATAACAAAAGACACTAGCTTAGGAAAATGCAAAAATAAAAATCAATAAATAGTTAAATAATAGAGATAAACAAAAACATAGGAACATTTTGAGAGGAAAAAATAGTTCGTTGGCAGAGATCTGTCAATACGAAATGGGATGACATCTGCTGGAAGCACAAACGCGACAGCGTCGGTTCATGTCAAGGATAAGATAATTTATGGCGGTTTGAGAGGAATCTGCGCTCATTCACACAGCAAATGTGTTTGTTTTTAGCTCGTAAAGGCTCCGGGGAGAGTCATGCCGATATCTTAAACGTATCCCAAACATGACAGATGCGTGCTTGATGGGATTCAAGTTGGGTGAAATCGGTTGACATTTCATTCGAAACAGTGTTTCTGATTCTACGTACTAGCCGACAATGCGAGCCCCGTGAACTCGTACGTTATCGTCCATAAAAGTGGCATCAGGATCCACAGTCGCAAGAAATGTGTGATCCTATTGTGCAAGAATGTCAACTCTATACCGGACTGCACTACAGAATACCGCGAGAGAAGATGTGGAGATCAGAGCATGCGCCGACAGCAATTCCTGCCCAAACCTTCAAATCACCCCCTCTATATCTGTGTACTTCGCGGATGTTAATGGCGTGACAGCGAGTCCCCAAACCAATAACTCTGTACACCAATCCGTGACTCATCCGTAAAGAGCCCAGTACTGCATTATTTTGAAGTCCAGTTGAGGTGATTTTGAGCCCAGTTTAAACGAGCCCCTCTGTGGGAAGGCGGTACTGGTTTGCAAACCTCTCGTCTTGCATACAACTCACCTGCATGTAGCCGCCTGTAAACAGATTGCCTAAATACCGCTCTTCCCATCGAAGCTACAAGGTTGGAAGCAAGCCGATGTGCAATGATTGACCTTTGGTGCTTGTTTACAGACACAGAAAAAATGTCATCCTGAGCGGTTGTGACCCTAGAACATCCATTTACGGGTCTTCGCTACACTGTTTCTTCCATTTTATACCGATTCTACAGGCGGCAAATACGGAACGATTAACATTTAGGGCTCGGGCTAGTTCGGACCTTCAATGGAAGACAGAGATACGTCCTATTACCTCCCAACGCGTGGCGTCATTCAAATAATGTCGTTTGCTCATTTTCCACAATTTTGGCTGTTTCGACTTTCCTTTTGGAATCCTAACGCGGCGATATATGCTCTGCACGAAACAGGCCGTTTTTATACCTAATACGTTCAATACGGATCCGCCGTTCTCCAGATATTTAGTTTCGATTTAATTTTTCCTACGCCTCCTACGCCTTCGTGTTAATTTTTCCTACGCCCTCCTGAAAATACGTCCAGTTATCAGTGAAAACTAAAATTGAATTAAAACAGCATATACTATATAATTTTAAATAAGAATGCGCGTTATTTCGTACAATAAAACTCAATTTAAAAAATTACTAAAGAAAAATCTGGTGTGGGCAACACATGACTTTCCTTATGTAATGCAATGAATTTACTGCTTTTACAGTAAAAAAATAGGTTATTCTTATAGTAGAAACTTATATTCTATCCAAGATAAAATAGGTTATTCTCATAGTAGATACTTATATTCCATACAAGATATTAAATTTTGATCAATTAGTCGTCATTTTTACTGATGCAGCGCCATTTTTATCCATTTGGCGAAATTTTCGTTAATTTGCCAACAATTAAAAAATTTGCCAAGTTGGCGACATTCCGCCGAATTCGTCGCTAAAATATCGCCAAGCGTTACGGACGGAGAAATAAGTTATTCTTATAGCAGATAAATTACTATTGACGTAAAAATACAAAATTATTTTAATAAGTACCTTTTCTCATGAATGGAACGAACTCGTTCCACGAGAAGGATGTTGCCAAATTTATCGCAGGATATTACATATGAAAAGTGAAAATGTTTCTCAGCAGTTAATATTTTTTTTTAATTTATTTGATTTTTTGATAAATGTATTTGAAAAATGGGCAATATCTCGAGAACGGTTCGTGCAAGCTTTCTAAAGTTTATGTAAATCGTTTGATAAGGAAAAATTATATAAGAAATAGCTATTTACGTAACTTTATTAAAGGTTTTGATTTTTTGATGATGTTTTCAAAATTTCAAGCGAAAATTTAGGGGGGTTCAGAACATTCGATTGTGTCTGAAAACAATAGGCTTCCAATATTCACGGATTGTAATTTTTGTACCAAATTTCATTCGAATCGCTCCATTCGTTTGTGAGATATTGTCTCCACACACACACAGCCATCACCTCAAAAATTTTCGATTCGTGATCAGGGATGCTTGAAACGTGCTCTCCCGTTGAAAACTCGAATTTGAAATTTCGGCCCCGTCACAATATTTTCCGTATACTTTATGTATATAAGGAAAGTAATAAAACGAAGATGAATTTAAGAAGTCATGTGCTCACATAAGATTTTTTTGGTTTGTTAATGAAAATACGGCATACGGCAAGATTTCTTTAATTTTTCAGTTTTGTTCTTATTATAAATTCCCGTGCTAAAATAGCTCTACAGTATTCCCATGAATGTTGTTAAAGAACCTCAACTGCTTTGTAAGATATGCTTTGTTAGGCATAAGGTTATACGTTTGGTCTATCTGAAGTAAGAGCCCTCAGCGGAGAACTTCAAATGGGAAAATAATGAACTGCGCGACTAAGTGAGGTTGAAGAAAACAGCTAATAACAAAAATTGTAGATCGTTGTCTGATGCGGGGGTGTCACAAACTACATCTAGTTAAATGAAAAATTGTCTTTCAAAGTACATCAGCAGGCCGGCATTCAATTAAACACTAATTATATAAAAAAATAGTTTACTTACATTTAAAGTATACATCAAAATTAAAATGGCATTATTCATAACGGTTAAAAAACAGCACATTATTTGCAAGACCCTGAAGCTTGACACCTTTTCAGCTTTAAATTCATGCCGAATACATTTTGAAGATGTATGATCCTGCAAGTCAGAAATATTGTGTCTTCTCTTTACAGCAAATTACTTCAAGCAATAGAGAGTTGGGAAATTATTGACGACTTTATTCAATAGGATTGTATGAGAATAAAAGTTGTCAGGAATTCCAAGTAGAAGCAAGGGTTTATAGGTTATTGAAAACAGGCAAACTCCAACGTACGCTGTTATTATTTATTACAATTTATTAATTACTTTCCTTATATAAGTAATGCATAAGGAAAGTATTGTGACGGGGTCGAAAATTTGAATTCGAGTTTTCGAAGGGAGAGCACGTTTCAAACATCCCTGATCACGAATCGAACATTTTTGAGATGATCTGTCTACGTGTGTGTGAAAATGTGTGTGTGTGTGTGTCAGTGAGTCTGTGGAGACGAAGAGACGATAACTGACGAACGAATGGACCAATTCGAATGAAATTTGGTACAAAAATTACAGTCCATGAACACTGGAACCCTAATGTTTTTATACGCAATCGAATGCTCAGAACCCCCCTAAATTTTCGAGTGAAATTTTGAAAAAACCATCAAAATCTCTAATAAAGTTACGTAAATAGACATTTCTTATGTATTTTTTTATTAGAAACGATTGAAATAAATTTTAGAGCGCTAGCATGAACCGTTCTCGAGATATTGCACATTTTTCAAAAAAATCATCAAAAATTTATATAAAATAAAAAGAAAAAATATTTCTTATTGAGAAACATGTTCTCTCTTTATATGTAATATCATGCGATAAATTTGGAGACCTCATTCTCGTGGATCTAGCTCGTTCCACTCATGAGAAAAGGTACTTTGAATAATTGTTTTGTATTTGAACGCCAATAGTTATTTATCTGCTATAAGAATAAATTATTTCCCCGTCCATAACACTTGGCGGGATTTTAGCGACGAATTTGGCGGAATTTCGCCAACTTGGCGACTTTTTAAATGTTACCAAATCAAAGAAAATCTCGCTAAATGGATAAAAATGACGCTAAATCGATGAAAATAACGCCTATTTGACGAAAATTCAATATCTTGGAAAAAATATAAGTATCTACTATAAGAATAACCTATTTCGTTTTTACTGTAAAAGTAGTAAATACATTGCATTATATAAGGAAAGTCATGTGCTGCCCCACATCAGATTTTTTTTATTTCAGATCGTCAGTAAAAAAAATTGAGCTGTGACATCTCAGTTAGTGAACTAAAAGTCACAATTTTTCGTAAATTATTAGTTTTAACTTTAATGCGTATGCAGTTCCGATTCCAACGTATTTAGACTTTATCAGGGTGTAGCCGTTTAGCAGCTCATGCGTACCCTAACCGGACGCTTAAAAACGGATTACCCAGCACTGCCCGGATCCAAGGTAAAGACTCGCAACTTTAATAATACATTTAAGGACAACGCCACTGAATTTTCGAATAATTTCTCCTTTCGGTTAGATCCAAATTCGCACACAAGTGCTTCGCAACCCTGGAAAACAAAAATAAATAAATAAATGAAACAGATTGGAATCATTTTCAGTAGCGAAGCATCAGGGGAGATTTTTACATGAACTACGTTCAGTTCTTTGACTGACCTGTCTTTTAAGTTACAAGGAGGGAGTTGGGTTGCCATATTGTCATTTTTTATGCCAAATTCTACAAATCTGGCCATTTTTCAAACCTTTTGGTATATTCATTTCTGGTTTGGCATTTGGCACATTTTTGTCGCGTTTGACAACGTTAACTATTTCCCCATTTTAAAGGCATTTTAGCGTTTTTTTCCGTTAAAAATGTCACATAACATAAATCCCCCCCCCCCCCAATTTTAGAAAAACTACAATTAATATTCGAGTTGTGATCACTTTTATGTGGTAAAAATGCTAGTTTTTCCTAGAAATCTAAAGTGTTTAGATGTGATTTTTATTCATATAAATCTACAAATGCAATCAGATCAAACAATGTTTTTGTTTATTACTTTACTTATATATAAGTAATATGTATGACAAAAATACTGTGACGGGGTCGAAAATTCTAATTCGAGTTTTCGACGGAAGAACACGTTTTATAGATACCTGAATTCGAATCTAACTTTTTTAAGGTGATGGTTCTGTGTGTGTGTGTCTGTGGATGTGATATCTCACGAACAAATGGAGCGTTTCGAACGATATTTGGTATACATATTAAAATCGATGAATATTGGGAGACTATTGATTTTAAAGGTAATCTAATGTTCAGTATACCTTCAATCCCCAAAGTTTCAAATGAAATTTTGAAATAATCATTAAAAACATCAGAACCTTCAATAATTGTGAACCTTCAATAATTGTTACGTAAATGAACACTTCTTATGAGATTTTTCATTAAGAAACAAATAACACAAACTTTAGACGACTAGCATCAACCGTTCTCCAGATGTTGCATGTTTTTTAATAAATTTATCAAAAATATTACATAAAATTGAAAATTATATAGTATTATGTAATATTGGTCGCTGTCTACGAATTGATACTACACCCGTTAAGCAGGCGATGTCATGTATAGGCATTCATGCAGGGCGTATTATGGCCGCCCATCTACAGTATTTTTTTGTTTTTATTTTGGATTTCTTTTTAAAAACCGATTGGTTAAAAAAGTACCGCACACACGCGCAGCGAGAGGCTGGTTCGAGAAGACGGCTATTAAACTTTAGATTATAAAGTCAAAGGATGATTGACAAAGTATTATTAACAATCTATAATAATGACAGAAGATATTTGTCTGTTTTGTGTCATCTGTAGTTGAAAATCAAAGCGACAGCCTTGACGTTTGATAGAGGGGAAACTTGGCACCCGAGAAAAAAACACCTAAAAGATAATTCTTTATTTCGAATTAGTTTAGTTATTTAACATTAAAGCGCTATTTTGAGCAAATTTTGTACAATTCGGTACTTTAACGATCAAAATGTCATTACCATGGAAAAAGTCGAAGTTTTCATAAAAGTTTTGAATGGAATTTGTGTTATCAGAAAAGGCATCTTCATGAATTTAAAAAAGTATATACAGGGTGTCCCAAAAAGATTGAAATGCGCTTTAATTATTTACCTGTTGGAGATAAGTGGACAATGTAAATTGAAAAAATGTTGAAAGTAAGACAGGAAATAAGACTACGTTAATGAAATAGCCCTCCCATTAATTTTCAAAAAGTTACACTTTTAAAATGTTTTATATGACCCCCTTAGACAAATTGGGTCAATCAGAAAAATTTTATTTTTAATGCAACAAAATCATTAAAAAAAATCCGCATATCTGTATCTTTAAAATTGGGCGAGTTTTGAAAATTGAACATTGTGAATGGGAACCCTATATCACATTAGAAATGTAAATTTGTGACATATCACAAAAAAGATAAAACTAGATGATAATACATAGGTTACGCAACCGCGTAATGAGTACCACTGCTTTATATGATCTCTGTCTGTGTAATGCATTATTTAGATGCATTTGTGATAAAAAATTTTCACGCATATTAACGCATATTTGATCTAAACAATTCCCATCGTCAATTTGTTTATGATCCCCATTTTCACTGATGAAACAGTCTTTCACGTGGTACGGAAAAGTGACATAAGTCAGATTTTTTTTCTTTATCATAATTCAGTTGATTTTAAAGATACAGATATGTGGTTTTTTTCAATGATCTTGTTGCATTAAAAATAAAAATTTTCTGATTGACCCAATTTGTCTAAGGAGATCGTATAAAAATTTAAAAAAGTGTAACTTTTTCAAAATTAATGAGAGGACTATTTCATTAACGTAGTCTTATTACCTACCTTAGTTTCAACATTTTTGCAATTTACATTGCCCACTTATCTCCAACAGGTACAGAATTAAAGCGCGTTTCAATCTTTTGGGACATCCTGTATACTTTTCGTGATCGATTTTAAAATGCCGTTATAGAAAAATTGACTGACAATCCAATCTTCATAATTTGACAGAAGCTGAATTGAATATTACACACTGCTCCAAAAAATAGAATCTGATGTGGGCAGCACATGATTTGCCCTACAGATCCAAATTCATTTTCTTTTTCTTTCTGTAATAATTCACTAAATTGAGTTTAAATGCACAAAATAACAGGTATGAAATATTTGAAATTACACTGAATTTAAACATTTAATTGAATTTTCATTTTTATTTGTTGTGGCACGTATTTTCAAAGGTGGCGTAGCAAAAATGAGGGTAACCCGCAAGTGACTGATCTACCAACTTTTGTGAAATTTGGTCTATTAGTTTTTGCCAAGAGTGGGTTTTTGCGGGTCATTTCGGAAAAAAATCAGGTTCTTTCATCCCGCATCTTACCGAAATCTAATTAACATTAGGTTAACCCACAAGTGACTTATATATAAAATTTTATACAGTTTGGTCAGTTAGTTATTTAGTTAGAGCGGATACATTCATTGCACCCACAGATGTGACGATAAAAATGTTTTTTTCGAGTTCTATAATTCCCAAAACTTATAGATTCGTCGAAATCTCGAGTTGAGATTTTTGACATGATCCCAATATTTTCCTTATACATTACCATGTACTGTAGGGAAAGTAATTTATGTTCCTGGATTCATCCGTTCATTAGTTATGATTTTATGAGATATTCACGTATCGCAATATTTTAACAAACCTCAGTATTCTGCGGAAGAGGGAGGTCAGGAAATTTCCCTCATCGCGCGTGCAAGTGGAAAAATCTGATGTTGGCAGCACATGACTTTCCCTGCATATTCAAATTCATTTTGTCAATTTTGAATTCATTTTGCATTGAATTGAGTTTAATTGCAAACAAGAAAGATCAACCATGCTTAAAGCATTCATTATGAAACACTTTCCAACTTCAATGCAATTTTATTTAAACCTGTCTAAAATGCAATACATTCCTCGGTAATATTTTAAAACTTATCACAATACTACATTAATTTATTATATTTGAAAACTTAAACCTTCATCGAAAAAAATGAAATTCATTCAAATGACGGCATTGATATATAAATTGCCTGGTTTAAACATATCTAAAATGCGATACATTCCTCGGTAATACTTTTAAAATTATCATAATACTACGATAATTTATTATGTTTGAAAACTTCATTGAAAACAACTGAAATTCATTCAAATGACGTCATAGAAAAAATAAGACGCCTGGATGTTGTTCAGACGGTCTGTAGGACCTATGGGAATATAAATGAATAATATCACCCAATTAGTTTTGGATTGAACCCGGGTTGAAAAAATGAAATACATTGAGCCCTATGTTACCTAATTTTTTAAACAATTTTAAGCGGATTTAAAATTCACAAATTGTTTCGAAAATTTTAGGTAATATTCAAATTGTTCCATAAAATATATATAAAAAAATCAGCGAAATATATTCAGTAGTTTTTTAAATAAAAATTAAAATAATAATAACACCTCTTATATGAAGCGATCACGTGACCATGATATAAAAAGATCACGTGACTCACTTCAAAATGATATATGGCATCCATCTTGTCTCAAAATCGTGATTTTCAAAGTTCTTTTTAATTCATATTGAGTGTTGTATCCGTCCTAAAACCACTTTATTTCAGCTTACATTCTGTGCATCTACATACTGAAACAACGCAATTACAATATATTTGAGTTTAAATGCTCATCCAAATTTGATTATTTCTACAACGAAACCCATTTTTCACCTATGTAAAATGTAAACAGCAAAAAATGTAGAATGAGTTCTATTAGAATTGCTGTATTTCTTTAACATAAAATCATTTAGTTCATGGAGTCTGCATAGCTGATATGAATGGAATATTCATTGAATTTACAAAGGGAAGGACGATTTTTTTCGATGAAATTTTACACATAGAGTTTAATTACTTGTAGCTCCATGGTCTTAATTTTTAAATAAAATAAATTATTATAGTATTGTGATGAATGACATGAATAGGAAATTATTTATGAATGAAATGCTGCTTTTATAGAGAGAGCCAGGCGTGCTATTTTTTCTATGACGTCATTTGAATGAATTTCAGTTGTTACGATGTTTTCAAATATACTAAATTATCGTAGTATTATGATAATTCTAAAATTATTACCGAGGAATGTATCACATTTTAGAGATGTTTAAACCAGGCAATTTATATTTCAATGCCGTCATTTGAATGAAGTTCATTTTTTTCGATAAAGGTTTAAGTTTTCAAATATAATAAATTAATGTAGTATTATGATAAGTTTTAAAATATTACCGAGGAATGTATTGCATTTTAGACATGTTTAAATAAAATTGTATTGACGTTGGAAAGTGTTTCATAATCAATGCTTTAAGAATGATTGATCTTTCTTGTTTCAGTATGTAGATGCACAGAATTTAAGCAAAAATAAAGTGGTTTTAGGACAGATACAACACTCAATATGAATTAAAAAGAACTTAAAAAATCACGATTTTGAGACAAGATGGATGTCATACATAATTTTGAAGTGGATCATGTGATCTTTTCATATCATGGTCACGTGATCGCTTCATATAAGAGGTGTAATTATTATTTTAATTTGTATTTGAAAAACTACTGAATATATTTCGCTGAATTTTTTTTATATATTTTATGGAACAATTTGAATATTACCTAAAATTTTCGAAGCAATTTGTGAATTTTAAATCCGCTTAAAAAATGTTTGAATAATTAGGTGTATTTCATTTTTTCAATCCGGGTTCAATCCAAAACTAGTTGGGTGATATTATTCATTTTTATTGCCATAGGTCCTACAGACCGTTTGAACAACATACTAAAATTTCATTTTGATTAAGTCTTTTTTACGGCAGTTATCGTGCTAACGGACAGACAGACAGGCAGACAGGCAGAATGAATAAAGTCATAAACACTTTTCAACTTTGTTGTAAAGTGTTAAAAATAGTATGGATTCTTTTAGGATATTGTATTCAATTTGCCTTTTTTCGCATCTTCGTTGGCAACTTAATTCACTTTAAATTCTTCAGGTCATCAAAATTCCAATATACTAAAATATCTCAAGAATGGTTCTACCTATAGTCATGGGGTGTCTATCCTATTCGCTTAGTTGTCAAAATTTAGCTGAAGAACATGTGCTTAATTAATATATTTCAACAAGTTTTGTCATTTATTTCAGAGTGTCACTATCTTTGTGGGCCATTTCGAATAAAAAGAGTCAGTTATGCTTATCTGAATAATATCAAATTCTAATCACCATCACGTTAATCATCAAGGAACAGAACTACAAAGGTTTAAATTTCAATAAAAAGGTTTTTTAAATACAGTGAAGACGTCTTCAGTTCTTCAAAATTAAAAAGTTAAATATCACGAGAATAGACCATGTGAGAGTAATATGGTTGATCTTCATCTTTTTGTAGTAAAAAAATTACGTATAACACAAGCATTCAATTGATATATTTGGGCATATGTAGCACTTTCTTTTAGAACGGATATTTTAGATTTGAGGGCCATTTCGCAAAAAAAGGACAGATTATTTTTTCCGAGTTGTACCAAAATCTATCTAACACCAAAGTATCCTACAAGCGACTTATCTGCCAAATATTGTGTAATTTGGTCAATTTGTCAGCTAGAGTGGATACATTGAGATTTTGCAGACCATTTCACAGGAAAATGTTGCTTCCGTTTTCCCGAATCGTACCAAAATCTAATCAGCAACAGAGTAACCCATATGTCGAAGACCCAGACCGTCTGACTCATCCGAAGACTTGAGCAACCATTTGGTCGGCCGGTAGTTACCCATATGTGTACTTATCTACCCAATTTCATGAAAATTGGTCAATTAAGAGCGGGTAGATACCACTGTATATCAGCACAGACAGACACACACACACAGACATCACGCAAAACATAGTTTTTTTTATTCTGGAGGTCTCAAAACGTGTAGATCCATCAAAAAACTCGCGTTGCGATTTTCGACATGATTTCAATATTTTCCATGTATAGCAGGGAAAGTAAAAAATTTGATGTGTCATCAGCACATGACTTTTCCTGCAGACTCAAATCCAAATTCATTTTCTCTTTATTCCTTTAATATTTCATTAAATTGAGTTTAATTGCACACAATTACACTGAATTTGCACATTTAATTCGATTTTTGTTTTTTAGTTGATAATTGAAAATTTTTTTTAAAGGTGGCTTAACAAAAATGCGAAATCTAGAACTGTCAATTTTAGAGGTTATCGGATTGTTTTTATTATTTTCCTCATCAAAAATTACTTATGATACATTCAATTTATTTATACATTTGAGCATAAGCAGTCTTTATTTTAGATTTTGGCAATTTTTGCGGGCCATTTCGTAGAAAAAAAAGGGTAGGTTCTTCTGCTCCAAATCGTACCAAAATCTAATCAGCATCAGCGTATCCCGCGAGTAACTTATCTACCAAATTTTGTGAAATTTGGTCAATTAGTTTTTTATATATAGTGGATACATGATATTTTTGGAGGGCCATTTCGCTAAAAAATACGGGTTCTGTTATCCCAAATCGTACTAAAATATAATCAGCACCAGGGTTTCACACACGCAACTTACCCATAAAATTGTATGGAATTCAGTCAATTAGTTTTTGAGTTAGAGTGGATAAATACATTGCACATACAGGCAGACACACAGACGTCACGCTAAAAATAGTTTTTTTCGTGTTCTAGAGGTCACTAAACGTGTAGATCTGTCGAAAACTCGAGTTGCGATTTTCAACATGATGCCAATACTTTCCCTATACATTAGCTTAAATTGCAGGGAAAGTAAAAAGGCAGGGATGCGACGTCACTAGTATTCTCGGAACTCGCAACGAGAGGATCTGGATGATAAAAGTCAACAATGATGGCCAAAAGATTTTTTTGGATTGCAAGGATTTTTATTTAGGAAACGTATTGTTGATTTTAAGCAAGTTTAACATCTGTCATTTGCATGCACTAGGTTTTTTACTTAGGACGTAGCGAATTAGCTTAATTAGGGCGTATTCGAGAAAAAGGAACAAGCATTTTCTAGCGAAATGCCTTACAAAGATTATATGTATTCACTCTAGCTGACGAACTAATTGACCAAATTATACAACATTTGGTAAATAAGTTGCTTGTGGGATACTTTGGTGCTGGTTAGATTTTGGTATGACACGGAAAATAGGAATCTGGCTTTTTTTTGCGAAATGGCCTGCAAATCTAAAATATCCGATCTAAAATAAAATCCTGTCTATGCTCAAATGTATCAATTAAATGCTTGTGTTATACGTAATTTTTTGACGACAACAGGAATAACATCAACCCTATTACGATGAACCATCCTCGAGATATTTAAATTTTTAATTTGGGAGTGGTGACAAACATACTTCTTTCAGGGAGTATTTTTGCAAATTTTGAAAAATCTATTTAATATTTTGAACTTTCTTTTGTTGTGCGCAATTTCTCAATCGTTCGTTAAATTGAAAAATTAACAAAAAAGATCAATCATGCATAAAGCACAGATTATGAAACACTTTCCAATTTCAATACAATTTCATTTAAACATCTCTAAAATGCGATACATTCCTCGGTAATATTTTAAAAATTATCACGATACTACATTAATTTATTATATTTGAAAACTTAAAAGAACATCGAAAAAAATGAACTTCGTTCGAAGGACATCAATTAAATATAAATCTCCTGGCTCCTCCGTAATGTTTTTAACATTATCATAATACTACAATAATTTATTATATTTAAAAACTCAATCAAAAACAACTGAAATTTATTCAAATGACGCCATCAAAATATAAAACGCCTGTCTCTCTCTATAAAAGCAGCATTTCATTCATAACATTTTCACATTCATATCATTCATCACAATACTATAATAATTTATTTTATTTAAAAACTTAAGACCATGGAGGTGCAAGCAATTAAACACTATGCTTAAAACTTCATAGAAGAAAATCGTCCTTCTCTCTGTAAAATCAATGAATATTTCATTCATATCAGCTATGCAGACTCCATGAGCTAAATAATTTTACGTTAAAGAAATACAGCAATTCTTATACAACTCATCCTACATATTTTGCTGTTTACATTTTACATAAGTGAAAAATAGGCTTCGTTGTAGAAATAATCAAATTTGAATGATCATTTTAACTCAAATATATTGTAATTGCGTTGTTTCAGTATGCAGATGCACAGAATTTAGGCAAAAATATAGCGGTTTTAAGAGGGATGCAACATGCAACACTCAATATGAATTAAAAAGATCTTTAAAAATCATGATTTTGAGACAAGATGGATGCCATATTTCATTTTGAAGTGGGTCACGTGATCTCTTCATATAATGGTCACGTGATCGCTTCATATAAGAGGTGTAATTATCATTTTAAGTTTTATTTAAAAAACTATTGAATATAGTTTGCTGAAATTTTTTTTATATATTTTATGGGATAATTTGAATATTACCTAAAATTTTCGAAGGAAATTTGTGAATTTTAAATCCGCTTAAATGTTTGAAAAATTAGGTCCCATAGGGTTCAATGTATTTCATTTTTTCAATCCGGGTTCAATCCAAAACTAATCGGGTGATATTATTCATTTATATTCCCATAGGTCCCCCAGACCGTCTGAACAACATACTAAAATTTCATTTTGATTAAGTCATTTCTACGGCAGTTGTCTTTCTAACGGACAGACAGACAGACATAATGAACAAAGTCATAAACACTTTTCAACTCTGTTGTAAAGTGTTAAAAAGCGAAGTTCTAGGCCAAGTATTAGCTATGGAATGAGCGGGATATACATATACAGTCATATAGAAATATGATTTGACTGAAATCAATATATATATATATATATATATATATATATAAATTAGTAAAATAATGTATAATGTATTAATAAATCAATGCATCGGTCTACAATCTGCAGATAATAAAATATTATATTATTTAACCTTTCTTCGATTCAAAAGATGTATACTCAAATGTACAAAATTCTCAAAATATGTATATTATCGTATGTTTGGGAGACGTTGATTTAGTGCAACTGCTGTCGAGAAATAACCAGCAAATGTCGTTTTCTTCATACTGTATATCTCCTCATATTCTGTCTACTCTCTCTTTTTCACACACATATTTGTTTCTCTTCTATAAGTCATGAGTAAGAAGGAATGGGCAAGCACTGCCAACTAACCAGTAATAAAAATTTTTCCTATGATACCGGATTTTTGATTTCACTGTACCTCTTAGTAGAATGTTTATTTTGTAGTTCAGATTTAAACAGAGTTTAAACAATGTTTGAAAAAAAAATACATGATGAAGGAATTTCTTTCTTTTCGATCATATGTTAAATTCACAAACAGAAATATTTTATTATTCATTTTATTTACATGTCAAAAGTACAAAAGTATTTCGACGTTGGAAACATTGGGGGAAGTTGCTCTTCTGGATCCCGCCAGTGGGTCCAGCGTTTACACGATAGTCGTGTCTTGAGGATCCAATTTCCCACGAGAAATATGGCTTGATATTCTGAATCCCGTTTTATTTAATTTAACTTGCTGCGTCCGTATTAGGTGCAGCATTCTTGATAATATGAGGAGAATCAGGACGCTGCAGATGCCTGATTAAACGAAATCTCGTATTATGTTTAATTTTTTTTAAAAATATTTATGGTAGATAAGAAAAACTTTGCATTTTATTCGCAAACTCATAAGGCTAAGAGGTCATCTGTGAATCACGAGGAGTTATTAATTATTATTTTCTCTTCAGGACGGCTTAAATTGCTACTTTTGACAATTTGAATGTATAATTTTTTAATACAATATTTTTTTTAATTATAATATTTATTCTTCAATCAGGTGCCACCCCAAAATTTCTTATCAGTCCACCAGTGGACCACAATTGCCCAGACATGACTTAAATGATGATTGATATGAATTCAGCATTAAATAAGAAGCCGGTTCACTAAAGATTTCCATTCCACATCCGGCTCAAACCATAAAGCATTTATCTCTGATGATTAAATGTAGATACAGCATAGTCGGTGACTGATATGGATTCATCTTATAATTCTAGAGGGAGTTAAATGGTTCACTAATGATTTCCATTTCCAGTTCAAGAGATGTCTCTTACGGTGTTTAAGAAAATTTGTTTGACTGTACATAATTAGTATGCAAAGAAAAAATATATGCTTAACGGTTTCGTCAAAAATGAAGTGTATACGCCAATCGCAACCATATGAAGGCTACATAAATTTCTTGTTATTCAGTTTTCAGGTTCTTTTATTTCTTATCGAAAGCTTTTTGAATGATTCTACAAGTCATAAATATTTTTTTTTCCGATTTACAATAAATTACTTCACACAGTTGGCAGCTGCGAAATTATATTTCTGGAGTCTTATTATGAAAATAAAATATTTATTTAAATTAAAATATTTTTGAATATTTATTTATCTGCAAATTTCTGGGTTTAAAAGATATTTGACAAACTTCTTTCTTCGCATTTACCAAATTTTTCTGATCATAATTTCTGGTGCTGTAAATTTGATTTATTCCATGGAGTGTGAATAAATCATAATTTCAATTGCGATGAAAATGTATTAGAACAAGATATATACTTGAATGTAAATTATATATGAATACGGTTGTTGATTAAAACGTGGTAGATATTTTTCTCCCACGTTTTCTGATTTTGATTTTGTGTACCACTTCGATTGTATATTTATAAGATTGTTTCAGTATTTTTTTTTCCTTAGTTTTTTTCATTTTTGCGCTTTTAGTTTAGTGTGATGTTTCTGGGTATCAAGTTTTAAAGACAGAAGCGTTTTTTCTTTCAATAAGAAAATAGTAAAGATAGAAATACTACTATACCGATATGTGTATAATCTGGTTAGGCGTATAATGTAATAGGTGTAAAATTTAATTCAATGATTTTTTTCGTTGATAATACATTTGGTTTTGATCATTTGCTTTTAAATACTAGAATGCATTATGAGGCGTTGGCCGGGTCATAGGAAAGTGCCCGATGCGCAAATAATAGATACAGGTAAAACCACTCAATTTCCAAATTGCCTGTTTTGAACTGACATCATTCCCACATTTTGTTTCAATTCAAATTCTTTGTAATCCTTTAGGTTCAACGTATGTCTGATCACGCGGAACAAATTTCCACGCATGCTCACAGACGTCCACTGCTCATAATACAGCGACTCATGTCAATTGGATAAAGAATGGAATCAAAAATCTCAATATTCACATTTTTATTGGAAAGTTAACAGAAAATCAGAAAAGAGTAATTAAAAATGTATATTTGTTAGAATGCGAAGATATATACCCATATTTTTGCCAAACTATGGAATTTTTATAATTTTCCTTTTTCGGATGCTGTGAATAATAAAAAATTAAAATAGGCGTATTTCGATATATTTAAAAATGAATAAATAAATATGAAGGAATACGCTTTCATTTCAAAGATCATTAAAAAGTGTTTTTTTTTAATCTTTCAAATGATATTAAGATTGCAACTCAGTGATAATACTCTCAATCGTTAAGGAAGGAACTGAATTGTGTTAAAGTCGCTCAAAATCGTAACAATTCAGCATAAACAACTAAACAATTAATTCGAATGAATAGAAAAATCTGATGTGGGCAACACATGACTTTCCCTGCAGACTCATATCCACGTTCTCTTTATTTCTTCATTAATTAATTGAGTTTAATTTCACTAAATAACACTCATAACTATTTTAAATTACACTGAATTTGCCATTTTAATTCAGTTTTCGTTTTCATTTGGTAACTTTACTTATTTTCAAAAGTGGCTTAGCGAAAATTCGAAAAAGTTAAAATATCACGAGAACGGTGTAATGGGATTGGGGGGGGGGGTCTTATTCTTTTCATCGTCAAAAATTACGTATATAACAAGCATTTAATTGATATATTTGAACATACATAGTTTTTTATTTTATATTTTGACGATTTATGCAGGCCATGTAGCAAAAACAGGTAGGTTATTTTTTTACGAATAGTACCAAAATCTAATCAGTACTAGAGTGATCCCCAAGTGACTTATCTACCAAATTTTGTAATATTAGATCAATTAGTTTTTCTGCTAGAATGGATACAGGCAATTTTTGAGAGCTTTTTCACAAAAAGTGGCTAGTTCTTTTATTCCGAATTGCACCAAATATTAACCATGTCCAGGGTTACATACCTACCAAATTCTATGAAAATAAGCATCTATTGGATATATTTAGGAATACGTAGTTTTTTATTTTAGATTTTGACGATTTTTGCGGGCCATTTTGCAAAATAAAAAAGGCAGGTTATTTTTTCCGAATCGTACCGAAAGCTAACCAGCACTAGGGTAACCCACAAGCGACGCCGAATTTTGTGAAATTCGGTCCATTAGTTTTTAGCTAGAGTGGATACAGGCAATTTTTGCGGGCCATTTCGCAAAAAAAGGCGGGTTCTTTTACCCCGAATCGTACCCAAAACTAATCAGCACCAGACTCGCCCACAACCACAAGTGACTTACCTACCAAATTTTATGAACTTCGGTTAATTAGTATTTTAGTTAGAGTGGATACAACATCTGCACAAACAGACATACAGACATACACACACACAGACATATACACAAACACACACAGACGTCACGTTAGAAATGGTTTTATCGTATTCTATAGGTCGCGAAACGTGTAGATACGTCGAAAACTCGAATTGCGATTTTCGGCATGATTCCAATACTTTCCCTATACATTATAATGTAATGCAGGGAAAGTAAAAGTCTGATGTGGGCGGCACACGACTTTCCCTGCAGCCTTATATTTATGTTCTCTTTATTTTAATTAAATGTAATTCACTTTTAATTCAATTTTCGTTCTCATTTGTTAACTGGACTTATTTTCAAAGGTGGCGTAAAGAAAAAATGAAAAAACTAAAATATCTCAAAAACGGTTAGTCCTAGTGTAATGGGGTTGGTCTTAATCTTTTCTGCGTTAAATAACAAGCTTTTAATGGATATGTTTGAGCATACAAAGTTTTTTATCTTAGAATTTGGCTTGGCGGGACATTTTGCAAAACAAGGCAGGTTGCTTTTTTTTCGAATCATACCAAAATCTAATCAGCACCAGGGTGACCCATAAGTGACTTATTTACCGAATTTTGTGAAATTCGGTCCATTACTTTTTAGTTACAGTAGATACAGACAGTTTTTGCAGGCCATTTCGCCAAAAAAGGCGGGTTCTTTTATCCCGAATCTCACTAAAAACTAACGAGCACCAGGGTCACACTCAAGTGACTTACCTAACAAATTTCATGAAATTCGGTCAATTAGTTTTTCAGTTAGAGTGGATACAAAATCTGCACACACAGACAGACAAACAGACACACAGATAGACAGATAGACACACAGGCAGACACACACACAGACGTCACGCTAAAAATAGATTTTCGTATTCTAGAGGTCTCAAAATCTGTAGATACGTCGAAAACTCGAGTTGTGATTTTCGGTATGATTCCAATACTTTCCCTATACAGTAACATGCATTGCAGGGAAAGTAAAAATCTGATGTAGTCAGCACATGACTTTCCCTGCGAAAACAAATTCATATTTTCTTGATTTCTTTAATATTTCATTAGATTGATTTTAATTGCACCACATAACACTAAATTTGCATTTTTAATTCAATTTTTGTTTTTATTTGGTAATTGGAAATTTTTTCGAAATCGGCGTAACAAAAATGCAAGAAATCTTAAATATCTTGAGAAAGGTTATTCCTAAAGTATAATGGAGTGTGTTATATGCTTTTCCTCGTCAAACATTGCGTATAAAACAATAATTTAATGGATACATTTAAGCATACACTACCACGTCTTTTTTTTTAGATTTTGGCGATTTTGGCGGGTCATTTCGTAAAAAAGGCGGATTCTCATTTTGCTAATCGTACCAAATTCTAATCAGCACCAGAGTATCCAACAAGTAACTTATCTACCAAATTTTGTGAAATTTGACCAATTAGTATTTTAGCTAGAGCTAATAAATTAAATTATTACTTGCCATTTTGCAAAAAAAGGCATCTTCTGTTTTTACGAATCGTACCAAAAACTAATCAGCACCAGGGTTATATCCAAGTAACGTACCTACCAAATTTTATGAAATTAGGTTTATTAGTTTTTGAGTTAGAGTGGATACATACATTGCACAGACACACAGACAGACACACTGACAGGCACACACACCCAGACGTCACGTTAAAAATAGTTTTCTGTATTCTATAGGTCTCGAAACGTGTAGATCCGCCGAAAACTCGGGTTGCGATTTTCGACACGATTCCAATACTTACACTATAAATTACCATGTATTGCAGGGAAAGTAAAAATCTGATGTGGGCAGCACATGACTTTCATTGCAAACTTATATCCACGTTCTCCTTATTTTAATTAAATTTATTTCACTTTTAATTCAATTTTCGTTCTCATTCAGTAACCGGGCTTATTTTCAAAGGTGGCGTAGAGAAAAAACGAAAAACTAAAATATCTCGAGAACGGTTAGTCCTAGTGTAATGGGGTTGGTCTTATTCTTTTCTTCGCTAAAAATTACGTATTAAACAAGCATTTAATGGATATATTTGAGCATACGTAGTTCTTTAGTTTATATTTTAAAGATTTTTGACGACCATTTCGCAAAAATAGGCGGGTTTTTTTATCCCGAATAGTACCCAAAATTAATCAGCACCAGACTCGCACACAAGTGACTGACCTACCAAATTTTGTGAAATTCGGTCCATTAGTCTTTTAGTTAGAGTGGATACAAAATCTGCACAGACAGACAGACACACAGACAGACAGACGCAGACACACATACACACACACAGACGTCACGCTAAAAATTATTTTTTCGTATTCGAGAGGTCTCGAAACGTGTAGATCCGTCGAAAACTCGCGTTGCGATTTTCGACATGATTCCAATACTTTCCCTATACATTACCATGTATTGCAGGGAAAGTAAAAGTCACGCCAAGGTCTCTGGTACCGGCAATTCAGCTAACTTATTACCGAATTTCGCAACAGTACGAAGCTTAGATTTTCCGCCAGAAACGACAAACACTCAAACACAGGCATCCGGCCACTCATGAAGCTGCTGTACACCTCTGGGCCAGTCGTCATTTTTAATTTCCCTATACATTATCATGCTTTGCAGGGAAAGTAAAAATCTGATGTGGGCAGCACATGACTTTCCTTGCAGACTTATATCGACGTTCTCTTTATTTTAATTAAATTTAATCCATTTTTAATTCATTTTTCGTTCTCATTTGATAACTGGACTTATTTTCAAAGGTGGCGTAGAGAAAATACGAAGAAACTACAATATTTCGAGAACGGCTAGTCCTAGTGTTATGGGGTTGGTCTTATTTTTTTCTTCGTTAAAAATTGCGTATTAAACAAGCATTTAATGGATATATTCGAGAATACGTAGTTTTTTATTTTAGATTTTGCCAATTTTTGCGGGCCATTTTGCAAAAAAAACAGATTATTTTTTCTGAATCCTACCAAAATCTAATCAGCGCTTGGGTGACCCACAAGTGACTTATCTACCAAGTTTTGTGACATTCGGTCCATTAGTTTTACAGCTAGAGTGGATACAAGCTCTTGCTGGCTATTTCGCAAAAAATGGCGGGTTTTTTTTTATCCCGAATCGCATCCAAAACAAATCAGCTCCAGACTCGCCCACAAGTGACTTACCTACCAAATTTTATGAAATTCGGTCAATTAGTTTTTAGTTAGAGTGGATACAAAATCTGCACAGACAGACATACAGATATACATACACACACACACACAGACGTCACGCTAAAAATGGTTTTTTCGTATTCTAGAGGTCTTGAAACGTGTAGATCCGTCGGAAACTCGAGTTGCGATTTTCGGCATGATTCCAATACTTTCCCTATACATTACCATGTATTGCAGGGAAAGTAAAAGTCACGCCAAGGTCTCTGGTACCGGCAATTCAGCTAACTTATTACCGAATTTCGCAACAGTACGAAGCTTAGATTTTCCGCCAGAAACGACAAACACTCAAACACAGGCATCCGGCCACTCATGAAGCTGCTGTACACCTCTGGGCCAGTCGTGTGGTCTGGGTCTTCAACACACACAGGCATACAGAAAGACAAACATATTTTTACTTTCCCTGCAATACATGATAATGTATAGGGAAAGTATTGTAATCATGCCGAAAATCGGAACTCGAGTTTTCTACAAATCTACACGTTTCGAGATCTATAGAATACGAAAAAACCGTTTTTAACGTGCCGTCTGTGTGTGTGTCTGTCTGTGCAGATTTTGTATCCACTGTAACTAAAAAACTAATGGACCGAATTTCATAAAATTTGGTAGGTAAGTCACGTGTGGGCGAAACTGGTGCTAATTAGTTCTGAGTATGATTCGGAATAAAAGAACCTGCCTTTTTTTGCGAAATAGCCCGCAAAAGCTTGTATCCACTCTAGCTGAAAAACTAATGGACCGAATTTCACTAAATTCGGTAGATGAGCCACTTATGGGTCACCCTGATGCTGATTAGATTTTGGTACGATTCGGAAAAAAATAACCTGTCTTTTTTTCCAAAATGGCCCGAAAAAATTGCCAAATCTGATATAAAAAACTACGTATGCTGAAATATATACATTAAATACTTGTTTTATACGTAATTTTTAACAAAGAAAAGAATAAGACCAACCCCATTACATTAGTACTAGCCGTTCTCGAGATAGTTTCGTTTTTTCTCTTCGCCACCTTTGAAAATAAGTCCAGTTAACAAATGAGAATTGAATTAATAGTGAATTAAATTTAATTAAAATAAAGAGAATGTGTATTAATGTCTGCAGCGAAAGTCATGTGCTGCTCACATCAGATTTTTACTTTCCTTGCAATACATGGTAATGCGTAATTTTTAACAAAGAAAAGAATAAGACCAACCCCATTACATTAGTACTAGCCGTTCTCGAGATAGTTTCGTTTTTTCTCTTCGCCACCTTTGAAAATAAGTCCAGTTAACAAATGAGAATTGAATTAATAGTGAATTAAATTTAATTAAAATAAAGAGAATGTGTATTAATGTCTGCAGCGAAAGTCATGTGCTGCTCACATCAGATTTTTACTTTCCTTGCAATACATGGTAATGTATAGGGAAAGTATTGGAATCATACTAAAAATCACAACTCGAGTTTTCGACGGATCTACACGTTTCGAGACCACTTGAACACGAAAAAACTATTTTTAGCGTGACGTCTGTGTGTGTGTGTCTGTGTGTCTGTGTGTGTGTCTGTCTGTCTGTGTGTCTGTCTGTCTTTCTGTCTGTTTTTTGCTTATGATATTGAATTTGCTTATGATTAATAATTGAATTTGCTTCATATTTTTAAGTAAAATCTTATTAAAAAAAGTTTAAAATCATATCAAAAAGTCAACGGTGGCTGGATTTAGATGGATCAGAAGGGTTTTTAAATGATTCACGTCTTCTGATATTTATATAATAAAAGGCAATGTCTGTCTGTATGTCTTATACACTATACGTTCAACGACCGCGCGTCGGAGAGCTACGAAATTTGGCAAGACCCGAGGTGGAGGGAGGGGACACGTGAAAACCTATTTTTTCAAATTTGAAATATTTTTTTTGTTATTTAATATTTTGACCGGTTTTTTCGCTTTTCCCCTTTATTTTTCCACCATCCAGACGTCGCAGAAAAAAAACAAATCAGACGACCGGGAAGAGCAGATAATTGCGAGTAAAAATATATCAATTTCAATTCTCAGGGACAAATTTTAATATTTTTTAAAGATTTTAAAACAAAAGTCACTTTCGGCTCAAAAAAACGAACTTTCGTTTTTAATTCCTCGCATCCTAAAACGTAGCGAGATTTTCGACTGATAATTTACATTTTTAAAAAGATCAAACATCAGGCTTTCTTACAAGCCCAATCTGCTCAAGAAATAATTATAAATAGCCACAGGATCGCGATTTTAATAAACTAATGATTTTCAATTTTTCGAGGATTTTCAATTTCGGCGAAAGAAGAGATCGACTTCCCGCTTCCCACATGGTGGTCGAAGCCGGGGACGTCACGCCGAATCGCATCGGGTTATTTTAAATGATGGAATAAAGAGCTTAGCATATGGTCATTATAAAATATAAATGATTGAATTATGGTGGATTGAATTGTGGTGATGTATTGTATACATTGGGTGAAATTGTTATATTTATATTTTAAATGATGGAACCATATGGATTTTTTAAATGGATATTTTAAATGGATATTTTAATGTATGGATATTTTAAATGGATATTTTAATTTGACGGATATTTTAAATGATGGAACGATGGATATTTTAATTTTATGGATATTTTAAATGATGGAACGATGGAACGATGGATTAAGGATGATGGAATTAAGAGCTTAACATATAGTCCTAAATATGGTAAAAATTTAAATTAGCGCGCGGGAATTTAGTGCGCGAGAATTGCACTCGGTAGGCCCGGATTCGATTCCCGCCACTTCCAAAACTGCCGCCGTGTTCACGCGGAGTAAGATCACGTTAAACATGTGAATCCGCAAGTCCACCCGAGAGGTTGGTGGTAGGGGAAGGAGGCTACGATCCCTGTGGATGCCTCCCCCACTGGGTTCCCGTGTAAATTGGGTGAATAAAAAGAAAGTTATGAAGATTGTCGCGGAAGGCGCAGTAGCCCAGTGGTTAGAGCACGGGAGTTGCACTCGGGACGCCCGGGTTTGATTCCAGCCACTGCCAAAACTGCCGCCGTGTTCAGGTGGAGTACGACCACGTTAAAATGTGAGTCCGTAAGTTCTTCCGAGAGGTTAGTGGTAGGGGAAGGAGGGTACGGTCCCTGTGGATGCCTCCTTCACTGGGTTCCGGTATAAATTGGGCGAATAAAACGAAAGTTATGGAGATTGTCGCGGAGGGCGCGGTATCCCAGTGGTTAGCGCGCTGGAATTGCACTCGGTAGGTCCGTGTTCGATTCTCTCCACTGCCAAAACTGCCACCGTGTTCAGGCGGAGCACGATCACTCTAAACATGTGGGTCTGTAAGTCCTTCCGAGAGGTTGGTGGTAGTGGAAGGAGGGTACGGTCCTAGTGGATGCCTCCGCCACTGAATTCCGGTCTAAATTGGGTGGCACTTCCTGGCTGTCCAAATAGTTACCTTACACCTTTCTGGTAGGTCGCGCCAGCAAGTTTGTCACGGTCATAATTTTCAAGGGTAGCGAACAGGGTGGTCACCGAAGGCGGCTAGTTAATAATAAATATGTTTGTGTGTGTCTGTAACGGGAAATCTAAGTGGCGTACGACTGTGAAATTTGGTACACAGGTACTTGAATAGGTTGACCTGAATAGACGCACCTCGGTGTTATATTGTTTTAAAATTTCAAATTAGTTTTATAGTCATTTTATATTTTAGCACGAATTACAACTCTTTAGACTGATATTCACACATATGAGTTCCTTGCCGACCGAAAATGTTACCACAGAGATCTTATCTTGACGCCTTTGGATAGGTCGAAACATTCACTTTCAAACAAACTTTGGAGTCCTTACGATATATCAGCAGCTTTTAATGAAGTTTTAAAATATATATACTTTTGTGCGTTTTGAACCTCTCCGATATTTATATTACGAAATATAAAAATTGATGCGCTTTACAACGTTCTCTTTTTTCAGCAGCTAGTTAAAATATCACTGAATGCTCCAGAAAAAAAATCATAAACCCATCCGTTGATTAGTTATAAATTTAAGTCAACAATGTCTTCAATTTTTTTGTAGTCTTCGTAGCAAGTAGAAACTGATTTAAGGACTTCTCCGCTTTTAGCAACTAAATGCATTTATTGACATTATAGTGCGTCTTTCCGGGATTTCTAAATTTAGGAACTTAAAAGATGTCCTAATATGTATGTTTAATATTGTCATTATGGATATTGTGCTAAAATTTGACTGAAATTGAATGGAAATTACCTGAGATAACAATAAATTTCGGGTGTAAAGGAAATTTTTTGTGATTCCGTTGATGAATTTTAACGTAGAATGTTAGAGTTTTCGCAACTGACAGGTTTTGGTTTTGTGATTCGAAACGGGGGGGGGGGAGGAATCGTTTCATGCCCGTTGTACACTGATTTTTATTTTGTTATTTTATATAACTGCCTTGCTTTAAATCCCGGACAACGCCGTGAATATTTTCTAATTTAACATAAAACTTCCATAAAGTTAAAATTATATACCCTAGTAAGAATTTCAAAAGACTACACAATATTCCCTTGCTGTTTACAGTTAGCTAAAATATCGAAATTAGAACCTCCATTTTTAAAGTAGTTCAATATATCTAAATATACAAATTATAAATATATTTCAAAACCGAAGAAATCAATCTTCAATCCTATAATATATCCTTCTTGTAAAACTTACAAAGTATAAACTTAAAAGCTACAAGGTGCTTAATTATTCATAGCTAAGACTTATCGGTTTCGAGATATAAGCATCAGAAACTTTTAAAATGGAAATATTTCAATTTGCTTCAATTTAGCAAGACGATTACTCTTGTAACGTGTCGCTTTGGGGGGGGGGGGGATTTAGATAGTAGTCTAGACACGAGAAGTGGGTCGCTATCATAACATCCCAGGTGATCTTTCAAAATTGTGGAATCAGGGTGAAGCCTTGAACTAACACATTTCTCCCAAAAGACTCGTTACACGATCGTGAGCTAACAGTGACGGCGCACAATTTCTTGCGTTGTGTTTTTGTGAAGGGCAGGTAAAGCAGGCGGGTCTGTAGATATAAAGAATTGCTGAGGTGACATCGAGGTCTATTGATGTGAAGCTTATGGTTGACGAATTGGATATATGGAGAAGCAGACGTGGTGATTGCAAAGCTAAATGAAGTCTCAAGAGCCATTTCCAGTATTATTCCACTCAATTTATTGAACTGCATTCATATTATTTTCATTTCAAAATATGATAGATTATCGAATGCTAAACAGGATTCACAAGACGATATTACTTATAACATTTTTCCTTGTTGATGACAAAATTATTATACTTGGCGAGCGTGTACAAGATATCACGCTTTCGAATACATCGATATTCTTACGCTAAAGAAAATCATCTCACCTTCACTACCGAAACCTATTTCTTTTCAAAACGCGACTTTTAATAAGCTAATAGATTATATCATAATTTAATTTAATTTAGAATTTCGGATAACCATTTTCGGTTCCTTGCCCCGTGGGCATAACACGCGAACTTCCCCGTCCGTGGTCTGTCGCCAACTGACTAATCACCAAAATTCTGACATAAGCGTCTTAGTATGATTGCGCGTGTTCATGATGAAAGAGAAAAGAGTTACAATGCTTTTCTATATGAAATGCAAATCCGCGGTAAATGTACAAACGCGCGGGAAAGTAACGTTACGCCAGATTTATCGAAACTGGCGGGAAAGTTCCGAGAAGCCGAATTACAGAATTGGCGCGTTATCGATTTGGAATAAAATTTAAGAACAAGTTTTAGAATCGAAAGTAAATTAGAATTCGCCGAATGTTAAATTTAGACTGAAATAATTAATAAACAAGGGCATGCATTTCATAACACTCTAAAAGTAACTATTACTCGAAACTTTGCAAAATTAAATATATATATATATATATATATATATATATATATATATATATATATATATATATATATGATACGCAGGGTGTCCCAAAAAGATTGAAACGCGCTTTAATTCTTTACCTGTTGGAGATAAGTGGGCAATGTAAATTGCAAAAATGTTGTAAGTAAAGTAGGAAATAAGAATCAGCTACTGTTTCTTAATATAGAGAGATATTTTCAGTGAAAGTAAACACAGTCAATCAAAAACGTTCTATGACAAAATATTTTTCTTTTTATCGAAAATATAATGCAAACTTTCAAAATATTTTAAATGGTTTTTGCATATTATTAAATAATACCGCATTACCTATAAAACAAGCATACATGTTTAATACTTTCATCTATTATATATTAGCGTTAAAAATGTTTAAATTTTTCATAACGCTCCGATTTCATCCTGAAATCCCGACTATGATGTTATTCAAGTACGAAAAAGGACCTGGAAATTGCGTATTCAATGTTAATGCGTTTCAAACGTTAAATGCTTCTTAAAAGTTGTGATGAAGTTATGATGACAAAGCTCCTTTTAAAATAAAGTTAAACTCTTCCAATATTCGATTTTTGGCTCTGTATTTCACTGATTTGTCTTTGTTTGTATGTTGATAAAATAAAGGAAATGCTATATTATATCTTCATAAGACTTTTGTATAGAAAAGATATATACTATATAATAATAAATTGATCTAAACTATATTTATAGTAATTATATTATATTAGCTTTGCAAGTGGATAAGGACTCTAAAAATCCCTAGTTCATTGGCTCTAAGTTTTGTGTTTTTTCTTTGACTATTTTTATTACTTTATTCAATACGTAGAAATTTATCTTTTTTCAATAACTTCATCGAAAGAATCACTGGGACTCTGTCTTACGTGCATTAGGACAATTATAACTAACTTCCGGTCTTAAAGTCAGCTCCAAGTCAATTAATCAATATTCAACTGGAGGAAATACCAGAATCTATTGTAAGAATAACCCATTTCTCCATCTGACCGAACTTCCGTCCATAACGCCTGCCAAAAAGTTTGGTGGCAAATTTGGCGGGGTGTTGCCAAATTGGCGAATTTTTAAAATGTCACCAAACTGACGAAAATGTCGCCAAATCGATGAAATGTCGCTAAATATGAAGTAATGGTTTGCAAATTTTGAATTACGTCATAGGACGAACATACCATTCTAGTATATAAAAAATGCTCTTATCTCCTTTTGACTGCTATGCTTGGCGATACTTTTAGCGAACTTGGCGAATAATCTAGCGAAATATCATTAACTTGGCTCTATTTTGCCCCCAGATTGACGAAAGTATCGTCAAAATTGCAAAAATAACTTAACTAAAGTTACTAAAATATGAATCAAATAAGTTAACTAAAATGTCGCAAAATTATGACGTAATAAGTTATCTGCGTTACAGAGTTGACGTAATAAGTTAACTAAAATTACGCAAAATTGATGAATTAATTATTTAAATATTTTAATATATGGATTCTGTTGTTTTTCAGGATGCTATTAATATTAATAATTGTTAATTTAGAGTTGCACGAAATATTAGTGAAGTGACTACTTTGAAATAGTTTTACGTATTTTCACCGAAAAAGTGCTCAAAATTTAACGTTAAAACACTATGCCGTAGACCTTATATATCATTCCTCATCATATACATCATAAATTCATTGCATTATATAAGGAAAGTCATGTGCTGCCCACATCAGATTTTTTATGTGAGAATTGCACGTAATAGGGTAAATATTGGAAAGACCGTTTTAAACATAAAGAGGTAACATGAGATGTTTATTTTACGTGCTTGCTTACCTGCTTAAATGGGTCCCTTTTAAAGAACCCTTTTAAGCAGGTGAGCACGTGGGTAGCAAGTAAACAGGTTTGTAAAATGGATTTATTTACCTTCCTGAATAACTATTTACATTCTTTAAACGGTCTTTTCAGTGTAATATAAAATATACTAATTATCCCGTGCCATTCTTATGTAAAAGAATAAAATAGTACATTCACATAGATATAGCTACCTTTTTAAGTGTTGAAGACACAGACCGTCCGACTCATCCAGAGGACTTGAGCATCTATTTGGACGGCCGGACCTTTTTAAGTGTGTAACTGGACATTTACCTGTTTAAAACTGTCATCCAAATGACAGTAAAACCAGTTTATTGCGTGTTTTTACCCATATTTTTAAGTTTGCATACTATGTAATATATAGTATAGAGAAAGTATTATATTCATGAAAGTTTTCGAATTCGAGATTTTAATGGTAGTATATGTTTTATGTCAGGACCTCCTGACTTCGTTTTGACTTTTTTTGGATTGATGTCTGTATGTATGTCTATGGTCGTTTTATTTTTGTGTGTGCAATGGTGGCTGCCGTAAATATTAACAGATTTTCACGAAACTTTATATCCGGCTTTGTTGTCGAAAAATTTAGAACTGGATAGAATTTTTAAAGATTCGACAGACAAGTTCGAAGTTTATTCGAGATTTTATACTTTTATTAACATGGCAATATAAGACAAAATTTGACATAATCAGCATAAAAGGGATTATTTATGGCTCAATAATCACTAGGCTTAATAGTTTCAATCAATGTTATGAAAAAAAAAATTGCGCTACAATTTTTGTGTTGGTGACGTCATTAGTACCTCTCAGGGGAGGGGGAGAATTACTCCCCGAGGGTTACATTATCAAGTATGGTAACAATTGAAACATTTTTTCAAGCCTTTTAAAGTGAAGGGTAGCAAGTCATAATTATAAACATTTGTGTCATCGATACATATTTTTAAAATGTTTTCTTGCAAAAAAATATCACTAGCTACTTAAAATTTACTTTAAGAACCCATTTCTTCGTTTGGCGACAATTTTGTCAGGATATCGCCAACTTGGTGACTTTTTTAAATGTTGCACAATTGATAAAAATGACTGTTGTCATTGATAAAAATGATTCTAAATCAATTAAATTAAATGTGTTTTGTTAGGCGATCGTACTGTAAGGATGTTTTGGTTGCGTTTTGTATATCAGTCTAACCGTCCCACTTGGCTACAAATTTGGCGATTTTTTTAAATGCTGTCAAATGGAACAAAATATCGCCAAATATACGAAAATATCCCCAAATTGATAAAATGACCCTAACTCGACGAAAATTCAAGATTTTGCGAAATTGAGTTCAATTCCTTTGATAATCAAAGTTGTCTTGTGAGAATTATTAATTTAATATCTTCATTTATTTAATATTCATTTCTTCATCCGTTCGTTCATAATGCTTGGCTAAACATTTGGTAGGTTATCGCCAATTTGGAGAGATCTTTTAAATACAGTGACCGCCGCTTATAAGAAACACGTTCGTTTCGCTCGTTTTGTTTCTTATAAGCAGTTGTTTCTTAAATCCGGAAATTTTTTAAATATCGTTCTTCCATTGTAAATACTAACTATTGAACACAGTTTTACAGAATTTAAAAGATAAATGTATATAAGTAAAACATTAGTACGTACATAATACATTTGTAAATTGAGTTTTGCATTCAAAAATATTTCTTATTTTACGAATTAAGCCTTACAACTTAAAATATTATCTATATGCATATATGTACTAGTATGTAGTTAAATAAGAATAAAAAGTAAAACTCATAGTTCGTTCATTTATGTATAAGAGCATAGTACATTTTCATACATACCGTAATCTGTTACTGTGGAACAGCAAAAAATTATCCAGTGTAGTTTGTGCTAACGAGTCTGTGATTAGTTTACGTACATCCATTTCTAAATCATAAAATAGTCCATAAACTTTTTCTGATGTCCCTCTATGTTCAAGAGTTTTTCTAATTATAGTTAGGGCTTCTCGCGACTGTTTGGCTGTAGAAAAATTTTCTTCTTGTGGAACGTCGTCTTCATTTTCTTCTTCGTTGCAAACATTCTGAATTTTCGCAACTATGTCATCATCACTTTTTTCTTCAGATGTTTGTAAATTTTCGTCGATGTGAATCCATTCTTCGAGAGGTTCTTCTAATTCTTCTTCATCTTCTGCTGGTATGTCAACATTATTTTTCAAAAATCCTGCTTTACGGAAGCAATTAAAAATGCATATGTCAGAAACATTTTTCCATGCGCCTGCGATCATATGGATAGCATCAAGCAAGGTTATTTTCCTGCTTATTTCGGAAGCCGATCCTTTCTCTTCATCAATTGCATCCACTGTCGCAAATTTGATCGATACAGAGTTTTAAATGCTTTAATAATTCCTTGGTCAAGAGGCTGTATGATGGAAGTTGTATTGGGTGGCAAAAAACAAAGTTCAATGTTTGTCAGCTGTACTACAGGATGAGCCGAACAGTTGTCAAGGATTAAAAGATTTTTTTCTTTTCCCATCAGTTCCCTGTCCCACTTTAACAAAAAGTCTTCAAAAATTCTACTTGTCATCCAGGCATTCTTTGAATTTTCGTAGATCACTGGCAATTTTTTTATTCCAATTAAACAGCGAGGACGTTTGCTTTTGCCAATAACTAAAGGGTTTTTTACAGTTCCCGTCATATTAGTTGTTAGCAGAACTGTAACTCGATCTTTTTGTTTTTTTCCAACGGAGGATAGATCATTTTTGAACATCATTGTATACTCGGGCATCGCTCTAAAATAGAGCCCAGTCTCGTCAGTGCTAAAAATTTGATGAGGAGCGTATTTTTCTAATAGAGATGGTAAGCTATGCGTAATCCATGAAGATGCCGACTCGGAGTCCGTGTCCTGCTTTTCTATATAATTTTTTTTGTACACAATGTTATTTCGTTCTTTCCAGCGGCTTAACCAACCATCAGTCGCACGGAACTCTTTTTCTCCTAATTTTTCCGCAAAATTTTCTGCTTTTTTCAGTAAAATTGCCCTACTGATAGGAGCGTTCTTTAATCTGGCGTTAGAAAACCATTGTAAGAGTGCTTCCTCTATAGCAGCTGCCTTTCCTTCTCGCTTCCGTTTTCTTTGAAGATTACAATTTGGCGTCAAAATTTCATTTCTGCCTTTCCGAATTTTACATAATGTTGAGTGCGGAATTTCTAATGCAGAAGCAACTTCTCTTTGACTACACGGAGGTAGAGAATCATACTTTTTAAGTAAACTTTGCTTTTCAAGCAAAGTAAGGGTTTTTCTCTTTTGAGACATGTTTCCACTAGCAAAACATAAAATTACTAACTAAAGCTGTACGAATCTTATTTGAGTGCATAAGCAAAGATGCCTTTCCTTAGCAGTACGTTTCCTTAACTGCCAAAAGATTAAAACTCGTTTCTTACTGGTTTTGGGGTTGCTCCCCCTAAGCCTTTCTACGGAGAAATTCTCTGTCATCCTTTGTTAAATAGCAAACTCCCACCCCCTCCCCGTACGCCCAGAGACAAGAGATAACAACTCGCCCTTCAGTTAACCTTAAACAAATCGATTTTTTTTTTACACCCGCGTCGCAAGGAAATCAACAAATTTTCTGTAGGAAACTGTTTCTTATAAGCGGAATCGTGTTTCTTATAAGCGACACAATTTTAATGTTAAAACGAAGTTTGTATTTGTTTCTGTCGTTTTGGGTCTTATAAACGGCTGTTTCTTATAACCACTGAATCTTATAACCGGCGGTCACTGTATTGGCAAATTGAGAAAAATATCGCCAAATCTATAGAAATATTGCAAAATTAACAACGCTAAATCATTATATGTACTTCTTTATACATCCTTATACATTATATGTATTAACGTTACATCATTGAAATTAATTTTGTTTGTTAAGAGATTGTATTGTAATGGTGTATCGGTAGTGTTTGTTTGACGTCTAACCGTATTTGGAAAAATCTTTGTTCCAAATGGTCACAATTATAGCATTTTACCTGGCACGGTTGTAAAAGTAAAAATATCTGATGTGGGCAGCACATGACTTTCCATATATAATGCAGTGAATTTACTACTTTTACATAAAAAGAAATAGATTATTTTTATAGTAGTTATTTATATTCTTTCCAAGATATTGAATTTTCGTCAATGAGTCCACATTTTCCACGTCGTCATCATCAATGAGTCGTCATTGCTTTAGCGTCATTTTTATCCATTTGGCGAGTTTTTCATTAATTTAGCAACATTTAAAAAAGTCGCAAAGTTGGCGACATTCCACCAAATTCGTCGCCAAAATCTCGCCAAGCGTTATGAACGAAGAAATAAGTTATTCTTACAGCAGATAAATGACTATTGGCGTTTAAATACAAAAGTATTACTCAAAGTATCTTTTTTTATGAATGGAACGAGCTAGATCCACGAGAATGATATCACCAAATTTATCGCATGGTATTACATATGAAAAGTGAACATGTTTCTCAATAGGAAGTATATTTTATTTATTTTATATAACTTTTTGAAAACTTTTTGAAAAATGTGCAATATCTCGAGAACGGTTCATGTTAGCGTTTTAAAATTAATCTCAATCGCTTTCTAATGAAAAATTACATAAGAAATGTCTATTTGCGTAACTTTATTAGCGGTTTTGATTTTTTGACGATTTTTTCAAAATTTCACTCGAAAATTTAAGGGGGTTCTGAACATTCGATTGCAAATAAAAACAATAGGCTTCCAGTGTTTACGGATTGTGATTTGTGTGCCAAATTTCGTTCGAATCAGTCCATTCGTTCGTCAGTTATCGTCTCCACAGACTCACTGAGACACACACACACACACAGAGACATCACTTCAAAAATGCTTGATTCGCGATCAGGGATGCTTGAAACGTGCTCTCCCGTCGAAAACTCGAATTCGAATTTTCGACCCCGTCACAATACTTTCCTTATACATTATGTATATAAGAAAGTAATAAAATAAGTAAATAAATCACAAGAGAAAGTTGAATTGAGCCGCACTTCAGTGAATTTTTAATATGTATGCGCTTATCAGCATTGAATAACTGATATTCGTAGCAGCAGCAGCAAGCAAAATAGCTCGGTGCAGTAACTTTCAGAACCTATGTAAATGCCCTCAATTTCAGACAGACCACGCAGCCGGTTTCATTAAATTCCCTTATAGAAGATTGAACTTAAAGAACACGATTTTGAAAGAAAATTGAATCTAGATACTTTTGTAATTCATACGACGAGCACACTGACTATTCGAAATTTAAGAATTTCTTTAAATTAGTCCCTACGAGGAAAAAATCCCACATGGGCAGAATACGACTTTTGATATATAATGCAATAACTTTACTTCCTGTATAATGAAATAATGATATATAACATCCACGGTACATTATTCTTAGCATTGAATAATGCCTCATAAATTGAATTTCGATGCTTTTAGATACTTATGAGTCCAAAAAGAGCAACATATTCATACTCATATGCTGAATATAATTGGCATTTAACCTTTTACTTACGGGTGGGATAGCTTCAATCCCAAACGTAGAACCGCTCAAAAAGACACGTATTTAACGTACCCTATCCCAAACAGTTCGACCCCCCCTTTGCAGGCATTGACGTTCTTGTTCGCCAATACCTTCAAAGGGGGATCGAACTGGTTGGGACATGGTATGTCAAATACCTGTCTTTTTGAGAGGTTCTTTGTTTGGGATGGACGCTGTCCCACCCGTAACCAAAAGGTTATTTAATATCCCGTGAAATTAGGAATATTTTTGAAATGAAAATATGCGTTTGTTACAAAAAGTTTCTTCTTGTATGCAAAGAAGTCGATCTACGAAAATGATGCTAATGATGCTAATATGCTTAATAAAATTATGCTAATGTACCTAATATAAATGATGCTAATATGTTACAGAATATTGTTACCGCTTATCTTCTGGAATCGTTGTGTGTACCCTCACTATACAAACATGAGTCCAAGTTTCTGGATAAGTAGCACCTTTTTTTAAAGGCGCTAATCAGCGTTAGAGGAAAAATGTACAGCGAATAGCTTGATAACTATCTTACAAGATCGTTAAACAACTGTATGATATAATGAGACAGCAATTAACTGCTCAGCTAACTGCTCCAAACATATGGCGAACAAGAACTAACTGCTCCAAACATTAACTGCTCCAAACATGGATGTATTTGGCGAACAAGAACTATCTGCTCCAAACATTAACATCTGGCGAACAAGAACTAACTGATCCAAACATTAACATCTGGCGAACAAGAACTAACTGCTCCAAACATATGGCGAACAAGAACTAACTGCTCCAAACATGGATGTATCTGGCGAACAAGAACTAACTGCTCCAAACATTAACATCTGGCGAACAAGAACTAACTGCTCCAAACATATGGCGAACAAGAACTAACTGCTCCAAACATTAACTGCTCCAAACATGGATGTATATGGCGAATAAGAACTAACTGCTCAAAACATTAACTGTTCCAAACATGGATGTATCTCTCAATTCAAATCAGCTCGTATCACATTAACTGCTCTCCAATACTGAGCAATGACTACTTTTATATGCACTCCGTAAAAATCTCTAGAAACTATCGTATCCTCGATATATATCCGATATTTTGAGAAAGTTCTATTATTTTCTACACGTCTTCCACTGGAATCGCGTGTGTACCCTCACTATGCAAACATGAGTCCAAGTTTCTGGATAAGTAGCACCTTTTTTTAAAGGCGCTAATCAGCGTTAGAGGAAAAAATGTACAGCGAATAGCTTGATAACTATCTTACAAGATCGTTAAACAACTGTATGATATAATGAGACAGCAATTAACTTCTCAGCTAATGCAGAATATAGCAGATATCATTCTCCAAACATGGATGTATCTCTCAATTCAAATCAGCTCGTATCACATTAACTGCTCTCCAATACTGAGCAATGGCTACTTTTATATGCACTCCGTAAAAATCTCTAGAAACTATCGTATCCTCGATATATATCCGATATTTTGAGAAAGTTCTAGTATTTTCTACACGTCTTCCTCTGGAATCGTGTGTGTACCCTCACTATACAAACATGAGTCCAAGTTTCTGGATAAGTAGCACCTTTTTTTAAAGGCGCTAATCAGCGTTAGAGGAAAAAATGTATAGCGAATAGCTTGATAACTATCTTACAAGATCGTTAAACAACTGTATGATATAATGAGACAGCAATTAACTGCTCAGCTAACTGCTCCAAACATATGGCGAACAAGAACTAACTGCGCCAAACATTAACTGCTCCAAACATGGGTGTATCTGGCGAACAAGAACTAACTGCTCCAAACATTAACATCTGGCGAACAAGAACTAACTGCTCCAAACATATGGCGAACAAGAACTAACTGCTCCAAACATTAACTGCTCCAAACATGGATGTATCTGGCGAACAAGGACTAACTGCTCCAAACATTAACATCTGGCGAACAAGAACTAACTGCTGCAAACATTAACTGCTCCAAACATGGATGTATATGGAGAACAAGAACTAACTGCTCAAAACATTAACTGTTCCAAACATGGATGTATCTCTCAATTCAAATCAGCTCGTATCACATTAACTGCTTTCCAATACTGAGCAATGACTACTTTTATATCCACTCCGTAAAAATCTCTAGAAACTATCGTATCCTCGATATATATCCGATATTTTGAGAAAGTTCTAGTATTTTCTACACGTCTTCCTCTGGAATCGCGTGTGTACCCTCACTATACAATCATGAGTCCAAGTTTCTGGATTAGTAGCACCTTATTTTAAAGGCGCTAATCAGCGTTAGAGGAAAAAATGTACAGCGAATAGCTTGATAACTATCTTACAAGATCGTTAAACAACTGTATGATATAATGAGACAGCAATTAACTTCTCAGCTAATGCAGAATATAGCAGATATCATTCTCCAAACATGGATGTATCTCTCAATTCAAATCAGCTCGTATCACGTTAACTGCTCTCCAATACTGAGCAATGGCTACTTTTATATGCACTCCGTAAAAATCTCTAGAAACTATCGTATCCTTGATATATATCCGATATTTTGAGAAAGTTCTAGTATTTTCTACAGCAAGCCAAAAGTCGCTAAGTTGGCGATAAATCAAGAAATAAGGCAACCATGCCACAAGAATCAAAACATGGTAGACCTTCATTCACGTAATAGGAATGGCTGCCTGTAAAAGTGTTTTACTTTATTGGGGAATCTAAGAACATCCAGTAATGAAGGCATTTTACATGTTCGTAACAATAATGTATATGGAGAAAGAGCATACTGGATAATACTTATTACTGTTATAATTTTATATATTTTCTTTTTATAAATTTATTTGAAAAATATGCTATATCTCAAAAATGGTTCATACTAGTGTTTTAAAGATTATGCCATTCGTTACTTAATGAAAAACAAATGTGATATGTGCAGTATATGACCTTCCCTATGCAATCCAATTAATTTACTTCTTTCATAATGAGAAAGCGAGGCATAAGAATTGCACATTTGGCACTTTTCTAAATGGCAACATGTAAGACTATTTTGAAGTACTTATATTTCGCGTAATTTAAAAATAATAATTATAAAAAAAATCGCCAAAAGTGCAATTCAGCGTTATAAACAGAGTACTGTGGATTTTATAAATAACTTTTATCACTGTAAAAGAAGTAAATTTATTTCATTATATAAAGAAATCCATGTGCTACCCTCATCAAAGTTTTCACTATGGGACCTATATCTATACTATTACCAATATTAAAGTTTCTATCTCACAGTTAAATACTTTTGGAAACAGTTTATATTGCAAAAGTTTTGATCCAGAGTAATGTTTTTCAACAGTTCTGTACGCGGAAGCCTTTTAAAATTTAATTTGTTGGCGGAACCCCAGAATGAGAAAAAGTTCGTTGTGGTCCAAATTATGCATCCAACATTTTACTGTTTTTTTTAATTAAGCAAATGTACCCGAAATTATCAGGCCTTGGAGCCCCTAGGAATACTATTGCGAAACTCCATGGTATCTATCGCTGAACACATTTTGAGAAACGCTGGTTTAGAGCACCCCCCCCCCCCTTTGTCCACCCTCAAATATAAATTCTTGAATATTTCAATTTTTTCAGTGGACCTTATCAAAGTGTTCAGCCATGCGCCAAAGTCTTCATTTCATTTAAAAGAGGCGTTTCTCATTTATTACGTAAACCGTTTTTACTTTCCCTGCAATACATGATTATGTATAAGAAATGTATTGGAATCATACCGAAAATCACAACTTTTTTGGGTTTTCCACTTTTTTGGGTTTCTACACGGTTCGAGACCTCTAGAATACGAAAAAACCTTTTTAGCATGGCGTCTGTGTGTGTGTCTATCAGTCTGTGCAATGTATGTATCCACTCTAACTCAAAAACTAATAGATCGAATTTCATAATATTTGGCAGGTAAGTCACTTGGGTGAGACCCTGGTTCTGATTAGTTTTTGGTAGGATTCGTAAAAACAGAACCTGCCTTTTTTGCGGAATGGCCCACAAGTAGTACATGTATCTACAGTAGCTAAAATACTAATTGATCAAATTTCACAAAATTTGGTAGGCAAGTATATGGGATAATCTGGTACTGATTAGATTTTGGTACAATTCGAAAAAGAACAACCTGCCTTTTTTTACGAAATGGCTCGCAAAAATCACCAAAATTAAAAAAAAAATACTACGTATGCTCAAATGTATGAATTAAATTCATCTTTTATACGCAATTTTTGACGAGGAAAATAATATAACACACTCCATTATGCTTTAGGACTGACCATTCTCAAGATATTTGAGATTTCTTGCATTTTTGTTACGCCGATTTCGGGAAAATGCCCAATTAACAAATAAAACAAAAATTGAATTAAAATTGCAAATTTAGTGTTATTTGGTGCAATAAAACTCCATCTAACGAATTATTAAAGAAATAAAGAAAATATGAATTTGAGTCTGCAGGGAAAGTCATGTGCTGCCCACATCAGATTTTTTTTATCCCGAGTAAATGCCAAAAACTAATCAGCACCAGGGTCACTCACAAGTGACTTACCTACCAAATTTTATGAAATTTGGTCCATTAGTTTTCGAGTTAGAGTGGATACATACATAGCACAGACAGTCACACAGATAGACGTCAAGCTAAAAATAGTTTTTTCGTATTCTAGAGGTTCGAAAACGTATAGATCCGTCGAAAATTCGAGTTGCGATTTTTGGTATGATTCCAATATTTTCTCTATACATTACCATGTTTGCAGGGAAAGTAATAATATAATATTATCATCTAGTTTCACATTTATAAGTTTTAGAATAATGTATTTTTTTCTATTGTTTATTAGGTCAACTAAAATATTTTATGTGTATATAACTGTCATATACATCCTGTGCTTAGATCGAAATTTTTACAATTCTTACCAAATGTAATTGCACGTTAAATGTCTTGATATCTTATCTAGCACTATTTTATTTTTATAAAACTCTTACTTTAAAATATATATTGTAAAAACTAATATACGGCTTAGAATGTGCATGTTCCTCAATTTAAGAAAAAGGGAAGTCGGACACTTTAAAGTTTGAACCAATATACAAGCCTATGACTCAACTCCAAACTAACCCTGGATTCAAAATACTGTTTATGTGATTTTCTATAAAAATTTTGGATATTTTTAAACTGAATGTCAATTCTGGGAGTAAAATTGAATGTACATGTGTCCTTATTCACATTTTTAATCCAACACTGAATTAAATATTACTTATATCCCATTGCATTTTAATTTATTTGAGAACTTTACATTGCTGAAATTTCATCAAAATAACATATTAATTTTAAGAGAAAGATCCTATTTGTAGTGCCGTTAAGCAAGAGAGTTAATGGTAAAAACAATATAACTTCAAAATTTAGCAACTTTTCAAAGACTAAAATGTTTCAATGTTTTGGAAAAAAAAAACAATAAAAATAAATAAATAAATAAATAAATGAAATAAAATAAAATAAAATAAATAAATACTCCCCCCCCCCAAAAAAAATGATAAAAATAAATAAAATAGACAATAATTAATAAAATAAATAATGAAACAAAAATAAACAAAAATAAATGAGAAAATACAAGTTTTTCAATGTCTTCCACTACACAGCAGTGGTGCATGGAAAAGTAGAAAATAAATTTCAGTCACTCAAGAAATTTAACCAAATTGAAGATATACTAGGCAAATGAAATAAATTCGACAATTTTGTATAACATCCATTTTGAATCAGATTTACATAGTACTGTTTTGGATTGAATCTGCCTACACTCTCAATGTCAATTTCGTATGCGATTACAATTTAATTTCTACTTTTCCAAACGCTTGTTTTATCTCATAATTTGTATTTCAGTTTTCAGATTTCATTTCTAGTTTCAGCTGAAAAGCGAATTCTCACCACAGAGACTCGCGATTTTTTAATTAATGAAAGGTCTAGTTTTTGTCATAGGCGCCAAATTTTCGGAAATTATGAAGAAATCTGAAGTGGCCAACACATAACTTCCCCACATAATGCAAGCACTTTCCTTCTTTTAATGCGAAATAATGAGAGACAAGATTCACTGCACAATGCTTTTTCCTGCCATACATGGTAATGTAAAACATTGGAATCATGCCGAAAATAGCAACTCAAGTTTTCGACGCATTTACACATTTTGGGTAAATATTATTTTAGCATGACGTCTGTCTGTCTGTGCACAGTATCTAATCCCTCTAAGTGAAAAACTGATAGATACAATTTCATAAAATTTGGTAGGTGAGCCACTTGTGTGTGACCCTTGTGTTGTTTAGTTTCTGATACGATTTGGTATAAAATAACCCGTCTTTTTCTGCGAAATGTCCCGCAAAAATCGTCAAAATCTCAAATAAAAGACTACGAGTGCTCAAATGTATCAATTAAATGCTTGTTTTATACGTAATTTTCGGCGAGGAAAAGAATAAGACCAACTGCATTATTCTAGGATTAACCGTACTCGAGATAATTGAGTTTTTTTACATTTTTGTTACGCCGACTTTGAAAAAATGTTGAATTACGAAATAAAAACAAAAATTGAATTAAAAGTTCAAATTCAGTGTTATTTTGTGTAATGAAATTCAATTTAATGAATTATTAAAAACATAAAGAAAAACTGAATTGAAGTCTGCAGCGAAAGTCATGTGCTGCTCACATCAGATTTTTTTAACGTTGAAAGGAACACTGATATCGGGCGTTTTTCTGGATGGCAACAAGTAAAATAAATTTAAAGTAACAAATTAACTTATATTTCGAACAAATCTAACTTGACAAGTGGAAATATTGCTCACATCTGGCTTACTCCATTATATTAAAATATGTTCATTACAATTTTATCAATTTGGCGTCATTTTCGAAACTTTAACGTTATTTTTTCCAATTTGGTGATATTTTGGTCGATTTGGCCCCCACATTAAAAAGTCTTCAAGTTGGCTATATTTAGCCAAATGAGTCGCCACCCGATAAAATGTTCGTTAAGTGTTACATACTTAATGATACTTACTACTGTTCATTTTTTTAGATACATTTGTTTGAAAATAGTGCAATATCTCGAGTAATGGTAAAAGCTATAGAATTTAACCTAAAATTACTAGCGTTAACCTAAAGTTATAACCTTTAACCTAAAGTCTGAGTTATTCATTTATGATGAAAAAAATACGCACAAAAAGCTATTTATTGAATATTATTAAATGTTCTGATTTTTTATAATTTTTAAAAAATTAATTCTAAAATTCGGGGCTGCCAATCGAACTGTCGCCCAAGTTTTAAAATCAATAGGGTTCTAGTTATCACGGGTCGTAATAATCGTACTGAATTACGTGTTCGAAACGCTCCTTTCGTTTGTGATATGCTGCATCCACTCACTCACACATACACACACATCACCTAAAAATGGTCGGTTCAAGTTCAAGGATGCTTGAAATCAAAACCACTTCTACATGTAGAGGTGGTTTTGTTGAAAAGTGACCGTTGTTGATCAGTGACCGTTAAACGTTTTTGAACCACATTTGAGTCAGTTTGAGGCTCGCGGGTTGCATATAAAAAAAACGCGTATCCTCGCGTATCCCAATACGCGTGCTATTAATATATATATATATATATATATATATATATATAATATGAAAATACCGTGAAATATAATATTATAATATCATTAGAAATCACACTTAAAAGGCGCTAAGCTGCACTAAAGAGAGGATTAAAAATATTTTCAAAAAGAAAAGAGGTATGGATGGAAACAATATACCAAAAGATGGCCGGGGGGAGTATATATATATATATATATATATATATATATATATATATAATAAAAAATGGTCTAACTTCTATCTTTGAAACAGTTTGTTTATGTATTTATGATTAATTACATTGTGTAAGATTTTACTTATTGAGCCCGAGTATGAGTTTGATGGGGGGGAGGGTTCGGTGGAGTAATCGGATCTTTATCAAAAATGTAAACACTTTGGACGCTTGCGTCTCCAAACCTAATGGAAAAAAATGTAAAACATTTCTTCTTTTGCCGGAAATAGTCTAGATTATGAATATATAAAAATAGCTTAAATATTTCAAACTTTTCCTTTCGATAGAACTTATAAATATATCATTTGTTATATTTTTCTTACTTTCACTCGAATTATATTCGAAACTATAAAAGATAGGTATAAACAGTAGACAAAATAAATACGCATAAGGAAATTTAGTTTATATACCTATATTTATTTTTTAAAAGAGTTATAGTTTTCGAGTAATCGTCTTGCCAAGTTTAAGAAGGTTGAAAATTTTCTATATTTCAAGTTAGTATAATGTTTATATCTCAAATCTAAAAGTGTTACCTATGAACACTGAGCAAGAACTTCTCTTTGAAAGGCCTACAGGCGTATATAATTGGATTTTGGACCGAGTTCTTAGTTATTGAAATATAGTGGTTATAATTCCGAAATTTTGTATTTTAACCTGGGTTTTTGAATGGCTGGGAAAGCTGTAATATTTAAAATATCACACATGTTGCAGCTCAGTTTATTTACTTATTCGTTGATGAAAGATTGGTGAATATGCGTAAGATGTTTTGTTTTGTTTAAAAATTTTGCTTTGTTTAAATGTTTTTAAATTTGGAAGTTAAATGGCCTTGGCGATTCTAAAGAAGTTTACTGGCTTGTAAGGGTTGAACAGAATGGATGAAATCATGCGTATTCAAATACGTATTTATGTGCCGCCAGACAAGTTCATAGATTAAGTTGAACGCAAAACCTCCTTAGATACTTTGCATAAGTTTAATTTATGTACCGAAAGGCAAGTTAGTAAAATAATTGGATATTTTGACTTGAAGTCTGAACTCTGAGTAACTAGATGAAATCGGGGCTAAAATTGAAAACTATAAACATTTATAAACTAGCAATTATAAACAGTTATAGCTAGAGTAAACAGTAGCAGCGCTTCAAAAGGCTGTTTACGAAGTAATCGAGTCCGGAAAAGAAAATTGACACTTCACTGAAGTTTTCTGATACTAAATTATATTCACATGAAACGATTTCGGCTCCATCGGACTGGAGTCACCGCTAATTATTTCTGCTTATTTTGCGTTGCTGCGTTTTCTATTCAATGCAGCGTTCTTGAGTAAAAACTTCTTCAAAGCGAGTAACACCATTCAAGCGAAAACACTATTTAATATAAAATATAACAGTAAAATATTATTGAAACATATTAACAGTCCGCATAAATATTTGATTTTTAATTCTTAACTTCACGCTCTGTGGGGCGATAACTGTTATCTGTTTGGGAATTAACAAAATGACTGCAGTTAAAAAAATTGACAATGACCGTTCGGGCCATAATTAAGATAAAATAAAAATTTAGATTTTATATGGCAGAATTAGTGTCGATTCGAAATCAACTTAGAAAAGTTATTTCAATTATTGAAATATTTCCTTGTTACTTCTTTACTCGCCGAAATAGTGATTTGGAATGATATCATCTAATTTAATTTTTAAACAGACTCCATTTTATTTTTATCGGATATAAACACTATTTCAATACCTAAAGCTAACCCCGAATGAAAAAAAAATGGGTGTGTCCAAATAAAGTACTGATACATGTTGGACCGACTTATTAGAATTAAATCTTGTCTACATGTTCTAAATAATGTTTTTTTTTATAATTGAGCATAATTAACAAGATTTTCAACTTGCTACATTCCTTACCATACATGGTAATGTATAAGGAACGAACTGGAACCATGTCGAAAATCTCAACTCGAGTTTTCGACGCATCTACCCATTTCGAGCAATCTAGTACCTGAAAGACTATTTCTAGCCTGACATCAGTATTTTTGTTGAGACCCAGACCGTCCGACCTACCAGAAAGGTGTAAGGTATCTTTGGTCCCGGTGTCTTTGGACATCCGGGAAGAGCCACTCAATTTAGACCGGAATCCAGTGGGGGAGGCATTCACAGGGACCGTACCCTCCTTCCCCTACCACCAACCTCTCTGAAGGACTTGCAAACCCACATGTTTAACGTGATCGTACTCTGCGTAAACAGGGTGGATGTTTTGGCAAAGGCGGGAATCGAACCAGGGTCCACCGAGTGCAATACCCGCGCGCTAACCACTGGACTACGGCGCCCTGACATCTATATATGTGCGTTTGTCTGTGATATGTATGTATCCACTCTAGCTGAAAAACTAATTGATCTAAATTTCGCAAAATTTGGAAGTGACTTGTGGGTGTTCCTGGTAAGGGTTAGATTTTGGTACGATTCGGAGAAAAAATAATCCGCCTTCATGTATGAAATGGCCCGCAAATGAGTATGTATCCACTCTAATTGAAAAACTTATTCAACAAATTTTACAATATTTGGTTGACAAATCATCTGTGGGATACGTTGGTGCTAATTATATTTTAGTGCGATTCGCAAAAAAATAAAAAAAGAATCTGTCTTATTTTTGAGAAATAGTCAGCAAAAATTTAAACTGAAAGCCTAAAATGCATCAATTAAATGGTTATTTCATACGTCATTTTTGATGAGAAAGTGAATAAGGCCAAATTAATAACTTCAGAACTAACCGTTCCTAAGGTATTTTAGATTTTTCATAATTTGCCCCGTTGTCTATATGTCTTGAGAATATATGTCTAGTCTCCGAGGAAAGAAAAAAATTGAAATAAAACTGCAAATGTAGTGTTATTTCAAATAATAATGCGTGTTATTTAGTGCTATTAAACCCAATTTATTGAATTATAAAAGAAAGAATGATAAAATAAATTCGACTATGTAGGAAAGTCAAGTGCTGCCGATATCAGATATTTAATGTCTATACTTAGATGGGCCCCACAAAATATTTAAAACTCACTTAGATTGCTATATGTTTTTCCTGATCAGACACATAAGCTAAGTTCAAAACGTTATGTTAAGGAGTAATGAAAACTATTTCAAAAAATTATACGAACTTCAGTTTGGGCACATACTATGGACCCCTGAACAGTTGTGACGCCCCTCCCCCGCATTTATCTGCTTTACGTATGATAAAAAATGGCTCTGACTAAATATAGCCCGTCAAATGACAAGGGAAAATAAAAAGTTCAATCAAAGAAAAAACATGGCAGATAAAATTGGTATTAAATACAACAATTTCGTAATTTTAATCTAATTACTACACTCGTTACTAAATTGAAAATAACATCTTATTACGCGCGAAATTTTAAGCGGTATCTTGATATTAACGAAATGTTTTCTATTATAGATGAAATTGCAAAAATTTGGTTCAAGGCCTTAAAATAACTTTTAAAGCACAATTCTTTCCCAGTGCCTGAGGATTTAAAGTCGATGCACTGCAAAAAAGAACAAGACAGATTAATCATGCATAAAGCATTGATTATGAAACACTTTCCAACTTCAATGCAATTTTATACAAACATCTCTAAAATGCGATTCATTCCTCGGTAATATTTTTGAAATTATCATAACACTACAAGAATTTATTATATTTGAAAACTTCATCGAAAACAAATGAACTTTATTCAAATGACGTCATCGAAATATAAATCGCCTCTATATAAAAGCAGCATTTCATTCATCACAATACTATAATAATTTATTTTATTTAAAAATTTGTTATCTACCATATTTACTTTAAAATGTGAAACCTTTCTCATATATAAAATAATTAAACTCTTGGAAAAGTATTTAATAAATAATATTTTTTATTAAATATTATTCTTTTTTCTTTCTGGAGGATATAACGAGATTCAGTATTTAATTGAATTTGGTTTTCTCCCTTTATTAAATAATTTTTATTTAAAAAACTACTTAACATATTTTGCTAAAATTTTTTTATATATTTTATGGGATAATTTGGATATTTCCTAAAATTTTCGAAGCAGTTTGTGAATTTTAAATTTGCTTAAAAAATGTTTGAAACATTAGGTCCCATAGAGTTCAATGTACTTCATTTTTTCAACCCGGTTCAATAAAAAACTAATTGGGTGATATTATTCATTTATATTCCCATAGGTCCCACAGACCGTCTGAAAAACATACTAAAATTTCATTTTGATAAAGCCATTTTTACGGCAGTTATCGTGATTACAGACAGACAGACAGACAGACAGACAGACAGACAGACAGAATGAACAAAGTAATAAACACTTTTAACTATGTTGTAAAGTGTTAAAACATTAGGTTCCATGGGGTTCAATGTATTACATTTTTTCAACCCGGTTCAATAAAAAACTAATTGGGTGATATTATTCATTTATATTCCCATAGGTCCCACAGACCGTCTGAAAAACATACTAAAATTTCATTTTGATAAAGCCATTTTTACGGCAGTTATCGTGCTTACAGACAGACAGACAGACAGACAGACAGAATGAACAAAGTAATAAACACTTTTAACTATGTTGTAAAGTGTTAAAACATTAGGTTCCATGGGGTTCAATGTATTACATTTTTTCAACCCGGTTCAATAAAAAACTAATTTCGTGATATTATTCATTTATATTCCCATAGGTCCCACAGACCGTCTGAAAAACATACTAAAATTTCATTTTGATAAAGCCATTTTTACGGCAGTTATCGTGATTACAGACAGACAGACAGACAGAATGAACAAAGTAATAAACACTTTTAACTATGTTGTAAAGTGTTAAAACATTAGGTTCCATGGGGTTCAATGTATTATATTTTTTCAACCCGGTTCAATAAAAAACTAATTGGGTGATATTATTCATTTATATTCCCATAGGTCCCACAGACCGTCTGAAAAACATACTAAAATTTCATTTTGATAAAGCCATTTTTACGGCAGTTATCGTGATTACAGACAGACAGAATGAACAAAGTAATAAACACTTTTAACTATGTTGTAAAGTGTTAAAACATTAGGTTCCATGGGGTTCAATGTATTACATTTTTTCAACCCGGTTCAATAAAAAACTAATTGGGTGATATTATTCATTTATATTCCCATAGGTCCCACAGACCGTCTGAAAAACATACTAAAATTTCATTTTGATAAAGCCATTTTTACGGCAGTTATTGTGATTACAGACAGACAGACAGACAGACAGACAGAATGAACAAAGTAATAAACACTTTTAACTATGTTGTAAAGTGTTAAAACATTAGGTTCCATGGGGTTCAATGTATTACATTTTTTCAACCCGGTTCAATAAAAAACTAATTGGGTGATATTATTCATTTATATTCCCATAGGTCCCACAGACCGTCTGAAAAACATACTAAAATTTCATTTTGATAAAGCCATTTTTACGGCAGTTATCGTGATTACAGACAGACAGACAGACAGACAGAATGAACAAAGTAATAAACACTTTTAACTATGTTGTAAAGTGTTAAAACATTAGGTTCCATGGGGTTCAATGTATTATATTTTTTCAACCCGGTTCAATAAAAAACTAATTGGGTGATATTATTCATTTATATTCCCATAGGTCCCACAGACCGTCTGAAAAACATACTAAAATTTCATTTTGATAAAGCCATTTTTACGGCAGTTACCGTGCTAACGAACAGACAGACAGAATGAATGAAGTCATAAACACTTTTAACTATGTTGTGAAGTGTTAATAAACACTTTCAAGTCTGTTGTAAAGTGTTAAAAACCTGATGTTGAAACACATGAATTTCCTTATATAATGCAATAGATTTACTTGTTTAGCGGTAACAAAGTGGTGAAATATCCATGACACAGTTTTTGTAACGTTAAATTGTACATTTGACGCGGTAAATTATACATCGGGATAACAACATCTAAAACTATTATGTACCCAATTAACTTATATTTTACGCAACTCTAAATTAACAATTATCAATATTGATAGCAACCTCAATAAACAATGTAGTCCATATATTTTAACATAATACTAAATTCATCAATCATGCATCATTTTCATTGAGATGGCGTCATTTTTGCAATTTTCACGATATTTTCGTGAATGTGAGGCCAAATATTGCTATGTTGATGATATTTAGAAGAGCATTTATTATATAATAAAAGGTATGTCCATCATATGATGGAATTAAACATTTGCAAAATATTGCATACTATTTAGCGTCATTTTATCAATCGATAACATTTTTATTAAATTGGCAACAGTTTCGTCAATTTGTCAACATTTAGAAAATAAGTCTCGAAACTAGCGCTATGCTACCTTATGGTAGAGTCTTATATTATTTCCAAAATATTGAATGTTAATAAATTAGTTGTTATTTTCACTGATTAAGAGTCATTCTTATCAATTTGGCGATATTTTTTATCAATTTGGCGACATTTTTATAAATTTGGCGGCATATAAAACCACGCCAAATTGGCGATATTCATTCATTAAAACTTCGTCGGTCGAAGAAATAGGTTATTCTTACAGCAGATAAACGACTAATGGCTTCCAAATACAAAAGTATTACCTAAAGTATCTTCTCTTATAGTAGATACTTATTATTTCCAACATTTGAATTTTCATCAATTAGTCTTAATTTTCATTGATTTAGCGTCTTTTTTTATCAATTTGGTGACATTTTTATAAATTTGACAATATATTGTCGTAAATTTGGCAACATTTAAGAAACTCGCCAAGTTTGCGATATTCCTCCATATTCACCGCCAAATTTTCTCAAAGCATTGTTTATGGAGAAATAGGTTCGTCTTATGGTAAATAAACGACGAATGATGTCAAATTACAAATCTATTACCCAAAGATTCTTCTCTCGTGAATGGAACGAGGTAGACCTACGAGAATGATGGTAATAATGTATCGCATAATATTAAATATGAAAAGTGAAAAAATTTCACAATAGTTAATATGTATTTTTAATTTTATGTTAATTTCATGTTATTTTTTGATAAAATTATTTGGAAAATGTGCAATATATCGAGAACGGTTCATGCTAGCGTTCCAAAGTTTATGTCAATCGTTTTCTACTGAAAGATTACGTAAAAAATAATTATTTGCGTAACTTTATTGAATATTCCAATTTTTTGATGACTTTTTAAATTTCATTCCAAAATTTAAGAGGGTTCTGAACATTCAATTGCGAGTAAAATCAATAAGATTTCAATATTCACTGATCGTGATCTTTGTACCAAATTTTGTTTGAGATCGCTTGATTCGTTCGTGAGATATCGTCTCCACAAATTCATTGACACACACACACACACACATTCACACACACACACACACATTCACACACACACACTCACATTCACACACACATATGGACATTACCTCAAAAACGTCTGATTCATGTTCAGGGATGTTTGAAACGTGCTCTCCTGTTGAAAAACTCGAATTCGAATTTTCGACCCCGTCACAATACTTTCCTTCCGGCCACACAAACAGCTACCATTAGTCTTCGGGTTGGTCGTGTGGTCTGGGCTTTCTACAATACTTTCCTTATACATTATACTACAATGTATGTAAGGAAAGTAATACAAAAACTGCCGAAATTAAGAATTTCATATTTAATTGTTTTTTTCATCTATTTACTATTTTATATTTACAAGCTATTTTTTTCAGAACTCTGCGATCGATAAGGGTAGTAATAATCGGATTTTGAATAAAATTTTGTAACAAACTCAATATTACACGGATGAAACGGAAATGTTGCATATCAATGTTTCAGACGCAGCTGCATCGAATAGTGTTAAAAACTTAACAGCTGCTTCTATTCCTAATTTTTTTATGAATATCAATTTAACAATTAATAATAAATATTTTAAATATATTTAGATATTAAAATGTATATGAATTATGTTTGAATTTTTTAGTACAAAAACATGCGAAAACAATATTTTTTGAGAATTGATTTATAGTGAATATACAGGGTGTCCCAAAAATATTGACCTCGACTTTTATTCTTAAATATTGATCTTAGACTTATATTATAGAATACAAAGTTGCGTAAAAAAAGATACAGAATTTATAAAATCGATAAAAATTTTGAGGGGTTTAAATTTGAAGAAATACAAAATTTAAATTTTTATACGTCCCCCGTACAAAAACATTCCCATGAGTAAAATGTGCCTCATACACTAATAAGGTGTTTTACAAAGTTTCAGCATTTTATCATAAAATGTCCCAAAGATAAGTTTAAACAAAGTTGGTGAGGGATTAATCGCAAATTAAAATGTAAATGTTTACAGCAAGAGTGCAAAAGACGCAACGCAGAAATGCATCATAGGCAAATAATATCTGCCTCTTATCTTTAATGGATCTTTGGCATGGATGAAAAACATTTTGAATAAGCTTTATAATCTTTGTGTAAAGTTATTATTTCTACACTATGTAGATACTTTTATACCAATAAATAGCAAAATTATTATTTATTTATGTAATCATTGCTTTCTTTCGTAATTTGTGTATGACCACTGAAACGCGATCTGCCGACTTGATTTTTTCCTTCTGAGAACAAACACATGTCGATGCATCGAAAAGTGTCATTTTTGTCTTTTCTTATCTCTGGGACTTTTTATGATAAAATGCTGAAATTTTGTACATCACCCTATTAGTGTATGGGGTACATTTAACTCATTGGAAATGTTTTTGTACAGGGGCCGTATAAAAATTTAAATTTTGTATTTCTTAAAATTTAATTCCCTTGAAAAGTTTTAATCGATTTCATAAAATTCTGTACCTTTTTTTAACAACTTTGTAATTTATTATATATGTCTAAGATCAATATTTAAGGAATAAAGGTCGAGGTCAATGTTTTTGGAACACCCTGTATATATCCCAAAAACTGGAAACCAATTTTATATTACGATCTGCAAATTTCAAACACTTGCAAATAGATGAAAAGTCCTTCAAAATTGGTAAATGTTTTTTAAAAATGTTCTTGTAGTTTTCTATATAATCTGACGATGTAATTAATGATCAATGGGGCTTGCACTTGAAGAATTTTGAGTTTGCGCCAAAATAACTGTGAAGTCGACCCTTTAAACAAATTTTAAATATTGATATTTGTAGAAGACATATTAATTGCCACTGGTAGGGACAACCTGAGAGGGTGTGTGGGGGGAAGGGGGGATACGCTCGATTTGAAAAAGACATTAATACTTATCGAATAATATCTTCCATTTTGTTCTACAACATAAATTTTGCAACTACGATTATGTCTTTCGTTTATAATTTGATGGCTGTACTTTTTTTATAAGACGTAAATTGACTTTAAAGTTACTGAAATTGCTGAATTGTTTAAGAAATCACACCGTAAAATATTGTTTGACTTAGCATCACCAAAATTCTCAATCTGGTACTATCAACATGCTAATATATGTGTTTATTACCAACAAGAAATTATGCCTCTAGATTACATAAAATATCATAACAGAACACATAACGGTATCTTATAACACAATTTCTAACAGCATACACTCAGTAAAACAAATATTCTATGATCTCCAATTGTTATTTTTCTTTGAGGATAATTTGGAAAAGTCTCCAAATTATACGCAGGCAATAAATGCAATGCCACGAGTTGCGATAAAACAAAGTGCCTTATTGGTGCTTTATTACACATTCAGAAAAACTGTCTGAAGAAGAGTTTGACTAAGACTACTAAATATGCAGGCTGACGCACTGCCATTTTGATTCCAGCCGGTCCAAGCAGTTATCGTCTGTATGTGCTATGTCAATAACTCGCGCATTTTACATGACTGCCATCTGATACACAGTTCAGCTGTAAAATAGGTGCTTCTGCTTTAAAAATTGTACGAATCATTCAAGAAAATAGACTAGATTGTTTTGATTTTCTTGAGATCCTAAGAAAAAAATACAAGAAGATAGCTCTCTTTACATATACATACAGCTAATTCAATACGGAATCAAGATAGGCGCTATTGTGACAGCCTGTATATTTAGAAGCCCAACGTTTGCCGAAGAAATCTGCTACCTCGTGATGCCATGGTTGCCATGGTAACAGGCTGTACAAATGAACAGAATTTAAAATTTATCGCCAGAATTTCACTTGCTGATAGATTTGTATCAAAAGAGCCTGAAATGCCGAAATCTGTGTACCTACCTCCTATAACAAATTAAATACTTTAAACAAATTGAAAATCCTGACAACTATATTCAACTATAGAAAATTACCATTATTTTGAAAATAATTTCAAGATTCGATTGAGAATAGCCGAGACGTGAATCAATTGTGTATATGGCCACGCCCACATTTGTCCATCTTCCTTTTTTTGCATTCGGAGTTGTCTTGGAATATTTAAACACTATTTATTCGCAATAAATATGTAAGACGAGCGTAAATTTTTAAGCAGATGGTTTTATTCCACATCACTATTTCCTCAGCTGCTAAAATGGCCAAGAATTAATGCTGAAAGAGGTGTGGATGTCATATTGGCAATAATTTGGTCATTTCAAGTTTCATTTTATTATAGTATTTAGAGACGGATGGCTCATGGGAATTTTTTTTCGACGGTAGCTATTTGGACAACCCGTAGTTGAGTCCAGACGGAGAACATTATTCTATCTTTCCAAAGAGTATTAGATTACGAAAATCTAAAAGTAAGATAATTTCTGTACTGGTCATATCTACCGATAATGTTTCAGAAATATACTCTATATGAAATTTGATTTCGTTTAGTCTTTAGCCAGGGGCGATGAATGAACCGTTCCAGAATGCTGAGCCAAATAAGGCTGCAGCAAATTGAACTAGGTTGTCTCTGACATATATTTCACTCCACTCTAAATAAACGATTATCAGTATTGATAGCATCCTCAATAAGCGATGTAATCCGAATATGAAAATATTTTAATAATTAATTCATCAGTTAGGCGTCATTTTTGCAATTTTGACGATATTTTGTCAATTTGAGCTAAGTTGGCGATATTTTGCTAGATTATTCGCCAATGCATCACCAAATAATACAAACAAACGGATAGAAGAGCATTTCTTATACAGAGTGTCCCAAAAAGATTGGCTTTTTAATTCTTTACTTGTTGGAGATAAGTGGGCAATGTAAATTTCAACAAGAAAGATCAATCATGCTTAAAGCATTGATTATGAAACAGTTTCCAACTTCAATGCAATTTTATTTAAACATGTCTAAAATACAATACATTCCTCGGTAATATTTTGAAACTTATCACAATACTACATTAATTTATTATATTTGAAAACTTAAACCTTCATCGAAAAAAATGAACTTTATTCAAATGACGGCATTGAAATATAAATTGCCTGGTTTAAACATCTCTAAAATGTTATACATTCCTCGGTAATAGTTTTAGAATTATCCTAATACTACGATAATTTATTATATTTGAAAACTTCATCGAAAACAACTGAAATTAATTCAAATGACGTCATAGAAAAAATAACACGCCTGGATCTCTCTATAAAAACAGGATTTCATTCATAACTTTCTCCCATTCATCACAATACTATAATAATTTATTTTATTTAAACATTTTGTTTAAGACCATGGAGCTACAAAAAATTAAACTCTGTGCTTGAAACTTCATCGTAAAAAATCGTCCTTCTCTTTATGAAATCAATTAATATTTCATTCACATCAGCCATGCAGACTCCATGGACTAAATTATTTTGTGTTAAAAAAAATACAGGAATTCTAATACAACTCATTCTATATATTTTGCTGTTTACATTTTATATAGATGAAAAGTAGACTTAGTTGTAGAAATAATCAAATTTAGATGAGCATTTAAACTCAAATATATTGTCATTGCGTTGTTTCAGTATGTAGATGCACAGAATTTAAGGAAAAATAAAGTAGTTTTAGGACGGATACAACACTCAATATGAATTAAAAAGAACTTAAAAAAATCACGATTTTGAAACAAGATGGATGCCATATATCATTTTGAAGTGGGTCATGTGATCGTTTCATATCATGGTCACGTGATCGTTTCATATAAGTGGTGTAATTATTATTTCAATTTTTATTTAAAAACTACTGAATATATTTCGCTGAATTTTTTTTTATATATTTTATGGAACAATTTGAATATTACCTAAAATTTTCGAAGCAATTTGTGAGTTTTAAATCCGCTTAAAAAATGTTTGAAAAATTAGGTCCCATAGGGCTTAATGTATTTCATTTTTTCGACCCGGGTTCAATCCAAAACTAATTGGGTGATATTATTCATTTATATTCCCATAGGTTCTACAGACCGTCTGAACAATATACTAAAATTTCATTTTGATTAAGTCATTTTTACGGCAGTTATCGTGCTAACGGACAGACAGACAGACAGACAGACAGACAGAATGAATGAATGAACAAAGACATAAACACTTTTCAACTTTGTTGTAAAGTGTTAAAAATGCTGAAAGTAAGGTAGGAAATCAGAATAGGTCAATGAAATAGTTCTCCCATTAATTTTCCAAAAGTTACACTTTTTAACTTTTTATACGACTTCTTTAGACAAATTTGGTCAATCAGAAAATTTTTATTTTTAATGCAACAAGATCATTAAAAAAACTGCATATCTGTATCTTTAAAATTGAGCGAGTCATATTTAATTGAAAATTGAACATTCTGAATGGGGACCATATATCAAATTAGAAATGTAAATTTGTGCCATATCACAAAAAATATAAAACTGGATGATATTACATAGGATACCCAACCGCGTAGTGGGTACGACTGCTTTATATGATCTCCGTCTGTGTAATGCTTTATTTAGATGCATCTGTGATAAAAAATTTTGACACATATTAACGTATATTTGATCTAAACAATTTCCATTGTCAATTTGTTTAGGATCCCTATTTTCACTGATGAAACAGCCTTTCACATGGTACGGAAAAGTGGCATAAGTCAGATTTTTTCCTTTATTATAATTCAGTTGATTTTAAAGATACATATATGCGGGTTTTTTTAATGATCTTGTTGCATTAAAAATAAAAATTTTCTGATCGACCAAATTTGTCTGAGGGGGTCGTATAAAAATGTAAAAAGTATGACTTTTTGAAAATGAATGGGAACACTATTTCATTAACATAGTCTTATTTCCTACTTTACTTTCAACATGTTTGCAATTTACATTGCCCACTTATCATCAACAGGTAAAGAATTAAAACGCGTTTCAATTTTTTTGGGACACCCTGTATACTACAGTATATAGGAAATACTTATCTCACAACCCGCCATATGGCAGAATCAGAATTTGTGAAACATTACTTCCCATTTGGCGTCATTTTTATCAATTTGTCGACATTTTTTTTCACTTTGGTAACATTTAAAATAGTCGCCAAGTTGGCGACGTCCAGCTAAATTTCTCGCAGGACGGACGAAGAAATGGGTTATTCTTATAGTCTACTATTATGTTATTTCCAAGATATTGAACATTCATCCATTAGTCGTCATTTCATTCATTTAGCGTCGGTACCAAAATTTTGCCAAATGTTAAGGACGGAAAAATAGGTTTATCTTATAGTAGATACTTATATTTTTTCCAAGATATTGAATTTTCGTTAATTAGAGGTAATTTTCATTGATTTAGCGAAATTTGTTGTCAATTTGGCAACATTTAAAAAAAGTGGTAAAGTTGGCGGCATTTCGCCAAATTCGTCAACAAAATCTCGGCAAGCGTTATGGACAGAAAAATAAGTTGGCCTTATAGCAGATAAATGGCTATTAGCGTTCAAATATAAAAGTATTACCCATGAATGGAGCGAGCTAGATCCAGGATAAGGATCTCATAAAGTGTATCGCATGATATTAGCTATGAAAAGTGAACATATTTTACAATAGTTAATATTTTTTTTATATTATGTGATTTTTGGATACATTTATTTAAAAAATATTTAATATCTCGAAAACGGTTCATACAAGCATTCTGCAGTTTATTTCAATCGTTTTCTACGGAAAAATTACATACGAAATGTCTACTTGCGTAACTTTATTAAAGGTTTTGATTTATTTCAAAATTTCACTCGAAAATTTAGGGGATTTTTAACATTCGATTGTATTTAAAAGCAATAGGCTTTCAGTATTCACGGATTGTAATATTTGTACCAAATTTCGATCGAATCGCTCCATTCGTGTTGTTTCCAATCCCCTTGGTGTAGAAAAGCCAACAAGTCCAAAAGACCCTACCGCAAAAGAGAAGCACAGACACATTCCTGCTCAACCGACAGCTGTCCCAAGGAGACGCCCATACATTCCAGGAGGTGAGCAGGAGAAACAGGAAGAGAACAAGGACAAGCTGAAAAAGATTTCAGCCCCTCCACGAATTTCATACTACGGAGGTGTCCGCTTCTAAGTCGTGCCATGTCCGTTTGGAGGGATCTTGAACTCTTGCACTGCAGAGAGAGGTCAGGGCTCTTTGCGGCGTGCAAATGGTGAACAGGGGGAGTACGCCAAGAAGAATTCATTCTAATTTTGTGGAGGGAATGAATTTCCGAAGGACACAAGACAGAGGAACTGGGATCAGGGTAGTTACAACCCTCTCTAGCTAGCTCATCAGCGATCTCGTTACCAGACACACCGACATGTGACGGTAATCGTTCCATTCGTTCGTGAGGTATCGTCTCCACAGACTCACTGACGCACACACATATACACACACAGAGACATCACCTAAGAAACACACATCACAATAATTTCCTTATACATTAGAGCATTATGTACAGGGTGACCATAATGAAAGTAGAGGTGTTTAGAGCTCGATAGTGAAAAAACTATTGTACCAAACTCAACCAAATGTGTAGTAAATGCTATTTAAACTATGGGGTTTTGATTTTTAAAAGAAAAATTAGTTCGGATTTTTGCCACCGCGGGCTAAAGTGACGCTGTAAGGTCCATTTTTGGAGTAAAATAAGCATAGGAAGTACAGAAAGTTAACATTTTACATGTATTTTGATATTGACGTCACATTTTACATTCACATTTGCACTTACATGTTATCAAACATGTTAGCAATCATGGCTCCCATACGCAGTAGTGCGTTGTAGTAATTATGCAGATTTTTATGGAGAAAAGAAATGGTAATGCAAAATGTTATGCAAATTTTAGTCAGGCATTGCCGGCATTAGTACGCACTACTAGTTTTGAGGATATAAGGAAAACGGAAAGAATGTGTCGGAATCAATGTTGCGCTACATTTTTACAATCGTGCTTTGCTGTTAAAAGTTCGCTACGCTATCATTACGTGATCGTGCTTTGCTAGTAAAGCTTTACTACCAAACAGGTGAAAATGCTTCTGCTGCCCTTCGAAAATGTCGGAGGTTGAAGGGCCTAAAGAAAGATCTAAGACTATCACAGGCTTGTGAAAAATGGTTTTGCTTTTTGAAAATTCTGGAACTTTCCAAGCGTTACCAGGACTAGGGAGTGAACCTATAAGGAATGCAGAACTTCATACAGTTGCAACTACCATAGCGGATCCAACAGTCAGATCTAGCAGTGCTCGGGAAATATCCAGGCAACTGGATATGTCGTATTCTACGGTATGGAAAATCACGCGCAAATTGCCAACATTTTACCCATACAAAATCAGCCACACTAAACAGTTGCTGCAAGGAGATGCAGAAGCTTGCTTGTACTTTTCTTTGATGTTCCTAGTTCGCATAGAAGTCGACGAATCATGGCTTTGGAAAATCTTGCGGAGTGATGAGCCGCATTTTTATTTGAATAGAACAGTAAACACGCAGAATTGTCGTATTTGGGCTTCTGAGAGCCCACGTACCTTTCAGGAGATCCCTTTGCACTCTCCGAAAGTAACATTTTGGTGCTGTTTTACTGTATCATTCATCATAGGTCCGTATTTTTTCGAGGAAGACGCATCAATTGGTCCAAAGACTTGTTCCGTCAATGTTGAGAGGTATCAAACAATGCTGCTGAACTTTATTTTTCCGCAACTTCAACAGCGTGGATGTCTTGAATCTACGATATTTATGCAGGATGCACGGGCGTAGCCAGGATTTAATTCCGGGGAGGGGGGGAGGGCATTTTTTTGGTTGTCTGAAAATTAAGAATTTTAGCAGTGAAAATTAATTATATGCATTCTTTCTGTTTAATAAATAATAGCTGAATAAAAAAATATATATAATTATTACTTGTTGTAGTTTAATTGAAAAAAATTGATTGGGATTGATTTCGGGGGGGGGGGGGCGGTCCCTAAAATCCCTCCTCTCTGCCTACGCCTTTGCAGAATGGAGCACCCCCTCATATTGGATTGCGCGTGCAGGAAGTTCTACGACATCATTTTACCAACAACCAAATAATTAGTCGAGCGTTTTCTATGAAGTGGCCAGCCCTTTCGCCTGATCTGACCCCTTGTGACTTTTGGTTGTGGGGTCATGTAAAGCGCTTGCTATACCAAAAGAATGTGGATAATTTAGCCACTTTGCAGGACCGAATAACATTTTGCACGTCAAGCAAATCAATGGAGATCTGCTATATTCTGCAGTAGAGGATGCTGTTCAGAAAATGCACTTTTTGGAATATATGCAAGGGAAACATATTGAATCACACATGTAAATGATGCCAATATAAAAATTAATCTCATACGTATGTAAATGTAAGATACAAATGTAAATATAAAATGTACTAAATACGTATAAAATGTAAATGTGATTTCCTTTTCAAAATGTATGTAAAATGTTAACTTTCTGTACTTGCTATGCCTACTCTAAAAATGAACCTTACAGCGCTACTTTTGGGTGCGGTGGCAAAAATCCGAACTATTTTTTTTCATTTAAAAATCAAAACCCCATGGTCTAAATAGTATTTATTGCCAATTTGGTTGAGTTTGGCTCAACGGTTTTCTCACTATCAGGCCCTAAACACCTCTACATTAATTACGGCCACCCTGTATATAAGGAAAAAAATAAAAGGGGTAAAATAATTGTAATATATTTTCAATCTCATTATTATAAGTGACTCGAAACAATGTTAAATAAGAATACATGAGAAAGTTGAGTGGCATCTTATACTTCGCTTTGCTTTATCACATTAGTTCCAGTAACCTTCATCGAATATGAAAATATCAAAGACATTTCTTTGTACAAAATACAACCGACGGCGTTTAATGTTTCTATAGAGAACAACTAAAGCTATTAATATAGTTCATAGAATACTTTGGGGCAAAAAAAGGAAGGAAAACAAGAAGCACATTAAATCCCATAAAGAGAAGTTGCATTTTAAATTGAATTCTTTTCGAATTATAACGATTTCTTATCAGTTTTATGATATGAAAGGCAAATTCGGGTTTTTACAATATTTTAAAGCTTAGATTTAAAGGATTTTATTTTCGAAGTTTGTACTCTTTCAAAAAATAACTTTTTAGTTTTTACCAGAGTACTGCGCAAACAAGGAATTTTATTTGTTCGCGGTAAGTTCATTCGAGCTTTTCTAAAAATATAAATTTTAAATTTATTTGTAGAATATTTTGCAGGAAGTAAAAGATGAAGTTAAAAATATAAATACATTTTATTTGTTGTTTCGTTTTGTTTCCTAAAATTTGAAGTTAAAAGAATTTTTGTGCAATTGGAACATATCAATCATTACGAAATTGTCCCTTTTTTACTTTCTCATGCCATAGAACTCTCATAGCAAAGAGAAAATCTTGTTTTCATTAAACTTTTTGAATTCAAGGTTTTGTTGACAATATTGATTTTAGGACCTCTTGAACACATTTTGACTATTTTACAGTGACGGTCCGTCTGTCTGTCTGTACAAGATTTCTTGTTCACACGATAGCTGTCACAAATATTAATATATTTTCACGAGACTTTTTACCCGGCTTTGCTAATAAAACATCTAAAACTAGGTAGAATTTTTTGAAATTCGATTAAAAACTTCACAATTCTGCATTTTCTTAACATGGCAACATAGGACAAAATGTGACTTAATTATGCATGAAAGGAGTTATTTATATGCCAATAATCACAAAACTTAAAAATTTTAATAACTGTAGTAAAAAAAAATAGACGCGACACAATTTTTGCTTTCGTGACGTCACTACCTCTCCTTGAGGGTGAAAGAAAAGTCCCCCCTCCGGAGGCGGTGCATTGTCAAACTTGGTATCAATCGAACAAAATTTTCAAGCCCTTTAAAATGAAGTGCAACATGTTATAATTGTGATCATTTGGTTCAACGATAGCTTTTTCAGAATAAAGAAAAAAAATCACAACCTACTTAAAAATGGATTTTGGTATGAGAAATTGAGCCACTTCACTCTCTAGCTAAGAATGCACGTTTTTCTTTGGAGATTATGTAAATTAATTTTCCTTTCTAATTAGTGAATAACTTTGAAATGCTGCTCAATTCAATGAAACATACCATGTTTATAATTTGAAACAATTCATTTTTGAATTTATTAAAGTAAAAATACTTGTACACATAAAAATTAACTGAAGTATGGCTCAACTCGACTTTTTCATACAATAATTCATTTTTAGCAGCTTTTCTCTTTTTTTCTTCAAATTTTACAGGAATAATCTGTATCATGAAATCAAATGATTACAATTATAGCATGTTATCCTTTCCTTTAAAGGACTTGAAAAAATCTTTTGATTGATACCATGCTTGACAATGTACCCTCCAGAGGGGTATAACTTGCTCCCCCCCTAGGGGTGTTAATGACGCCACGAATAAGAAAATAGTATATCGGCCAATTTTTACTACGATGATTGAAACTGTTAAGTTTCATGATCATTGAGCCGTAAATAAAACCTTTTGGCCATGATTATGTCAAATTTTATTAAAAAAAATATAAAATTTCGAAGTCTAAATGTATTTTTTAATTTAAAATCTCGAATTTAAAAAACATTCTATTTAGTTCTATATGTTTCGATAACAAAGCCGGATATAAAGTCTCGCGAAAATCCATTAATATTTGTGGCCGTTAAGGTGTACACGAGAAATCGATCACGGTTAAGACAGACGATCACAGTTAAGTCCAAAAATTGTCAAAACCTATTCAGGAGAGCTTAAAACATATATTGACTTTAAAATCTCGAATTCGAAAATTTTCATGAAAACAATACTTATATACTCTATACTATATCATAGTATGGAAAAGCGATAAACAGTGAATAACTCCTTATAGATAGTGTGTTATTCCTTATAGATTGATATGGACCAGTCTGGACTTGTGTCGGATCAGTGTTGCATGGGGGACCCGGCATTTATTTATGCACATTGCAGGTTATTTTGAGTGCCATGGGGAATTACTTCCCGCTGGAACATTTAGAGTTCTAAACCGTAACTGATGTAAAGTATTATTCTACTAGCATATTTCGAATGGAAAAAGTTGTGCGTGTTACAAGATACCCAAGAAAAGTTTTGATATATTTCTCTTTAGTGTGTCTAGCGTGAATTCCTATTTTGTTATACTAAATTAATTGAGCTTTTAAATTCACTATTCATAATTATTCATAATTTGTACAATATGATTTATTTCAGTATAATTTACGTTTTCTAATTTTTAACTTTATTAATGTCAAGAATATCTTTTATGACAGGATACCCTTTCAGAATATTCATGTGAGTGCAATGTGATAGGCCTCCTCGTAGTGCACCCGGGTTAACGCAAAATCTATCACAGCTGCGTAGATCAATATTATGGAGAGTTGTTTTGGAATGCTGGTGACTAATTTTTGTGTATTATTTTTTTGGCTCTTCTGTGGTGTTTGTGCTGTGTGCTTTTATACACTAACGAACGATCATTGTATCAAGTGCTACTGCAAGAAATAAAAATAAATCTTTTATGATGCCATCGATCTCTTTGGCATATTTATTGTATAATTATTTTAAATATGCTCTTTATATTTATGTAATAATGTGTCCTCATATTGAATGTTTTTACTATAATATTTTCCTGGTAATGTTAACTCGCGTCCGTGACAACCTTGAGCCACACGTGTCTCCTGAGTTGTGCTAAATGAGTAACGGCTAATGGCTATGGTATCGCTCATTAACTTGCAATATTCTTGTTTTGTGCTTTGTTAGTTTATTTAATTGTTTTCTACCTTTGTATCATTGTGAGATGCCAATTATGTAATGGATTGATTTCCAATAAAGTCATATGTAACGACAACATATTTTTCTTTGAAATTTTTATGATTTCTTAAATATTTTTTAAAATTGTGCCAAGGGTTCCACCCCTTGCTCGCTCACTCCCGTAACTCGTTTCGAGATTTGGGAGGCTTGGCATCTTACTCACTAACGCTCACTGAGCTCGTTTTACGAACTCTTTCTTTCCGTCTGCAACACAGACGTAATACACCCGTTAATGGTCGTCCTATGTTCGCTGGTACTCAATAACATCTAGAGTTCGCTTTGCGAATTCTTACAACTCGTCCGGAACAAATTACTGTCTTGTCCCCTGATCGCCAACCCCCGGAACTTGGGGCTCTCCTCCGCTAGTCTCCTTCGTTGCGTTTGTTTGGGACTCCGTATCTTATCTTTTAATGCTCATCAACCCGTGAAATCGCTTCGCGAACTCTTTAATCCAGATCAATTCCCATACCCTCAGTTTAATGATGCTGGACAAGTCCTGGAGTTCCGTGGTACACCCGTTGGAATTTCGGTCTTTGTTCGCTGCGGCGAACTAACCGCCGGAGCTCGCAGGCGTAACAGGCTACTACACGTTGTCGCCCCCTCCCCTTGTTCGTTGATGTTCTTTAACTCCCGCTCCTTATGCTTTTTCATCCGGCGTGCGAAGTTGTTGTTGAGATCCAGACCTTCCGACCTACCAGAAAGGTGTAAGATAGCTGCTTGGAGGGCCGGGAAAAGCCACCCAATTTAGACCGGAACCCAGTAGGGGAGGCAACCACAGGGACCGTACCATTCTTCCCCTACCACCAACCTCTCGGAAGGACTTACGAACCCACATGTTTAACGTGATCGTACTCCGCGTGAACACGGCCGCAGATTTGACATCGGAGGAATTCGAACCCGGGCCTACCGAGTGCAACTCCCACTTGCTAATCACTGGGCTACCGCGCCCTCCGGCGAGCGAAGTGTAAATGTTAGTTAGGTTAACAGGACTTATCATTGTTAAAATTGCTCTAAGTGTAGTAATGAATGTTGCAATCTATTGTTTTTTGACGTATAATTGGGCACGGCAGTGACTTATGCACAGCAATACATAATCATTTTTTCACCAAATGAATTTCTCAAATATACTCTGTGTAAGCATACGCTATTGAAAATCTTGGTCAGGAGAAAATTGGATTCGGAGGAAAATTGTCCTGATGTCACGTGGTTCTTATCTTCGTCAGTGATTGCAATCCTTTAGCTCATTATAAAATGAACTCGATGATCCTGGCCGTTGAAGCAGATTCCTCACATTTTCGGGAATTCGGACGGTCTGGGTCGAAAGAAAAGCTTAAAGGTATATACAATCAGAAGGGAAATTACATATTGGGTTCTGCATTGAGTTTAGCATATACGTATACTCGTACCAAATCAACATCCCAACTTAATGATGACGAGATTATAGTATATACTCACTATGGAAAGTTCTAGAAAAAAGTAGGTAACTCGCAATGTTCTGGCCAATCTACAAAATTCGAGAAGTTTCCAGATTTCGACAACAGTTACTGAATAAGAGATATTTTGCTAAATTTGTCGGTATGGTCAAACTTCATTCTATATTATCAGAAAGTAAAAATTATTATGTTAGATTTGCTACTAAATTATTTTACCAAAAGAAGAAGAGCAACGCTATTAGAATAATAGCAAAAGTATTAGGATAACAAATTTATTTGTAAATCACTGGAAAGATATGAAAAAAAACATGTTACACATATTTTTACGTACGAAAAATTATTTTCTTCCTTAAAATAATTGTTTTATAGACCTACTTTGATAATAGGAAAATTGACATAAAACACTGCTGAGTTTTTTCAGATCCACAAATAAAACAGATATCTGTACGGAATATTTATTTCAATTTTAAATAACATGGATGTGAATATAAATAAATGAACTTTGATAACAAGGATTGTAAATGAATACTTTAAATGTTTTAAAACATAAAATGGTTTAACCATTTTGGAGAAAAAGTGCACTCAGATGTTTATATGAATAAGTCATGTGTATTTAAAGTATAATAATACCTTCATACAAAACTGCAGCTAAAATTTTAAATAACAATTCTTACTTTATATCCTAATCGATATTAATTATTGGTCATTTCGAAGAGTTTTATTTAACGTTAAAAACACATTTTTATTTTCACAATTCGTTCTAAAGTTTTAATGTTTAATGAAACTTTCATTTTTATATTTTGTTTTTAATATTTCAGCTGAAAACGAGAGATAAAAACTGAAGTTAAAAATATTTCCTTTTCAAAATAAGTATCTAGTTATTTACTTAAGGACTAAATCTAATATTTTCTTTAATGCATTCTATGGGTAAACAACAATTTCGATGTTTCAGTGTACTAAAGAAGTTTAGAGAAACTTTGTTATCGAATAAAAAACCTCATTGTAGTTGTTTTGTTGCTATTTAAAAATTAAATATAGTGATAACGGGAATTACGAATAACGGTAAATATTATTAAATATTTTGTTATAAATCATGGAAAATTGTACGTAAGGTATCCAGCATGATAAAATCTCAGACTGCCAAATAACCAATAATATTGACCAATATAAATTACATATTTAAGCGATTAATTAAGTCAATTAGACAGTATACTTTTTATCTCATAATAATTACTTTAAAATTTCTTCAACACTTTTCAATATATTTAGCTTATGGAGTTTCGAATTTCGAAATTAAAAAAAAATAAGAGTCATTTCCTTTAGTTGGATCTGCCTGGAATTCAATTGTCCTCTTTATCTATGGAAATGTTTGGGCCAAATTTTATTGCTTCAGATATATTTTGTTCACCGACTTATATACTTAAATATAAATATGTCGAGAAGAACAACTTATAAGGTATTAATGCTGTATCTAATTATCTATTTCAATTATTGGCATTATTGTTGTATATCATTCACCAGTTCTGTATAAATTTGCAAAAGAATGTCATGTGTACCTTGATGTTGTGCAAAGATAATCCATACGATTTAAGTCTAACTGTCCACATAAGGACATTTACTCATTTGTAATCCCCAAAACAATCAACTCTGACTAGTTTCGTTACAGTAGGGCAGAGGTAAATCTGCTAAATTCAAATCACAAATAGTTTTCTGTAATCGAAATGTTTTTGTTTTTCTCATGGTAGTTTAGTTTCAAGTATTCGGTTTTCTGCCCTATACTAAAGCAACAATTCCCCCCCCCCCCCTCATGGTCAAGTAGCGCACAAGCGAGTATCTAGATGGTACCTCCTCGGCCATGATTTCCAGAGATCGTGTGACTGTAGACGATTTCTGCTTCATGTCATTTTTTTATTAATGTATGATGTGATGTACAAGTGTTAAGTCATTGGCTACTCCAGTCCAATCACAGCGTTAACAATAAGTAATCGTTCAATTCAGCCGCTACTGCATCATCAATGCAGTTTTGCCTAATTTTCTCCAGTCGTTCTGTCCTCAGTGTGAAGTACCAAAGTGGATATTTGCGCCATGACCCAAGAAATTTAAAGGGGGGTGGGGTCCTGCTTGAAATTTAATTCAGTGAAGGATACATATAAACTCTGTTTCTTTTACAAGTTTTGTCTCAATGTTATATCGATTAAAAGTGAAATATTGAGCTATACATTTTGATAGGAATATAGAGGAATTTATTACAAAGAAACCATATTTGAAATACAGCTGACATTAGAGGCTGAAATGTAATTTCGGTTTTCATCACTGTCGTTATTTTGTATTATTTTTATTTTATTTTCGTCGTGGAAGTATATAAAAAATTATTTAAATATGGTTACCTATATTAATTGAAATATTTTTCTTTTAATTTTTTCAATGCTATTTTATATTACAAACTATTATTTTCAAAGATTCATATCTTTTTAAACTAATTTTATTATTTTTTAAACTAATGATATTATTATGATAGTAGAATTTTTATTTTTGCAATATGCAACCTAAGTTCTGATTTGTTGAATTCTGTCCCATGAACAATGTGTGCTCTAAAATACTGTTGGTGCGGTTTCTAATAAAATTCTTAATGGAGCACATTTTATATCAGCTTATAAAGAAATCTTGCTTATTAATTTTTTTTTTGCTTTTCATTATCATATATCAATTTATCTAAATTGAAAATATTTATATTAATTTTATTCTGTTTTTAAATTGGTATTTGTTATGCATTCAAAATTTAATCATTTATGTTTACCAATTGATTTTAAAAACAATGATGAATATAATAAAATTACTCATATTTTCTAATTAGATGGATTGATGTTCCTGAAAATCATGAATCAACTGTTTTTAAAGGGATGTTAATATGGGTCATTTTAACATGGTTTAACATTGTGCTTTTCATTATCATATATCAATTTATCTAAATTGAAGATATTTTATATTAATTTTATTCTGTTTTTAAATTGGTATTTGTTATGCATTCAAAATTTAATCATTTAATTATATTTACCAATTGATTTAAAAACAATGATGAATCTAATAAAATTACTCATATTTTTTAATTAGATGGTTCCTGAAAATCATGAATGAACTTGTTTTTAAAGGGATGTTAACATGGGTCTGCCTTCCTGAGAAACTGTATTGGTAAGTATTGTCTCAAATAAATTGAATGAGTCACATAAAATTTGGTATTTCAATTTTTACTTTCTCATATTATGTAATATAGATTAGAGAAAGTTTTGTTTTCACAAAAATTTTCGAAATTCGATATTTTGATGTCAATATATGTTTATGGATCTCTTTAACACATTTTGATTATATTTTGACTATTTTGCCCGTCTGTCTTTCTGTGATCGATTTCTTGTGTACACTATAGCTTCCACAAATATTACTAGATTTTCACAAACTTTATATCCGGCTTTGTTGTAGAAAAATCTAGAATTAGGTAGCATTTTTATAAATTGGACATTAGATTTATAAATTTCATATTTTTTTAACATAGCAGCATAGGACAAAATTTGACATAATCATGTCATAAAAGGGGTTATTTTGTGATTGATCATGAGATTTAGTAATTTCAATTGTTGTTGTAAAAAATAATCGTGATACAATTTTTGTGCTCATGACGTCATTAGTCCCCTCGGGGAGGAGGGGACAAATTACCCTCCTGAGGGTACACTATCAAGTATGGTATCAATCGAAACATTTTTTCAAGCCCTTTAAAGTGAAGAGTAACACGCTATAATTGTAATCATTTGGACTAATCGCACCGAGTTTTCAACATTTTATCTTTTAAATTTCAACATTTTATCTTTTAAATCCAAATAATGTTGTCAATTCTCCGTATTTATTTTTCGGAAAATTACTTATGAATAATTGCGTTTGAAAATTAAAAATACGGGAACTTTATGTAATGTTTTTTATTAACATATATCTTAATTATTAATTCACGTTTCTTCTTAAGATAACAGAACAATTTTCGTGTTTTATGCGGTCATTTTTATATGCAGTTTTATTTTAATTTTAAAACAACAATTTCTTGGCGTTACTCATTTTTGTACAAAAGATTTAATACATTTTTTCTGATAAATGATGCTTTAACCATTTAAAAACTCTTACTTTGCTAGTCTATAACATTCCCATGGTGTACAGTGTTCAATATTTTTGACTGATAAGCATAATTACGTCGCTCCTATAACTTCAAACACATTTCCAAACTAATAGCGACTTTAAAGTTCAAGAGAATTGATGATGCTTTTAGAAGATATAAAATATGAAATCATCCGTCATAGCTTGTGTTCGAAATATCGATCTCTTTTAAATATAAATAGTGGTGTATATTAAAAATGTATTATGTGCTAGACAGACCTAAGCAATTCATTTAAAAATAAATGCATAGTTTGGAGTGAAAAGCATTTACCAATAAAATGTTATTAAATTTATATACACTCTTTTGCAAAAAAACAGAAAAAAGCCGAAGCATCCCTAAAAAATACTCCGATCATCGGAAAATTTCGCATGCAAATTCTTTTATATCAAGTATGCAAATGATTAAATTTGTAAAGTCAGTGAGTGTTAACTTCGTTCATAAAGCGCTAGTTTCTACTGCACAACTAGCATCCTATAAAACAAGTTAAAAATGTGAACTGCTTATTAACTTTGCTCTTTATCGGCGTTTAAGTTTCGTGGAGACACAACCAATAATGCCGTTACGATGTCGCTTAAGACCTTATAAGCAATTAGATGAGTTCGAACGCGGTCGTATAGTCGGGATGCGTAAAACTCGCTGATCATACCGAGCAATAGGCCGACACCTTCACCGAACGGACACTGCTGTGAAAATGTGCTGGCAGCAATGGTTGCTGCAAGGAACTTATCTGCCGAATTAAGGCTCTGGAAGGTCAAGGTGCACGAATGCGAGGCAAGATTGGATGATTGTGCGACAGGCCCGATCTTGTTCAACTGCATCATTGTCCGCCATCCAACGTGGAACAGCTTCTTCCATACCATAAGTGGTACCTTCCACCATCTCACGGAGCTTGGCTGAGGTGGGGTTACTCTCACGGCGGCCTTTAAGACCTCTGCCTAAAACCCCACAATGTCGACAGAATCGTTTGGAGTAGTGTCGTAGCCGAGCATCATGGCTGCCAGCACACTGGCATCGCATAGTGTTGAGCTATGAATCATGCTTTAGTCTTTCAGCAGATGACCATCGGGTACGTGTGTGGAGGCGCGAGGGCCGACGGTCCCAATCGACCTTTGTTTTACACAGGCACATAGCCATTACCCCTGGTGGGATAATGTGCAGTGCTATGTCTTACGATAGCAGGTCGCCTCTAGTTATCCTGCGTACAACTTGAACAGCTCAACGATATGTTGATGAAATCCTGCGGTCGTTTGCGTTACACTTCTTGACACGTCATTCTGGGGCCATTTTTTAACAAGATAATGTCTCGCCACGTACGGCTCGCATATCTGTGGACTGCCTCCGTGCTGTTAATACTGTACTTTGACCAGCAAGGTCACCAGACCTTTCGCCAATCGAGCAAATACGGGGCATGCTAGGCCGCCAGTTTCGGGCACCCCGACATGCAGAAGATCAGGAGCAACAATTTATTAAAGCCTGGCCGGATGTATCTCAGGATGATATTAGGAAACTTTATCACACCTTATCTAAACGTATACAAGTATGCATTGCCGCCAAAGGGAGGAGGGGTCACCAATTACTGATTTGAAAATTTAATGTGCAATTGCTAACCATTGATGAGTCCTGCGTCTTTGATTTTGTAATCATTTCATTACCTGTGTATGGGCTGTACGCATATTTAATTTCAATCAATATAGTCATTTTCTACATGGTATTTCGTTTTTTTTGTTTGCAAAATAGTATATTTTTATATTTCTTGTAAAAATATATATTGTTCATCCAGGGTTTTGTTGATATTTTGTGAATCATTATGCACTTTTACGAACATTTTAAGTAGTAAAGTTCAATTACATTTTATATTGTTGCGACGTATCCCCTAGAATCGTGGCTGTACTCTCAGGATACAAGTATGAGTCCAAATTTCTGGATAACTAACAATTTCATTTAAATGCACTTTTATTTACAAGCGTAAACAGGAGTAATATACATCGAGCAGCTCCATAACTATCTTACAAGAGAACTAAATAAATCTGAAATACAATAAAACAGCAATTAAATGCTTAGATAATTCACATAATACCAGATATTGTTCTCAAAACACTCACGTACCTCAGCATTCATATCAGGTCGCAACACGTCACTACTTTCTCAACTGCTCGATGACTTTTTTTATATACTCTTCGCAGAAACTTCCAAAAGGAGCTTGTATCTCTAAGAATATTCGTTATTTTGAGAAATTTTTAGTACATTCGAAAAGTCACCAAATCTGGTAACCCTGTCCTGAGTGTTCATATATGGCAACCCTGCATCCACGTATTTGGAATTGCTGCCTGTAACAGTGTTTTCTTCTTGAACAGAGTAAATGCTTTGAATGAAAGCAAAGGTCTGCTGTGTATTATTTGAATACTGACAAAGCACAGTGAAACTTTTTACACATTCCTAACAATATCATGCATTTAGAGTAGTATTTGAATTATTTATAGACAAGGATTATGACGTCGAAGGGCGATGCGCCGTTGATTGATACACTGTATGGCGCTAAGCGTCAAAAATAGTCATCTTAATCAAAAATTGACTCAGGGATTTTCTATTCCATAGACGATACTAAAATTGATGCAAATATTCAACATTCAAGGTCATCGGAAGGCTTCTGGAGGGTATGAATATTCTCTATATACTCCCATTATTTTTACTCCCGGATAAGAATTCAAAAACCCAGCTCCTTTAAATTTGGTCTAATGGTCGAAACTAAGAGTTTGCAAAGATTATATGGATGCAAGATTATATTTAAAGAAATATTTCTTTTGTCTGTCAGTCTTGTAGGTTAGTGCAAAGATAGGGAAAGTATTGGAATCGTGTCGAAAGTCGCAATTCAAATTTTCGACGGATTTACATATTTTGGGACCTCTACTTCAACAAAATCAATTTTTAGCTTGATGTCTCTGTGTCTGTTTGTGCAAAGTATGTATTCACTCTAATTCAAAAACTAAAGGACCAAATCTCATAAAATTTTATAGATGAGTCACTTGCATGTGATCATGGTGCTGATTAGATTTTGGTCCGATTCGGGATAAAAGAACCCGTCTTTTTTCGAAATGGACCGCAAAAATCTTTTGTTACTTTCCCTGCAATACATGGTAATGTGTAGGGAAAGTATTAGAATCATGTCGAAAATCGCAACTCGAGTTTTCGAAGGATCTACACGTTTCGAGACCTCTAAAATACGAAAAAACTATTTTTAGTGTGACGTCTGTGTGTCTGTCTGTGTGTCTGTGCAGATTTTGTATCCACTCTAACTAAAAAACTAATCGTCCGAATTTCATAACATTTGGTACGTAAGTCACTTGTGGGCAAATCTGGTGCTGATTAGTTTTGGGTACGATTCGAGATAAAAGAACTCGCCTATTTTTGCGAAATGGCCCGCAAAAACCTGTATCCACTCTAGCTGAAAAACTAATGGATCGAATTTTACAAAATTTGGTAGATAAGTCCCTTGTGGGTTGCCCTGATGCTGATTAGATAAAAAATAAAGATTAAATAAAAAATAACCTGCCTTTTTATGCAAAATAACCCGCAAAATTTATCGAAATCTAAAATAAAAAACTACGTATGCTCAAATATATCCATTAAATGCTTGTTTTATACGTAATGCTTAACGATGAAAAGAATAAGACCTATTCCATTACACTAGGACTAGCCGTTCTCGAGATATTTTAGTTTTCTCGTATTTTCTCTACGTCACCTTTGAAAATAAATCCAGTTATCAAATGAGAACGAAAATTGAATTAAAAGTGAATTAAATTTAATTAAAATAAAGAAAACGTGGATTTAAGTCTGCAGGGAAAGTCATGTGCTGCCCACATCAGATTTTATTCACTGTAGCTAAAAAACAAATTAATCAAATTTCACAAAATTTGGAAGATAAGTTACTTACAGCGGATACGATTAAAAAAGAACTTGCCTTTCTTTTTTTTTAAGAAATGGCCCGTAAAAATCGCCAAAACCTAAAATAAATGACTACGTATACTCAAATGTATCAATTAAATGTTGGTTTTTTACGTAATTTTTGACGAGAAAAAGAATAAGACCCACCTCATCACTCCAGGACTAACCGTTCTCGAGATAGTTGGGACTTTTTGCATATTCGTTACGCCGCCTTTGATGGAAAAATGCCCAGTCACCAAATAAAAACAAAAACTGAATTAAAATCATGTGTTATTTTGTGCAATTAAACTCAATTTAATTAATTATTAAAGAAATGAAGAGAATGTGAATATGAGTCTGCAGGGAGAGTCATGTGCTGTCCACATCAGATTTTTTTAATTAAACTAACTACTGCTAGCCTTAATCTTAGTTTATCATTTGAGTATAACAAACTTCAATACTTAATGTTGTTTGAACGAAATAATCTTCACATTATTATTCCGGTGCATAGCTCAATTCTCTAAATTTTAAATTATTACAAAACATCCCCTTACCACGTATTGTTTCTACAAGTATTGATTTGAAGTATCTGAGGAGAATTAGTAAACTTGTTCTTTAAGAAAGTTGAGAAGAAACTATTGGAAATAGTTTTGAGTGTTGTACAAAATATAATCCCTTTTTGTCTACAAGGGACATCCACAAAATTAGAATTAAGCTCTTAGTGCAAGATAACAGCATCCGTGGAATGGTTTCGTGCCTTTTATGTGCTCTTCAGCAATACATAGCTGATACCTGCTATGGCAGCAAGAAAACTGAAAACCGTCCGACTTACCCGAAAACGTAGGGTATCTGCTTGGAAGGCCAGTGCCACTCAGTTTAGATTGGAACCCTGTGTGGGCGGCATCCACAGATACCGTGTCCCCCTTCGGCTACCACCAACTTCTCGGAAGGACTTACGACCACAAATTTAACGTGCCCGTACTCCTCGGGAGGAGACAGATTTGGGCAACGTCGCGAATCGAAATCTGGTCATCCGAGTGCAATCCTCGCCCGATAACTAGTGGGCTGTCCCACCCCTAGCAAGAAAACGTTGCTATGTGTTTGGTAACCAGTGCGGCAGCAACTCTATTTTGCTATTGGAGTGAAGTAATTTTGACTGTGCTTTTTGTCTATAAGCTGTATGGGTGAAGGCGCCTCGATATGGATAAGTCGCCTAGTGCAGGGACAACACTCACACTAATTACTCTTGCTGCGGCGCTGTTGGTAACATTCCCTGTTAGCTGTCTCTATGAGTATGAATTTGCCATTGCATTGTTACAAATGTATCCTCTGGAATCGTGGGTGTACGCTCAGGATACAAGAATGAGTCCAAATTTCTGGATAACTAACACGTTTATTTACAAGCACAGCGTCAACAGGAACAATATACAATAAAACCGCACTTGAATGCTCCACTAAATTCACAAAATAACGGATACTATTCTCCAAACATTGACAAAAGTCATTTCACAAAACAACTGCTACTTTTCTCAAAACATTGACGAAAGTAACAGTTCAATGTAGCCCGTATTTCATCGACCGCTCTTCGACTGAATGGTGATTTCTATTATAGAATCTTCACAGACACGTCTGGAAATCTCTCATATCACGTAGAATATTGGTTATTTCAAGGTGTTTCTCGAAACTTCGAGAAGTCGCCAAATTGGTAATAGACCTCCAAATATGGCAACCCTCCTTAGAATTTTAGCATCTGGCAACCCTAGATGCACGCCATTTGAAAGGTTGTCTGTACAGGTGTTTTCTCTGTCTGGTTTTCGAAGGGGACGAAAGTAAGGATGGGGAAAAGAGACGTCAAAGCAATTTTACAAGTTCGTAACAGTATTCTCGCTCAATCTTAGTTCATTCTGTATGAATATTTAAGCTGACTGCGTGGTTGGGAATGAATGTATTGGTTTCCATACATATTCGTAAAATTCTGACAAATGACAAGTTTTCGTTCTGCCATTACAATTATCTAACATTCGATGCTGAAGACTTCATAAAAAGGGCAGACATCTGGCAGTAGATTCTGTTGTCTGCAATGGAAGCTCAATAATAAAATCATTCTGAATTTTTTTAACAAACGTTTTTGTGAAACTAAATAGTTTTTATGGTATATCTTCAGTATTTTCGCGAGACAGAAAAAAGTAAATTTAATTAGTATTTAAAAACAGTAAACAATTTAAATAATATTGATTTAGCTAGTAAATACTTCGTGCAAATAATGCTTCGAATTATGTTTATTTTTATAAATGCAAACATCTGATTTGTAATAGCTTATGTGAAATTAATTTTTTACACATTAATCAGACATTTATTTATTTCGCACAATAAATATAATTTTTATGTTTTGTTTTAGAAGAGGAACAAAAAAGATTGATAAAAAATGTTAGATTTTACATAACGTTTTAAAATATATTTAAAGGATACGTCAAAAGGTTTCTGTACTCTTTAGGTACAGATTACTGTTGTTTCATTTTAGATTTATGTTGATGATGCAAACATATTATAATCTCTTTGCACAAAGTCTGATTCTAATTTCATATTGAAGAAAAAATAAAGTAACTCTGTTACTCGGTATAGATTGGTGTAAAACATCATTTTTTTCGTACATTTTGAATGATTTTTAATATTTTACAATAATGTTAAGATTTATTTTACAAAGCTTTTTATTTTGGAATGATGTCTAAGGCAATCTGTTCATATTAGGCAATTTCTGCAGATTGCATAATCTGCAGTCCTTATTGCTTAACTTCCTATTGGTGTTGCATCATCTTACACAGACAGGTGTTAATAGTGTTAATAGAACTCTGTTACTCGGTATAGATTGGTGTGAAACACATCACTTCTTATTGGTGTTGCATAATCTTACAGACACAGGTGTTAATAGAGTTGGGGGCAGCATTCGAGTATCAATTTATTTCTGGTTTCTATGCTGAGATGTTGTGTACGTATATTCTCTATAAAAGAAAATCTTATGTAGGCAGAACATGACATTACCTAAACAATGCAATGGATTTACATCTTTCACAGTGAAAAAATCATGTATAAGATCCACTGCACAATGTTTTTAACGTTGAATTGTACGTTTGGCGCTTTTTCGAATGATAACGTACAAAACTATTTCGGTACCCAATTAATTTATATTTTACGTAACTCTAAATTAATGATTATCAATATTGATAGCGTTCGCAATGAGCAATATTGTCCATATATAAAATATATTAATAACTAAATCATCAATTCGACGTCATTTTGTTAATTCAGCCTAATTTTTGCAATATTGACGATATTTTTGTGGGTATTGAGGCGAAATATATATGAAAACTGGGGATATTTCACTAAATTATTCGCCAAGTTTGTCAAATTTATTGCTAAACGTTACAGACAAACGGAGGGAAGAGATTTTCTTATGTATAAATGTTTGCGAATTGTTAGGCGTCGAAATGCAAAGCAATTACTCAAAGTATATTCTCTCGTAAATGGGAAGTACTAGATCCACGAAAATGAAATTAACAAACTTATCGCATAATATTACACATAAGTGATTATATATTACAATAGTTAATGCTTTGTTATGTGATTTTTTATAAATTATTTGAGAATGGTTCATGATAGCGTTCGAAAGTTTGTGTCATTTGTTTGCTAATGAACAATTACATAAGATATGATCATTTACGTAACATTATAGAAAGTTCAAAATTTCCATTCAAAATTTCGGGATGTTTTTCGAACATTTGATTACTTTTAAAATCAATGGGGTTCCATTATCCACTGATTGTAATATTTATAACCAATTTCTTTCGAAACGCGTCAGTTGTTCGTGAGATATCGTCTCCACAGACTCACGGATACACACGCACTAACACCCACACACGTCATTTAGAAAACGTTCTATCCATGTTCAAGGATGCTTGAAACGTGCTCTTCCGTTGAAAACTCGAATTTGAATTTTCGACCCCGTCACATTACTTTCTCCATACATTGTACTATGTGCAGCTTAATAGGATTTATACAGCTCAAAAGGTAATTAAATGTGATAATGATAATAATTTGCAATATTTATTCTAACAGTCTACCCTCTGTTTTGGCCCTAAAATCTCCGAAAGTACATGAATAAGCTATTGAAACAGAATGAAACCATTTAATATTTTCAAATATAACTTTAATAAAAATTTATTATTTTATAATATTGTTGGTTTTAAATTAAAGTTTCTAGGCAGATGTTGAAAGAATGACCACAGTGTACGGTAATCGAAACTGATTTTGTAATCGAGTATTTTCATTGATTTCAGAATAACAGAAATATTTTTTCTCGAATATAACAGAAAGCATATTGCCATCCTTTCTACTTACTTCTCTTCTTGTTGTAAATTGAACTTTCTAAATGCTATAATGATTTGACCATATTTAAACAATCGATTTCATTGCGTCATAAAACTTCTTCATACTGCTTGATTTAGCTATTTTCAAGTTTCTTAAAGATTCTTAAATACCTCTAACAAATTTTCATGTATGCGTGTTTATTGAATGTGGAGCCCCTCAAGGAACATTTACATTAGAGTGTCATGAATAATAATGTCGGACGAAAATTTAAGAGGACTGGATGATCTGTAAAATCTGTCTTTAAAAGTGTGCTTTTGCTTAAAAGTGAAAACCTGTTCGGTTTTATGGCTATTGAAATACAAGAATATTAATTTACAACGAAAATATACGTAAAAAATGAACAACAATTTAATCGTTTTCATTACTTTCCAACATACTTTAAATATATTTAAAATCCCGGCAAAATATATAGCTAAGATGATGATGAGTATATAAAATATTTATTATATAAATGTTTTTTTAACTTCTAGATAGCAGAAATTGCTGTATCGGCCTTTTCGACCCAAACAAAAGTTATTTTCACACAAAATATTAAATAACACATTAAAAAACTTTCAAAAATATGGTAAATTTTACCTCGAGTTTCAGGTGTCACAAAATCAACATTGTTACGGAAAAAATAACGCTATCATAGTACTATCGAAATTGTCTGATTACCCTTTAACTAAACCGGTACCTATGCTTACCATAAAACAAAAACCATACTTAATCTCCCAGTTCAAACATACCAGATGTAAACGTATAAAATAATTAGAATTCGATTACAAACAAAATTAAATGCTATCTACAAACCAGAAAATCTGATTAGAAACATGTATCGCAAACAGTTGTCATCACAGAACGTTGTATCACAGTTCATTGGGAAACACTCACAGCACAGTCAGGGCCTGATCAAAACAAAGTGGGGCTAAGGGCCTTGTGGTTATTCGCCAGCCCCCATGCACTCACGGCAAACCACACACAGGCAAAACATCAACATATAACACATTTTGGGGCTCATGATCACAGTTCCGTAGGCCCTTTGGTACATAAGTACAAAAACTACCAAACTTTTTACTTTATAAATAAGTAATATATTGATATTAAAGGATGTACATAATATTTAAAACTATTGATATATGTTATAATTTAAAATAAAAACTAGTATTACCAGTTTTTAATTAATTAAAAAATTATTTCTGTTTACATTTTTTATCGCATACAAAATTTAGGGGCCTCTTGAAAGTTGGGGGCCCAGCTCAGCGGCCCTGGAGGCCCGTGCGTTAATCAAGTCCTGATCACAGTCAGCAGCGAACCATGTGGTAACAATGTTTGAGTTGTCTTTGCAGATTTTCTTTTCTTCTTTTCTTAATATGCAAATAAATTATTTTTTCACTTGGATATTTGAAATCAAGGAGATTCTTTTATAAATGTGAATTGATTTAACAAGTTTAAAAAAAAATAGCTGACTAACTTCGACCATTTATTTCTTTTGGTTTTTGTGGCATAAATCGGTCCTCACAAATACTACAGAAGAAAGGATCATTTTCGCTGAAATTATTTTATTCTTTTGTTGCGAGTTGCAAAAGATCTGTTGCAGACACAGCGAGAAATGTAAGAATTATATTAATAAATTAAGCTTATCAAAACGTTTTACTAACCTGGTATTTTTTTTTAATTGTTAGTGGCTTTAGAATACCGGGTATTTCTTCTGAAACGCTTCTGTTGCAAATGGTTTAAATTAACTACCACTCTTTTTTTTTTTTGCCAGCACTGCGTATAGATGTCGCTGCTCCTTTTGCCTTCAGTCAAGCAGCAACAGATGTTATAATGTATTCTTCGATGACACTCTCATAAGAATGGTTAGAAATAAAGTCTGTAAATACGTATAAACTGAAGTATTAAAAACAGCATGTGATATTTCTGATATATTATTGAGGATATATTAATACCGCTTACCTAGAAAAAAATTCTACTATTTCAATTTATAGCTACAATATATGCTTTTTAAAATTTAATGTGGGCAACTTTTGAATCACCCTGGTTTTTTTCCTATCAAGTCACTTCCATCATTCTAGGTGTATACAGGATGATCGTATATTCTTTCAACAAAAAAGAGGGGTGATACTACACATCAAGATGAACAATATTTGCAATGGAACCTAAGGCCGCATTCTACTCATAGAGCCAGAAAAGAGTAAAGTTACATATTCACGCTGATCCTACAACACTGAAAAAAATCTGATGTGGGCAGCACATGACTTTCCTTATATAATGCAATGAATTTACTACTTTTACTGTAAAAAAAAATAGGTTATTCTTATAGTCGATACTTAAATTATTTCCAAGATATTGAATTTCAGTCAATTAGTTGTCATTTCATTGATTTAGCGTCATTTTTATCCATTTGCCGAGATTTTCGTTAATTTGACAACATTTAAAAAAGTCGCCAAGTTGGCGACATTCCGCCAAATTTGTCGCCAAAATCTCGCCAAGCGGTATGAATGGAGAAATAAGTTATTCTTATAGAATATAAATGATTTTTGGCGTTCAAATACAAAAGTGTTATTCAAAGTATATTTTCTCATGAATGGAACGAGCTAGATCGACGAGAATGATGTCACCTAATTCATCGCATGATATTATATATGAAAAGTGAACAAGTTTCGCAACAGTTAATATCTTTTGATAATTTATGGGATTTTCTGATAAATTTATTTGGAAAATGTACAATATCTCGAGAACGGTTTATGCTAGCGTTCTAAAGTCTATGTTAATCGTTTGAAAAATTACACAAGAAATGTCTATTTGTGTAACTGTATTAAAGGGTTTGATTTTTTGATGATTATTTCAAAATTTCACTCGAAAATTTGGGGGGGTTCTGAACATTTGATTGCGTTTAAAAACAATAGTCTTCCAGTATTCACAGATTGTACCAAATTTCATTAAAATCGCTTCATTCTTTCGCTAGATATTGTGTCCACAGTCTCACTGACACACACACACAGACATCACCTCAAAAATGTTTGATTCGTGATCAGGGATGCTTGAAACGTGCTCTCCTGTCGAAAACTCGAATTCGAATTTTCGACCCCTTTTACAATACTTTCCTTATACATTAAGTATATAAGGAAAGTAAAAAGAGGCTTTAACTAGTTTAGGAGTTTAACATTTCCTTTCGCATCAGAGCATGACTTACGGTAGCTACTCAAAGTGGTGTCCAAGGACGTCGTTGTACAACCCGACACCGGTTATTAAAAGACTGTCTCATCCTCCTTCACACTCCTGGTGTGGTATTGATCTTATTCGCACGTAGGTGCACACACTGCTGCTCTACGACCGCTCATCTTAAATCCAATGCAACGGTGGGCACATTTTCCAGTGATTCTATATGTCGTACTGCGTAAAATAAATACTCCAGGTCTCTGTATGCTTTCAGTTTTTTCTTTCTATACTTATTCAAAGATCAAATGTTTGCAATGTCTCTGAGATTGCTGCGAAGTCGTCGTGGTCACGATGTTTTGATGACTATTAACACTTGACGTCACAACCTGTGAATCTATTTCCTGTCAAAACTATTGGAGGGAAAGATCTCTTTATCTTCCCATATTATAGTATTCTGTTCTTGCTGTTCAATGTCTCTACTACTAGAATTGCTTATCTTTTCGAAGAACTCAATAATAAATTATTGTGCTCATAATTGCGGTACAATTTCTCAATATACCTTTCTCGGAGACGTGCATTCATGTTTTTTTGTCGTATCCAAACGATATCTTCCCTGTATTCATTACCTCATCGGCGTTTATTCATTCCAACATGGCGATGTAAATAACTAACGATGCCTAAAAATGGAGCTAACGCTTTCGTCATTTCTGATCCAAATGGTCTGGCTTCTAAATATACAGGCTGACGCAACCGCCATTTTGACTCCAACCGATCAAGTTAATTATCGGTTACCTGTGTTACGAGGCATGTTTTTTATGTAAGTACCGTTTTGCGATTCCGCCGCCGCAGCGCTACGGTCGGCGTTCCGCGCATGCGCGCTGGTTACCTACATCTCTTGTCTACGCACTGACGCCATTACAGTCTGATTCTTCATTGTATACGTTGTTTACTGAGTGTTTAAGATGCCTCCGACAATCGTGAGTCCCGCCGATTGTGAAGTACGGGCTGTTATACGATTTCTTAGTGCTAAAGGCGTAAAACCGATCGATATTCATCGTGAGATCTGTGAAGTTTACGGACAAAACATTATGAGTGCTGGAATGGTAAGGAAATGGGTGAGAGCATTTAAAGATGGCCGCACAAATGTGCATGATGAAGAACGGAGTGGGCGTCCTTCGGTCTTTAATGAAGATTTTAACGGCGCGCCCATGTTACATATCTCGCATTTGTATTTATCTGTAAACTTTTTTTATCTGTAAAATAGGTGATTCGTCTTTTAAAAATTATACCAATCATTTAAGAAAGTACCATAGAATGTAGTACGTTTACGTGCAATATTCGAAATATGTAACATGAATTTTACGCATAGGAAATTTTAGATTAATATAATTTTAATGAATTATGAACGAATGAAAGGAACGATATATTTTATTCTATATTGACACGTTCATCATCAGTTTTGCAATATTTCAAACATTTTATTCTTTATGAGGCAAACCAGGAAGTAGTTAGGGTACAATCCCCATTAATTGAATTTGAATAAGGTATTTTGTTATGTTATATTTCGCTCGAAATCTTGAATATATTGTAAAAGTAATTGTTAACAAGAAAGATTAATCAAGCATAAAACATAGATAATGAAACACTTTCCAACTTCAATGCAATTTCATTTAAACATCTCTAACATGCGATACATTCCTCGGTAATATTTTAAAAATTATCACAATATTACATGAATTCATTATATTTGAATGCTTAAAAATTCATCGAGAAAAATGAACTTCATTCAAATGACGTCAATTAAATATAAATCGCCTGGCTCCTCTGTAATGTTTTTAACATTATCATAATACTGTAACAATTTATTATATTTGAAAACTTCATCAAAAACAACTGAAATTTATTCAAATGACGCCATCGATATATAAAACGCCTGGCTCTCTCTATAAAAGCAGCATTTCATTCATAAACATTTTCCCATTCATTTCATTCATCACAATACTATAATAATTTATTTTATTTAAAAACTTTATTTTATTTAAAGTACCATGGGGGTACAAGTAATTAAACTCTATGCTTAAAACTTCATCGAAAAAAATCGTTCTTCTCTCTGTAAAATCAATGAATATTTCATTCATATCAGCTATGCAGACTCCATGAGCTAAATAATTTTGCGTTAAAGAAATACAGCAATTCTTATACAACTCATTCTACATATTTTGCTGTTTGCATTTTACATAAGCGAAAAATAGGCTTCGTTGTAGAAATAATCAAATTTGGATGATCATTTAAACTCAAATATATTGTTATTGAGTTGTTTCAGTATTTAGATGCACAGAATTTAGGCAAAAATAAAGTGGTTTTAGGAGGGATACAACACTCAATATGGATTAAAAGGAACTTTAAAAATCACGAGTTTGAGAAAAGATGGATGTCATATTTCATTTTGAAGTGGGTCACGTGATCGCTTCATATAAGAGGTGTAATTATTATTTTGATTTTTATTTAAAACGCTACTAAATATATTTTGCTGAAATTTTTTTTATATATTTTATGGTATAATTTGAATAATACCTAAAATTTTCGAAACAATTTGTGAACTTTAAATCCGCTTAAAAATTTTTTGAAAAATTAGGTCCCGTAGGGTTCAATGTATTTCATTTTTTCAACCCGGGTTCAATCCAAAACTAATTGGGTGATATTATTCATTTATATTCCTATAGGTCCCACAGATCGTCTGAACAACATACTGAAATTTCATTTTGATTAAGTCATTTTTACGGCAGTCATTGTGCTAACGGACAGACAGACAGACAGACAGAATGAATGAACAAAGTCATAAACACTTTTCAACTTTGTTGTAAAGTGTTAAAAATAATATTTTAAAATCCGAATTTCCGAAAAGTATTGTGAGTAAAAATAGTAAAAAAGATTATTATTAAATAGAAAATTGTTCCAACAGATGCTAAATATATTTGTTATTCGAAATCATCTTGAAAATCCATCTCCCTATTTCAGTACAATTTGGTTTACCGCTATTTTTGAATTATTTAATTAATTACAACAATTTAAAAGTAAAACATTAAGATAATTTGTTATATTTCTAGGTTTGTGTATTACTTACGCAAAAATTAATTTATCTTGTTATTATTAGACATCTATCAACTCAACAAACTTAAGGACACTAGGTAAAATATGTTACCTGGAAAACAATTGTACAGTAAAAATATGTTTGAAACGAAATAACGTAAGACAAAAAAGTGTTACACATATTTAATGGTAGGAGAGACCGGGGATGGTTGTGACACTGTTCATATTTTAATTTTTTTCGACCATGTAATTGATTCTGATCTAGAAGTTTGCCATTTCAACATTGAAATTGGACATTTAGCTGTTACTAGGAATTTTTTCAATCTGAAAATATCGTTTTCTTAATTAAATATAAATTTTTCGAAATATATCTACACGAGTGACAACCAGACCAGTGCATGGGGCAAATTGTCATATTATACGGGGCAGATTGTCACTGATTACAAAATGTAGAATCTTGTTGAACATAAAACAAAGCGTTGAATTTATCAAAAATATTTAATTGAAACATTATTTTATGAACTACATGCGAGCTAAAACTGAGATGAGAGACTAGTGGAAAATAAACAATAGTACAAATTTACATTTGATAAACCACATAATTTAATGTCCAGGTAATGTTTGACTTGGTGAATCTATAGCAGTACCTATGCATCATTTCCTGAGTGTCAAATCTGACAAATATAATAAGAATCGCCACGTGTACAATTCCCATAAGCACACAATTTGCTTGTTTTACATTGGATCCATTGTTCCTTGTAAAAGCTTCATGAAGCCGGCTCGCCGCAAACAAGGCAAACATACTTTTCGTCTTCATCAAAAAAATCACGGATTGATTCCGGCTTAGCCCTTTTCTTCTTTGGTCGAGTGGATAACTTTGGAATTTTCTTTTTTTTTTTGTTCATGAGCAATGTTCTTTTTCCTCTTAAAAATGATTGTTTCTCCTCTTCAAGTGCATTATTGATGGGTGAGTTGGTCAATATGGCAGAAAACCGCTCTTGTCTCTTATGGATTGTTGAGTTTCGTGGAGCCGCCTTCCTAAAAGGTTGAACATCTTCAGGGGTCAAACACACTGCAGCCGATGATGGCTGATTCAGTATTGCTTTTGATTGACTTTTAGTGAAATCCTTTCTATTAAGCACAGGACTCTTCGGCACATCAACTGCTATTAAATGATCTGCTGTTTTATCACGATCTGGAAATCTTGAGGGACCAGCCATAGACATAACTCTCTGACTGAGTAGATTTAATGGACCGGTAACCACGTAGTCGATATCTACTTTTCATCTTGCTCATCTACATTAACCTTTTCCAAGTTCGTTTTTGGATTCGATCTATCTGTAACAAAAGCAGGAGAAAACTTCTCGCCAGAGAAAATGCTTGGGTTTAAAGGAAATATAGCACCCATTTCAAAGCCGGCCATGATATTACGGCCAGTGGTAAATCAGCTATCTCGGATATCATAAATCACCATTGTGTACCCAATATTATTAACTCTCTCTGAATCACAAGCTGAATTGATGAATTTCTTTAATGGACTACAGACGGAACTGTCTAAAGACTTTAATTTGTGCGAGCAGTGATGAGAGAATGAAACAATTGTAAGTCCATTCTTTTTAGCATAGTTAAAAGCTTCAATAGAGTGGTGAGGGTTACGGTTGTCAAGTAGCAGCGGGATAGGACTCTCTTTGGAACATCTTGTGTGTCGCAGTAAGCCTTCTGAGAACTCCAGAAAGTGTTCTTCTATCACCCAACCAGATTTGTTGGCTGTCTCCTTGCTGTGTACCGGACTTTTGGAAATGAAATTATCTCGATAATGTACACATGGGAAAATAAAAGAGTGTGGAGTCGCATTTTCTGTAACAGAGACAGCAATGGCCATTGCGGCAAATGTTCATCTTTAGGCTGAAGTTATTGCTCCTACCTACTTGAATCTACTGCGATCCACTATTCTATCTGGTTTCTCAATAGTTGTGCTTCCCGTTTTGTCCATGTTCCAAATGCCACTTGGAAGAGAAGAACCACTTGACCACTTAATTAGAATCTGAGTGAAATGACCTCAGAAAGATTTTTAAAAATCTCTTGTTATCCGATTTGTTAAAGTTCGTCGTTTAGGTATACTATTCGCTTCTGCGGAGCGAATAGACAAGGTAGCATGACTTTTCAATAAGTTGCTGCGCCATTCAAACCCTGTCTGTCGTTTATCCTCTCTGGATTGTGGTATTTTTAATTTTAAAGCCACACTGTACTGATAAGCAAATTTGCGCACGGCCTTCCGCGATAATCTATAATATATATATGCAGTTGTCTTGAGGTAATTGGCCAAATATACCTCATGTTCATCAGTAAATATGTGCCTATTTTTACACAGCCGACATGTAATGATGGTTTGGGAGTTCCGCCTGTCAGTTCTTGTGGTCTGGGGCACGATAGTCCAGTGGTTAGCGCGAGTAAATTGCACGCGGGATTCGATTCCCGCCACTGCCAAAAACTACCGCAGTGTTCACGTGGAGTACGATCAGGTTAAACATGTTGATCCGTAAGTCTTTCTGAGAGGTTGGTGGTAAGGGGAAGGAGGGTATGGTGTCTGTAGATGCCTTCCCAACTGGATTCCGGTCAAAATTGGGTGGCACTTCTCGGCCCTCCAAACAGAAACCTTATACCTTTCTGGTAATTCGGAGGGTCTGGGTCGAAGAAGAAAAAAATTCCTATGGTCTAGTCATTTCGCAGTACCGTGCGAGTGTCTTATATAAAAGTTTATATCAAAATCCTTTTCTATCACTCGGTAGACCTTTGCTCTTTATCTAATATCCTCGTAGCGCAAAGTATGATATCTGACGGTGTTTAACCTTTCTCAGTCTTCCTTTTGCACTGTCGCATATCTTAAGAAGTGAAATTACGTTTTGTAATAAACATTCGCAAATGTTACAAATAACAATCCCACCGAAGTCAGTAAAATATTTAAAGAAATAAATTTCAACGTCAGGAAACTAGTTTTTTTTATGTTTCGATATATACCTACAGAATGACTCGACCACCTTTTTCGTAGATTCATATTCATATATCTCCATTTGTTTCGTTATGCTGGATTAAAATAAACGTCTTTTCTTTTCACTTTACTTGAATGTACTAATTGCTACATAAATATATAGAAAATGTTCAACAAATACAAAAGAATCTATACTAAGGGGCAAGTTGTCACATGTGACAATATGCTCACCCCTTTTTGGACAACTAGCTCCAATGATCCGTAAATGAAATATGCTAAGCGTGACAACCGACGTTTTGTTCATAAAAAGATCACGACAGCGCTAAAAAGTAGACGATAAATCACTCCATAATAAAAATATTTAACCACATTTGTCAATAAAATCATCTTGATGATATAAAATAAAAACAGAAACGGGGGGGAACAAACCTCACCTAGGTGGAATTTTGAAAAATTGTCCGTAAACTACACTCGAGTTTCAGAAATAGATGAATCCTACGTGATATTGTTCCACTTCATTGTCGCACAGACTGTTGCAGTGTGGACCACGTTCGTCAGCTATCGACGGAAAAATAGAGCGTGTGACAAACAGCCCCGGTCTCCCCTACACAACACAAAATGTATGGATAAAAGCCTGTAAAGTGTTCTTAGAAAGCAAAATTTCATTTCGAGCACACTATGTGTTATAGTTCCACTCCCTATGTCAGTGAAATGAAACCAGTAAATATTATTAATTGTAAATAATTAATAATTTACTGCAATTTAAAAACAAAATCTCGGATCATTTATCATATTTTACGATGTATACATTATTTTGAGATAGGTATCATTTCTTTTATTGGTGTTTAAAGCGAGAAAATTTTAAGAATAAAAATAATTCGTTCTTTTTCTATGGGAGTGCCTCAACATTGAAAAATGGTTCTCCCTAGCAATACAAGCGGGAGGATGGGATGGGGGGGGGGGGGAAATTGGCGCAAAGCAATTCAGAAATGGGTTAGCATCTCCCTTCATTTATTTACACAGAAAACATGTTATACATTGAACATGTTATACATTATTCTATACAGAGTGTTCGCAAACTGTTTTGACAAAATAAGAGGGGTGGTAGTACCCATCAAGGCGAACAATATTTACTATGGAATCTAGGGTCGCATTCCACGTTGAGTGTTAAAAAAGGGTAAAGTTAAAGTTGAACTTTCAACAGTGAAAATAAGGAGAATTAACGTAATCAGAAGTTGTACAATCCCATTTGTTTACACCAGAGAAAGACTCAAAGTAGATGTTCAAAGTGACGGCCAAGGGTGCCGTTGCACAATTTACACCGGCGAATGAACGACTGGCGCACCCTCTCAAAGAAACCTGGTGCCGTGTTTATCCTGTCCGCTGCAACAACGATTCTTGCCACGAGATTTTCTACTGAATCCACAGGTGTTGATGAGACCCAGACCGTCCGACCAACTAGAAAGGTTTAAGGTAACTGTTTGGACGGCCGGGAATCCACAGGTGTGTCGTACACCAGTGATTTTATGTGCCCCCAGAAGGAGAAGTCCAGTGGGTTGAGGTCTCGTGACAGTGGAAGCCAAGCCACAGGTCCACTACGTCCAATCCACCGTCCGAGATATGTAGCATTCAAGAAGTGTCGGATCGCACCGGAAAAGTGTGCTGGGCTCCATCGTACAACAACCACATGGCTTTCTGTGTGGTGAGTGAAACACCTTGCAATAAACCGGACAGCACTTGTTCCAGGAAGACACAGGACGCTGCGTCGGTCAAACGTTCAAGCAACAGATAAGGGCTAACCAGCCAATCACCTAGGATGCCTGCCTAGATGTTCAATGCAAATCTCTGCTGGTGTTCACGAGGGGTAGTGACGTGGGGATTGCTATCAGCCCAGACGTGTGCATTGCGAGAGTTGAAACTGCCTTCTCGGGTAAACGAGACCTCATCACTGAATAACAGTAAGTCAGGGAACTGCGGATCGTTAATTATTACCTGGAGCACCTACCTCACAAACTCTATAGCCGGTGGGGATAGTCATCTGCGTTTAAAGATTGAATCTTTTGCACGTGGAAGGGTTGCATGCGTGCCTCGTGTACAACATTCCACACCGAATTCTGACACACACCAATGTCGGGGGCGCGGTAGCCCATTGTTTAGCGCGCTGGAGTTGCACTCGGTAGGCCCGGGTTCGATTCCAGCCACTGCCAAAACTGCCGCCGTGTTCATGCGGAGTACGATCACGTTAAACATGTGGGTCCGAAGGTCCTTCCGAGAGGTTGGTGGTAGGGGAAGGAGGGTACGGTCCCTGTGGATGCCTCCCCCACTGGGTTCCGGTCTAAATTGGGTGGCACTTCCCGACCGTCCAAACAGTTACCTTACACCTTTCTGGTAGGTCGGACGGTCTGGGTTTCAACAACAACAACACACCAATGTCGGCTGCAACCGCTCTCATGTTTGTGGAAGGAGCTGCTGCAAATCTCTTCAAGACACGCTCTTCCATTTCCGACGTCCGCATACTTCGCACACGTTCCATATCGCTCTTCGAGATAGCGAACGAGCCGGTTTCACTCAGTCTTCTATCAACACTGGCGTAAGGTAGGATGGTTTGGTACATGACGCATCGCAAATCGTTCCTGGAACAATCTTTGTACCTCGCGTCCATTCCCATTTGCTTGACCGTACATTAGATGCATATTTGCCAATTCCTCACACGTGTAATCCGCCACGGCTTTCCCGAAGTCGTTTCGGACGTTGTTATCCCGGTATTAAACTGAAGCATTGAGGATGTGCCAATTTTAAAGATTAACGTTTGCTTTGACTGGCTGTCAGCCGAAACTTGATTAGCTAATCAGCTGCAACTGTCGCTGTTGCTTCTTGTCATTGGAAATTTGCATACAGTATATGCTTGACTTTGATGTTCTGGAGATGTGATACCTCTCCGGCACGACAGCTATGTCGTCCGAAGTTGCGACTTATGCTTGTTGGACGTGTTTCAACGTTACTCTTTTCTGACACCCAGAGTGGAACGCGACCCTAGGTTCCATAATAAATATTGTTCGTTTTGATGGGTACTATCATTCCTCTTATTTTGTTCAACAATTTACGAACACCTTGTATATTTATTACGAATAATACACTGCTCACAACTGAAATCGCAACACCATAAAATTGTAGGTGTAGCTATATGTAAATCGGGCAATGGAAACAGCAAGGCGAGATATGCAAATGATAGTTTCTTTACGCATAGTGACGTAACACCTTGCCGAGCAGCATAAAAGCGTCAGGTCAAGAAGGATCGATATCACAGCTTAATTGTAGCGTCATTGGATTCAGGTTGTAAAATTCATCACAGTACGGCAGGAGTACGTCGATGTACCGCATACGTTCAGTTGTCGTCTACGGAATGGCACCAAATCATTGTTTTACGTGAGGGTGGATTGAACCTTCGAAGGATCACTGAACTATTGGGTCGTGATGTGAGCCCAGTTCAACGGTGTTTGTTACGGTTCGTGAGAGACAACGAAACGACACGAAGATCAGGTACTGGAGCTTCCAGGTGTACCACACCTCGTGAAGATCGTATGCTTCTGAGACGCGTTGCGCGGGAGCCGTTTACCACAGCAATCGTGTTAGAACAACATTTATCCCACACTACAGGTAACGTGGTTTCGTCGCAAACAATTCGAAACCGTTTGCATGATGCAGGATTCCATGGTAGACGACCTTATCGACATCTACCATTTCAACGTCTTCACCGGTTACGTCGCCTCCAGTGGTATCAAATGAGACGCAATTGGTCGACAGAATGACGAAACAATCTGTTCACGGATGAATCACGATTCTGTTTTGGCATGCCAGATTGCCGTACAAGCGTATGTTGGCACTTTCAACAATGCCACCAGGAAACTTTCTCTATCAGTCGCCACACAGACCCCCTCTCTAAGTGACACCATGGTTTGGGGTGGCCAAAAAACTAGTTTCCTGACGTTGAAATTTATTGCTTTGAATATTTTACTGACTTCGGTGGGATTGTTATTTGTAACATTTGCGAATGCTTATTACAAAACGTAATTTCAGTGCATAAGGAAGACTGAGAAAAGTTAAACACCGTCAGATATCATACTTTGCGCTACGAGGATAGTAGATAAAGAGCAAAGGTCTATAGAGGGATCGAAAAGGATTTTAATATAAACTTTTATATAAGACACTCGCACTGTACTGCGAAAAGACTAGACCACAGGAATTCTTCTTCTTCTTCGACCCAAACCATCCGAACTACCAGAAAGGTATAAGATTTCTGTTTGGACGGCCGGGAAGTGCCACCCAATTTAGACCGGAACCCAGTGGGGGAGGCATCCACAGGGACCGTGCCCTCCTTCCCCTATTACTAACCTCTCAGAAGGATTTACGGACCCACATGTTTAACGTGATCGCACTCCGCGTGAACACGGTAAAATAGTGATTTTTAAAGTTCTTTCATATTTATATTTAGTGTTGCAACCGTCCTAAAACGGCTTTATTTTTGCGTATTTTCTGTGCATTTATATTCAGCGCCAACGCAATTACAATATTTTTCTTAGTTTAAATAATCATCAAACTTTGATTATCTCTACAGCGAAGCCTAATTTTAATGGATTCAAAAAGTAAACAAGTGCTTGTGAAGATGGTTTGTATTCAAGCAAAATTATTTAGCTCTGGGGTCTGGAATGTAAACGATATCACTAAAATATTCATTTCTTTTACATAGAGAAACAGACGATTTATATTTTGATGACGTCATTGGAATAAAGTTCATTTTTTTTTCGATGAAGTTTTAAGTTTTCAAGGAAAATAAATTATCGTATTTCTGTGATAATAAAAAAAATATCACGGCTGAATGTATCGCATTTTACATTTAAGTTGGAAAGTGTTTTATAACCAATGCTTTATGCATGATTGATCTTTTTTGTTTAATTTCGATATAGTTTACGAGATATTTTACTTTTAAGCACTATCTATGCACCGCAAAATCTATAGCATACAAAAATATGGAATGTGGAACATTTATAGAGAAATAATAGGGTTATACGATGAAATAAACCGGTCACCGATTTAAACTTTAGTTTGGCTTGAAATAGCCCGCGAAGCGAGCTCTGCGAGAGCAACGAGTAGGAGGCGAAGCGATTTACGGAGTTGGCGAAGAGTAGCGAGGAGGAGGCAAAGCATCTTAGTTATTAAAATAAATGTTACTAAATTATTTTAATAGACACTGTCTACCTTATCTTCCTTGACGCTTCGCCACTGAACATATAGTCTATACAAATATAATTGATAATTTATATTGATAATCTATATAAAAAAATTGAAATTCTGTCTGTGGGTTTGTTGGTGTGCGTGTTTGTCCTATATCACTTATGAATGGCTGCTTCGAATTTGATGAAATTTTCGGGGTAGGTGTCCAATAGCTCCACTTAAAATTTAGTTTATGGTTCTAGTTTCTAGTATCAGGGGTTATCGAGATATTAATAAAAATGGACTGCTAAACATTCCATAGATATAGAATTATGCAAACGATATTTATTCCGCAAAATTATTTGAAAGAAAAGAATGATATCATGTTACAACGAAATTAAACCCAATAAGTTTATACAACAGACTTATTTAGAAAAAAACTGATGTGGGCAACACATGACTTTCCTTTTCTAAAGTAATGAATTTACTACTTTTACAGAAAAAAAAAAGGTTTTTCTTATAGTAGATACTTATATTCTTTCCAAGATATTGAATTTTGGACAATTAGTTGTCAATTTCATTGATTTAGCGTTATTTTTATCTATTTGGCGAGATTTTAGTTAATTTGGCAACATTTCAAAAAGTCGCCAATTTGGCGACATTCCGCCAAAATCGTCGCCAAAGTCTCGCCAATCATTATGGACGAAGAAATAAGTTATTCTTACAGCAGATAAATGACTATTGGCGATCAAATGCAAAAGTATTACTCAAAGTATCTTTTTTCATGAATGGAACGAGCTAGATCCACGAGAATGGTGTCATCCAATTTATAGCATGGTATTACATATGAAAAGTGAACATGTTTCTCAATAGGAAATATTTTTTTTTATTTTATATGACTTTTTGATAATTTTTTTCAAAAATGTGTTAAATGTGTAAAAATGTTTTCTAAAATTTATGTTAATCGTTTTCTAATGAAAAATTACATAAGAAATGTTTAATTGCGTAACTTTATGAGCGGTTTTGATTTTTAGACGATTTTTTCAAAATTTCACTCGAAAATTTAGGGTGTTCTGAACATTCAATTGCGTATAAAAACAATAGACTTCCAATGTTTACGGATTTTGATTTTTGTACTAAATTTCGTTCGAATCGGTCCATTCGTTCGTCTATTATCGTCTCCGCAGACTTACTGACACACACACACACATACTCTCTCACACACACACAGACATCACTTCAGAAATGTTTGATTCGTGATCAGAGATGCTTGAAACGTGCTCTCCCGTCGAAAACTCGAATTCGAATTTTTGACTCCGTCACAATACTTTTCTTATACATTATGCATATAAGGAAAGTAAAATTATCATGTTTCTAAGGAACGGAATTGAATCCAATGAGTTTATACAGCAGGATAATTTGAAAAAATATGATGCCATGATGTTAAGTAACGGAATTAAACACAATGGGTTTATACAGCAGATGATTTTACTAAATCTATTTCGATTTAAATAATAAAGAAATGTATACAAACGAATGTTATCGGAATTGCATTTTTGACTTGATGATATCCAATTATAGTCGTTGGGTTTAAAGATTACTGGGAGTATTGATATTTTCATATTCTTACGTCATTTGTTTTATTTTGACAAATATTTTTCAAACCCATAAATTGTAGTAAGAGCATGCCATCTAATACACCGGTATAATATTCTACGAAAATATAAGTATACCTTCTAATCTACGAGAATATAAGTAGTACGGGGGAATATTTTAATACCATTTTTGAGCTTTCATTTTGGTATATATTGATTCAAATTCATATTTTCTGTAAATTCGTTCACAAACGGGGTCAGGATGTTTTATCATTTAGATCTGCCTGTGTTTATCTGAAGTTTATATAGAGAGAACCCAGATTCCTAAGATTCTTTTTAGGAACATCAGTTTAAATATTTTAATAGAATGTTTTGAATAACAATGTCATTTAGAATACTATAGCAGTTTGCGCATGATTGTGAATTTTAAGTTTCTTTATATTGTATATTCCGCACGAAGAACGGGTATACCACAAATAATAAATATATATTATTTGCGGTATACCCGTTTTGAATAACAATGTCATTTCGAATACTATAGCAGTTTGCCCATGATTGTGAATTAAGTTTCTTTAAATTTATATGCCTTATACGAAGAACGGGTATACCGCAAATAAAAAATATACATTGCACTGCAATTCAAAATCTGCTGAAAATCTTTTCGTGAACTGTATTTCCGCGCAGGCTGGTGAAAAAAAAAGATAACCTCAAAAGAATCAAAAGTTTCACTGGGTTTGCTATAAATTATCTCACATTCGGTCTGCGATATTTGATCCCTAGACAGGTATTTTTCGAAAGGGATACATACTTGAAAAATAGAGTTGTCAACTGCATGAATTTATCTGCGTATTCCGAAACTTAAAACATTTTTGTCACATTTTATTTATTGTTTTTACGATGTTTTTTTTTCTTGAAATTTTAGATGGTTAAGATTTATTTTATTCCATGTTCTGGAAAAGGAAATATAAGTCCAATACATTATTTCCTCCAAATGATTAACAATTTTCGATATTGTGGGAAACTGTAGCACACACTAGAATTTCCTCCTAACTCTCTCTCGATAATCATGGACAGTGGCTAGGCGTGATAAAATAATTAGGGGAGACATAAAACCGGGGAACAAAATTAGCAAATAAATTAGGAAATTTCATTCTTTATAGGGTAATTTCGGGATAGTTGTCGCATCCGGTATAAATTGCGCGCCCCCTTCCTAGTTCTGAAACTTGCTGTAAGATGGTAATGCAGTAAACACAAATGGGGTGTGCCATTTAGTGTTTCAAATGTATTTCATAAAAGTATTGTGTTCCTGTGCCTTTTTTCTCCTGAGATTGACAAATAAATAAAATTAGCTGTAGAATTTATCATAATTTTTTTTGTGTGTGTGTGCTACCACAAATTGTGCATTATAGCTAAAATTCTAGAAATGTCTGTGGATTCCTTGTCTGAGCGATGCATAGTCTTCGTGTAGAGTGTTCTGATTGTGATCTGGCCATGTTTAAAGGAGACCGTGAGGTGCTGCATCTCTCCCCTAGAAATGGGTACACTCAAAAGTTATTTGAAAAATAAGAAATATTCTCATAATTATGTTATTAAGTCGATTTTCATCCTACTCCGTTGTTCATTAATGTATGTGTTAGTTGGATTCTTAAAGTGAGTTAAGAAAGCAAACATTTTTCGAATTTAGTCAAATTTTTATATTTTACAAAATTGCAATTTCACTGTTTCTATCTTTTTTTAATACTTAAATATACATATTTTTTGAAGAGAAATATTTTTTGCGTCTATTAAAATTCATCTTGTTAAGCGCAGGCAGTCTCCCTTATGGGTGCGACGAAAAACCCAACACTCATCCGGGAGAGATACCTCAAAGCACGGGTTTACAAAATAAATAATAATTGCCTATTAAGTATTTTATAAATTATTTTATAGAAATACGTATATTTTTTAAATATAAATAAATTATTATGAATGCACAAGTTTCTTGTTTGTGCACCATGGATCTCAGAATACTGATTTAAAAAATCTGATGTGGGAAGCCCATGACTTTCCTTATATAATGCAATGAATTTACTACTTTTACAGTAAAAAATAATAGATTATTTTTATAGTAGTTATTTATATTCTTTCCAAGATATTGAATTTTCGTCAATGAGTCGTCATTTTCCATGTCGTCATCATCAATGAGTCGTCATTGATTTAGCGTCATTTTTATCCATTTGGCGAGTTCTTCGCTAATTTAGCAACATTTAAAAAAGTCGCCAAGTTGGCGGCATTTTACCCAATTCTTCGCCAAAATATCGCCAAGCGTTATGGACGAAGAAATAAGTTATTCTTACAGCATATAAATGACTATTGGCGTTCAAATACAAAAGTATTACTCAAAGAATCTTTTTTCATGAATGGAACGAGCTAGAACCATGAGAATGATGTCACCCAATTTATCGCAGGGTATTACATATGAAAAGTGAACATATTTCTCAATAGGAAATTTTTTTTTCATTTTATATGACTTTTGTGCAATATCTCGAGAACGGTTCATGTTAGCGTTCTAAAATTTAAGTCAATCGTTTTCTAATGAAAAATTACGTAAGAAATGTGTATTTGCGTAACTTTATTAGCAGTTTTGATTTATTGACGATTTTTTCAAAATTTCATTAGAAAATTTAAGGGGGGTTCTGACCACTCGATTGCGTATAAAAACAATAGACTTCTAGTGTTTACGGATTGTGATTTTTGTACCAAATTTCGTTCGAATCGGTCCATTCGTTCGTCAGTTATCGTCTCCACAGACTCACTGACACACACACACACACACAGACATCACTTCAAAAATGTCCGATTCGTGATCAGGGATGCTCGAAACGCGCTCTCCCGTCGAAAACTCGAATTCGAATTTTCGACCCCGTCACAATACCTTCCTTTTCGAGATTTTCGTTAATTTGGCAACATTTAAAAAAGTCGCCAAGTTGGCGACATTCCGTTAAATTCGTCGCCAAAATCTCGCCAAGCGTTATAGACGGAGAAATAAGTTATTCTCTCAGCAGATTGCTGTTCAAATACAAAAGTATTACTCAAAGTATCTTTTCTCATGAATGGAACGAGCTAAATCCACGAGATGATGTCACCCAATTTATCGCATGATATTACATATGAAAAGTGAACGTATTTCTCAACAGTTAATATTTTTTTTAATTTATGGGATTTTTTTATAAAATTATTTGAAAAATTTGCAATATCTCGAGAACGGTTCATACTAGCATTCTAAAGTTCATGTCAATTGTTTTCTAAGAAAAAGTTACATAAGGAATGTCTATTTGCGTAACTTTATTAAAGGTTTTGATTTTTTGATGATTTTTTCAAAATTTCACTCGAAAATTTAAGGAGTTCTGAACATTCGATTGTGCTTAAAAACAAGAGGTTTCCAGTATGAAAAATGATTTTTATTAACCACCTATTTGAGAAGTATAAATATTTCAATTGTTTTTCTACGTAGAACCAGCTGCATGACATGCAAAGAGAAACTTTTGTGTTCACAGATTGCAATTTTTGTACCGAATTTCATTAGAATCGCTCCATTCGTTCGTGAGATATCGTCTCCACAGACTCACATACACACATACACACTTTCACACACAGACACATACACATACAGTCATCACCTCAAAAATGTTCGATTAGTGATCACGTATGCTTGAAACGTGCTCTCCCGTCGAAAACTTGAATTCGAATTTTCGACCCCGTCACAATTCTTTCCTTATGCATTATACTATGTATATAAGGAAAGTAATAAAAACAAACGAAATCCCGTCGCACAATGGTCAGGAATAGCAATCCGAGCGAACGAAAATCAAAAATTTGTGTTCCTTATTGAACTGAAGTGATACCGTGGAAAAATGATTTTTATTAACCACCTATGTGAGAAGTATAAATATTTCAATTGTTTTCCTACGTAGAACCAGCTGCATGACATGCAAAGAGAAACTTTTGTGAGGGCGCTCGCAGATGGTCGCCAGGTACTGTTTGTAGACATCGTAATTACGCACTGATTACATGTCCTTGGTGCTTATGACTTCTATTCCCTTAACGGAACTGACAAATATAGGTAAGTAGCTGCTATTTTATGTTTAAAAAAATCTGATGTGGGCAACACATGACTTTCCTTATATAATGCAATGAATGTACTACTTTTACAGTTAAAAAAATGTTATCCTTATAGAAGATACTTATATTCTTTCCAAAATTTTGAATTTTCTTCAATGAGTCGTCATTTTCATTGATTTAGCGTCATTTTTATCCATTTGGCGAGATTTTTGTTAATTTGGCAACAATTTAAAATGTCGCCAGGTTGGCGACATTCCGCCAAATTCGCCGCCAAAATCTCGCCAAGCGTTATGGACGGAGCAATAAGTTATTCTTACATCAGATAAATAACTATTGGCGTTCAAATACAAAAGTATTACTCAAAGTATCTTTTTTTATGAATGGAACGACCTCGATCCACGAGAATGATGTCACCCAATTTATCGCCTGGAATTACATATGAAAAGTGAACATATTTCTCAATAGGACATATTTTTTTATTTTATATGACTTTTTGATAATTTTTTTGAAAAATGTGCAATATCTCGAGAACGGTTCATGTTAGCGATTTAGCGGTTTCGATTTTTTGACGATTTTTTTAAAATTTCACTCGAAAATTTAGGGGGGGTTCTGAACATTCGATTGCGTATAAAAACAATAGACTTCCAGTGTTTACGGATTGGGATTTTTGTACCAAATTTCGTTCGAATCGGTCCATTCGCTCGCTAGTTATCGTCTCCACATACCCACTGACACACACACACATACACACACATACTTTCACTCAAACACACATAGACATCACTTCAAAAATGTTTGATTCGTGATCAGGGATGCTTGAAACGTGCTTTAAAGTCGAAAACTCGAATTCGAATTTTCGACCCCGTCGCAATACTTCCCTTATACGGAAATTCCCGTATATAAGGAAAGTAATATTCAATTTATTCGCATGTGTTTTTGAGAGGGCGCACACAGATGGTCGCCTGGCACTGTTTGTTCATCGGCATTCTAATTACGCACTGTTCATGATGCTTATGACTTCTATTCTCGTAATGGAACCGAAAAAATATGCGTAAGTAGTTACTATTTTATGTTAAACCTATTCAATTTATTCGCATTTGTTTTTGTGAGGGCGCACGCAGATGGTCGCCTGGAACTGTTCATTGACATCCTAATTACGCACAGTTCAGGGTGTAATCTGTTCACATGTAATCTGTTTTTCATCAAAATGAGCAGCTACGATAAAACAAAATATTTTAAAGCTTAGACAAGAACTCCGGTTAATTGCACAGGAAGGCTTTGCACTATACTTAATCTTTACACGAAATGGCGAAGAAATTCACCAAATGTGTTGCGTGTTGCCAAGCGTTATAGACAGATAGACAGAAGGAATGGACCTAGATAAAATTTTCATGACTTTTTACTTTAGATACGAAAAAAAAAATAGCTCGGACATAGCACATATTGTTGTTCTGTAATTATGACATTCGGTTTTAAATAAATAATGAAATAAATAAGTAAATAAATAAGTACAATAGCTATATCATTAATATTTGATATTTTAATTACGTTTTACAACGTTTTTTTCGATTTTCATAAAGAATGTTTGAATAAGTGCGGATATAATTTTGATCCGTTCCTTCCGGAAATCCGTGCATCTCTATCAATTATCAATTGACTAACAATATATACACATATATACATACATATCCACAGACAAATTTTCAAATTTTTTATATGTTTATTCGCTACGTATCTAGCATACGGTAAAGTGTGGCAGATATTTATTGCTTTCCCCATACGCGTTCGTGCGTTCCTGGTGTCGATTCCTGCCAATTAGATAGACAATACTGTATAGTTTTGTAATCGACTTTTTCGTCTATCTCTTGCTGATCGTTATTATAATTTTTTAAATTATCAGCTAGGAGTGCTGAAATCATTGCATGGCCACTTTACTCCAGATAAACCTAACGTGTACACTCATGCACATTTCCTTATAAATTTATTGTTGTCCGTAAGGACTTTTTTCGAACCAAGTATATAGATTAAAAAAACGGAAGATTAATATGATGTATTAAAATGAATGACATAAGAACATACACGTATATTATTAGTTAATTAATGAATTTCCAATTACTTTATGAACATAAGCTTTTAATGACAGTTAATGAGCTCTAATGATTAAAATTTGCATAATTATGCAACAATTGTTTCAAACCGTTCGCTCTTTGTTTCTCAGTGTGGGTTCTTTTAATTCATGTGGAATGCTTCTTAAAAATTAATTATCCTGCAAGTGAGAAATAGACTTTACCTAGGTTTGAAATAAATTACTTCACATAGCCAGCAGCTGCCAAATTTGATCTCTGGACTAGTTTCCCCAATAGGGTTGTATGAGAAAAAAAACAATTGTCAGGAATGGACATTTATCTATAAATTACTGTGCCTAAAATCTTTTTTTGAGCATTCCCGAAGTTTTCTAATCATTGATGTTTAGATTATTTGATTTATTCTTTTGCTCGGCGGAGTGTAAAAGAAAAGAAATTCAAATCCGATTAAGATACAGTGCGCGAAAAAAGTATAAGGACAAGCGAAAACTCGCCAAATCTAGAAATATTTTAGACGGAAATGTATGCTCATTTCTTAAATAAAAATATTGATAAAATGAAGTTCTTTTTCACAAAATTTGTTACATTTTCCAAAAATAAATATGTATAAATTTGCTTTATAAATTTTAAACCCATATGATCTTGGAAAAAAGTATAATGATAATTGTTTTTTTGATCTAAAATTATAGTAAAATTCACATATTTGAAGGCAGAAAATAGTCATTTCAATTATAAAGACTGGGTTTCTAAACAAAATTCACGCCTGCCCCATTTCTTGACAAGTTTTATACGATGCCAAAAGGAACTCGTCTGTCTGACCTTGAAAAAGGGAAAATTCTTGGTTTTAAAGAATGTAGATTGAGTGGGTATGACATTTCGAAAAAAATTGAAAGATCTAGAACTGTAGTTTATAATTTTCTAAAATAACCTGGAACGTATGGAATGAAAAAACGAACTGGAAGACCAGGAATTCTAACGCATCGGCAGAATAAAATGGTTGTAAGAAGAGCTTGCGAGAAAAAAAAAACTGTAAATGAAGTTAGAAGAAGTTTTGACATACCATGTTCTACACGAATAGTTCAAAATGTTTTGAATAAACATTCGAATATTTGGTATGGAAAGTTAATGTCACGTCCGCCTCTTAAAAAGGAACATAGTGAACGAAGACAGGAATTTTCAAAAAAATACATTTCTCTTGGCCCAAAATGGATTGATGTAATCTTTTTGGACGAAAAGAAGTTCAATCTTGATGGGCCAGATGGTTTTCGCTATTTTTGTATAATCTGCGTAAAACCAAAGACGTTTTTTGCAAACGTCAATACAGTGGGGGTGCAGTAATGATTTGGGGCCCTTTTGAAGTAAATGGAACCACGCCTATAGTCTTTTTCAACTACAAAATGAACTTTGACAAATATGTTGATATGTTAGGCAAAAATTTGTTATATGAGGTCCCACTAATTACTTCAGGAGACTATATTTTCCAACAGGATAACACTTTCATACACGTTTCTACGACTGCACAACTCTGGTTTGAAGCTAATTCAGTAAATTTACTTGATTGGCCGGCGAGGAGTCCCGATCGCAATCCAATAGAAAATTTATGGGGCTTTCTAGCCCGAGAAGTTTATAAAACTGGCACACAATATCAGTGTAAACAGGATCTTGTGTTAGCCATCAAACAAGCTTGGAATAACATTTCCATAGACACTTTAAAAGAACTTTCAGCATCAATGACCTCTCGGCTTATTCAAGTAATTGAAAAAAAAAGGTTGTTGTCTTTATTATTAAGAGAAATATTAAGTTATTTAGAACATGCCCTTATACTTTTTTTCTATATTTTTTTTAGTGATAATCTTTAAGGTCAACTTTTGCAAAGTTCATATTTGCTGTTTTATGTGTTGTAAATGTTATTGTATAATTTCATGTTAGAGGTCAAGAATATCAAAAATTCATTTTGATGAAGTGAAAATACAGTATATTTTCATTCAATTATATGTTGGCCTTATACTTTTCAGCCACTGTACATAGAGTTTAAATTTCGACGCTGTTCTGTAATGCCGAACTCTGTGATATATCCTGAGACGGAATGCTTGAATGGTAATGGTTTTTGAATAATATTGATTGAAATGCGATGAGTATTTTTGTGCAAAGTTTTCTGATCTGGATTTTGTTTACAATTCTGATGCTATAATTCAATTTATAAGACTGTAGCAAAATTTTCTTCCATCCTTGGTACGATGGATTTAATTTTACTGGTTTCTGTGGTGTTCAGTTCAGTGACCTCTTTTAGAATTTTCTTTAATAACTTCACGTTAGTGTTCTTAACTCTTTCGTTCAACACTTTTTATGGGCTAGTTCTCGGCTCCTAGAGCACCTAGAGAGTTGAAACTCAGCAACAATTTCATCTCGGTGATTATTTTCACCTGTCAAATTTTAATGTCACTCCGTTACGTCGTTACGCATTTTACGTACGTCAACTTCCCATTATTAACTCACCGATCAGGTAGAGATCTATAATTCACACAATTTCATCTCGCTGAGCATTTTCATCTGTCAAATTTTCAGCTATTATAAGGCTCCTCTATATACGAGCTGACTTATCACGCATATTGAAACCCATCGCAGCTGGAAGCGCAGTCCATTAGCATTAGCTCTATTCGTATTTTCGCTTTAAGAAGTATAATTGAAATAATTATGGATGGTTGTTCTGGACCAAACTGCTTCATTCATTCAAGAAAGGGTTTTAGGCTATTTCGCTTTCCTAGAAACGAAGAAAGAAGAAAGCAGTGGCTAATAAATAATTGGATACCCGGTAATTTAGTATACTTGTGCGAGCTTTATTTTAAAATTTCCGTAACTGTAGTATGGAACCCTATGGGCTTCAATATGCTTGATAAGTCAGCCTGTAGTAGAGGAGCTCTATGCTATTACGTTGCGTCATTACGTATTTTACGTACGTCACCTTCCACGGATTCATGCTCGGCTCCCAGAGCACCCACGCAGAGAGCTGAAACTCGGCACTCATTTTCCTTTCGCCGAAAATTTTTATCTAATAAATTTTCATATCGTTAATGTACGTCGTTACGTATTTTACGTTGATTCACTTTTATGGGTTTACTCTCGGCTCGGCTCTCAGTGCAGGTAGAGAGCTGAAACTCGATACATAATTTCATCTTGTGGAACATTTTGGTCTAAAAAATTTTCTTGTGTGTACGTTATATTTGCATTATATGTAAGTTATGACTAAATTTTTGCCCTTTGCATACATTTCTTTACAAATAACATTTCAGTATCTTCTAATGCTAATGTCCTCCTGGTTCTAAAATGCAGATCCATGTATAATACTGCATAAGTATGAACATAATTACTTAAATGGAATGAAAACTATAAAGTAAATTAACTAAAGGGTGATTCAACTCGACTTTTTCATACTAGAATCCATTTTTAAATACCTTGTGATTTTTTTTTCTTTTTGCAAATTTTGCTAGAAAATTTTTAAAAAATCTCTATTGTTGATACAAATGATAACAATTACAGTAAGTTATACTTCAGTTTAAAGGGCTTGAGAAAAGTATTTCCATTGATACCAAGTTTGACAATGTAGCCCCAGAAGAATAACTTGATCCCCCCCCCCCCCCTCCTCCCATCGAGAGGAGGTAATGATGTCACGGACACAAAATTTGTATTGCTGCTAATTTTCACTACACTGATTGAAACTTATGTTTTGTGATCATTAAACGATAATTAATCCATTTTACGCATAACTATGTCAAGTTTTGTCCTATGCTGCCATGTTAAGAAACCGTAAAATATCGAATAAGTTACGAAGTTGTCACTTGAATAGTTCAAGAAGCGAGATAACGATCAGGGGCTAGATTCTACCCAAACGATCCAAATTCTCCTTTCCGCCGGAAATGAAGATTTTGTCAGTTGCCTAAAGAGTGCGCTGCTATCAAGTCAAGTCGAAAGCATTCACAAGACGAGAATGATATACGTGTAAGTTGAATAACAGTGCACTACAATTTAATTTAGAAAAAATGGGACAATTGACTTATTAATGAAGAAAAAATAAAAGCAATTTTGAATAAGATAATTTGGAATAGAATAAAATTTATAATACTAAATTGAAGATAAAATTTAAATGATTAAAAGTAAAATAATTAAAAAATATATTTAATGATTTATAAAAATGTTAATTTTTAAATAATAAAATAAAAGTGTTGTGATGTGTCACAACAGAACTATTTGCAGCTTTTACATATAGAGAGCCAGGCGATTTATATTTCAATGGAGTCATTTGAATAAAGTTAATTTTTTTCGATGACATTTTAAGTTTTCAAATGTAATAAATTATTGTAGTATTGTAATAATTTTAAGAATATTACCGCTGAATGTATCGCATTTTAGTGATGTTTAAATAGAAATTGCATTGCAGTTGGAAACTGTTTAATAATCAATACTTTATGCATGATTGATATTTCTTCTTTAAATTTGTTCTAAGCGGGTGTTTGTTAAAGCATTTCACATAATTTGCTTTGAGTTCCGGTATACATTTAATCAGAGTTTTACATTTTAAATCGAGGGGACAGTCGTGTTGTTCTATTAAAAAATAAATTTATTGATATATATTGCATTTATTGTTATAATCAATAACATAAATGCAAGATTAGAGTCCATTAAACATTCTGGAAAACCGGACTCGTTTGACAAGAAAAAAATTTCCATACTATTCAAAGTAAAAATTAATCGTCTGTCTAAAACGGAGTATCGTTTACAAAAATACGACAACGTTCTACCATTTTAAAGAAATCTATATAAATAAAATTGAAAATCTGTCTGTCTGTCTGTCTGTCTGTCTGTCTGTTTGTCCCATCATCACGAGAGAAAGGCTGAACCGAATTTCATGAAATTTGGTGGGTAGCCTAGAAATAGCCCCACTTAAAATTTAGTCTGTGTTTTGCGTTTCTACGACCAGTGGTTCTCGAGATATTAGTAAAAAACGAAATTTTCGTTTGTCTCATCATCACGGAGAAACAGCTGAACCGAATTTAATGAAATTTTGTGGATAGCCTTGATATAGCCCCCCATAAATTTAGTCCAAGTTTTGAGTTTCTAAGACCAGGGGTTGTCGAGATATTAATGAAAAACGGAACTTTTTCCCATGAGTTATACTCTCCAACTCCGTGGTTTATTCAAACGGAAAGGATAAAAATCGTTTGTTTAAAACGTCAAAGGGAATTAAAACTTTATTTTTGAGTTTGATGCAGGATTTTTGCATTAAATAGCCACTATCTGAAAGCATGAATTGTATGAAACATGAATTTAAATGGAAAAATCTACCTCCATGTTTTATATTTCACAAGCTTTTACTCAACGACTAGAATTGATGAATTGACTAGATTGACTAGAAAGCATGAATTGTATGAAACATGAATTTAAATGGAAAAATCTACCTCCATGTTTTATATTTCACAAGCTTTTACTCAACGACTAGAAGTATAAAGAAATTAAAAAGGCTATTTAATTTCGCATTTTATGAGGAAGATTCTATCTTATATCATGTTGCTCGACAAAGGAATGGAATTAAATGTGTTTGTTAATGATTATTATTATTTTTTCGATTTGAATAATAAATAAATGGATATTAAAATATATCTTATAAATGAACGGTTGGATTTTTTTTTAATTATATTAATTGCGAGCTGCATACATCACTTTCATGTATTTTAGCAAAGTGGTTTTAAGCTTATATATTGTGTTTAGCTAATAAACTTATACTCTCTCTATTTACCCAATAAATTCATTTATCCAATTGTTTAAACAGAAAAAGAGTAGAATGGGTATATTTTCTAATAATATTTTAGTTTTTCACTTAGTATATACAAACTGGATCACGATATTTTATTCTGATCTGCGAATTTAGAGCTACGAATTTGGCTGGATATCGCTAACTTGGTAACTTTTCTTAAACTTTACCAAATTAGTGGAAATGTCTCCAAATTGATAAAAGTGACGCAAATCAATGAAATTAAATTTGTTTTGTTAAAAGAAAGTACTGAAATGGTGTTTCGTTAGCATTTGTCTGTCAGTCCAACCGCCCTACTTAGTAACCCATTTAGTGAATTTTTAAAATGTCACCAAATTGATAAAAATATTTATAAATCCATAAAAATATTTTGAAATTGATAAATTGCCATAAATAAACGAAATTGTGTTTTTTTAGAGGATAATATTTTGATGATGGTTCGTCAATTTATCGCCAAGTGGGACTGTCAGTTCTACAGTCCCACTTGGCGATAAATTTGGCGATTTTTTAGAATGTCGCCAAACCTTCATTAGAGATATTCAGACGATATTTTGACCACCTATTTATTTGAAGCAAATCATAACATGTCGCTTAACAACGGATTTAAATTTAACGTGTTTATGAGGAAGAAGATTTTATTAAATCTTTTCCGATTTTAATGATGAAGATATGTATATAAAATAAATTTCATTGCCATCGTATTTTTGACTGGATAATATCAATTACGATCTTCATGTTTAAACATTATTATTATTGATGTTTTCGGGGATTATTGATTCAGAGATTATTGATATTTTCAATTTCTTATGGCATTGTTTTATTGAGGCAAAAATTGTTGAAACTCATATATTGTACGTTGCACGAGTAATCTACAAATGCACGGGTATATCTTCTAATGTAAGAGAATATCAGTAGTACATGTATATTGGCATATATTGGAATCAAGCCTTCCGGTATGAAGATCACGGGGATTATTGATATTTTTAATTTATTAAGTAATCTGTTATATATTTGCAAACATTTTTCAAACTAAATATTATAATACGGGTAATCTTTTACTAATACTAGGACATATCTTCTAATCTATGACATTATAAGTAGTACGGGTTTATCTTTCCATATAATTTTAGCACTTTCATTTGGGCACATATTGGAAATAATTACTGCCTACTGGTTTAAAGATTATGGATTTATTGATATTTTCAATGTATACATGTAATGTCATAATACAGGTTATATCTTCTAATATTCGCGTATATAAGTAGTACGGGTCCCATACAATACGCTATTATTTTGCATATATTGATTCAATTCCATACTTTTTATAAATTTGCTTGCAAAAAAGGCCAGGATATTTTATTCTTCAGATCTACCTGTGAAGATAATTTTGTATAGTGAGAACAGAGATCCTGAGGTTTCTTTTTAGGAGCATTGTATTAAATATTTTAACAGAATATTTTGATTAAGCATGTCATTTAGTATACTATAGGAATTTGCACATGATTGTGAATTTTAAGTTTATTTATATTATATACTCCGTACGAAGAACGGGTATGCTGCTAGTAGTAAATAAGATAATTTTAAATGATATAGGTCTTACACAGTTCGCATTTGTATCCAAACAACATCTCCATTTATGACATTTAGCTAAATAATAAGTTCCCGATAGATTTAAAGAAATATCATTTTATTTCAAAGATTTGCTGCGTTATCTGTTAATTTAATTTCCCGGCAACAAGTCTAATTTTCAGCTTCCTGTAACTAGCTTCCCAGCCGTTATATTTAAAAGGATTTAGATACATATGAAATGTGAAAAACAGAAACATTCTATAAATTTAATTTACCATGCTATAATGCCGATTAAAGACAATTCGCTTTTTATAAAGTATATTCCCATAAGGTACTGAAATTCTAAACCGGCAACTTAATTTTATGAAATTGCAAAGCTGGATCAAGAAAGAAATTGAAATGCACTTAATAAATTGCCCAGTTATTTTTAATGTACGTTGTACATTTAATGTTCATCTTCGTGAATGATTATAATATCACTTTTTTTACTTTCCCTGCAATACATGGTAATGTATAGGGAAAGTATTGGAATTATGCGGAAAATCGCAACTCGAGTTTTCGACGGATCTACGTGTTTCAAGACTTCTAGAATAAGAAAAAACTATTTTAGCGTGAAGTCTGTGTGTGTGCCTGCGTGTCTGTGTGTCTGTCTGTTCAGATTTTGCATCCACTCTAACTAAAAAACTAATTGACCGAATTTTATAAAATTTGGTAGGTAAGTCACTTGTGGGCGAATCTGGTGCTGATTAGTTTTGGGTACGATTCGGGATAAAAGAACCCGCCGTTATTTTGCGAAATGGCCCACAAAAGCCTTTATCCACTCTAAAGCTGAAAAACTAATGGACCGAATTTCACAAAATTCGGCAGATAATTCTTTTGCGGGTTAACCTGGTGCTGATTAAATTTTGGTACGTTTCGGAAAAAATAACCTGCCTTTTTTATCAACATGGCCCGCAAAAATCGTCAAAAACTAAAATAAGAAACTACGTATGTTCAAATATATCCATTAAATGCTTGTTTTATACGTAATTTTTAACGATGAAAGGAATAAGACCAAACCCATTACACTCTAGGTCTAGCCGTTCTCGAGATATTTTAGTTTTTCGTCTTTTCTTCACGCCACCTTTGAAAATAAGCCCAGTTACCAAAATAAGAACGAAAATTGAATTCAAAGGAATTAAATTTGATTAAAATAAAGATAACGTGGATATAAATCTGCGAAAAAAGTCATGTGCTGCCCACATCAGATTTTTTTATTTAAGTTTCTCAGCAATAATAACAATAGCATGTGAGGATGATTTTGTAGCAAAGGAAAACAATTAATTTTTTTATGTTATTTGATAAGATAAATTAAACAATGTCAACCAAATTTAAATGCCACCACGTACATTTTTTACCTATTTGTGATTTTAGGAATTTCTTAAATTTGGTATGTGGTTTTGTTACCGTGAGTGTTTAAATAAATTTCGTGAAAATGTAGAGATGCATTGTTCTAATAAGGGACCTTTAATGTTGTATTCCCAAATGGACCAATACATTATTTACATTAATCTTTTTCAATGTATAGAAATTATAAATATAAATTCCAAAAATACAATTTACATTTGAGGAATGATCATTTGTGATCCTTACGCATTGTACATAATTTTTTCACTGTGAAATAATAAGTAAATTCATTTGCATTATATGTAGAAAGTCCCATATCAGATTTTTTTTTTAATTTCGATTTAATGATAGCATAATTTTGCTTTGAAATAATTTCACTGTAACACGCCTTATTGTAGCACTTAAGAATATGAGCATTTTAACTTTAGTTACCTGGTTTTAAAATTTATTCCACATAAAATTTATCATATAATATAAAGAATGACAGTTAGAACTGTCATTGAAGCAAGCTTCAAAAATTTTATTTTCATTTACATATGATATTCTATGCAGCTTTGTTAATTTAAATATCTCGTATAAATATTTAAAAAAAACTTCAGAAGATATATAAATGTTCCTTGTTCATTTTGGAAAGTTTCTATCATCGTAATTCAAAAAATCATGTAAATCTTACAATTTCCTTTTTACAGAGACGGACTTGTATAACTTCAATTACACGATAAAATAAACGATGGAAAAAGCTGTCGTACGTCTAGAATAATCAAAAGAAATGAAGATTGAATGATTGCTCCAAGAATAACATGAGATAAACTTTCCAGGAAGATTTTTTCTTTCAAATATTATATCTCTATAATCTAATTTCATTTTTCATATTTTCTCAAAGTGAACGGATTCGATGTCCTTCCATTTTAAAGATTCAATTTAAATCATTCATTTTTCTGTGTTTTTCTTTCCGAATTTTCATAAAATGCGCACTTTAAGAAAAGTGTTAATATATGTTCATATCTAACAATTTTGTACATACCATGCTAATAGTTATAGTTAGTTTTATGAATAACTTCCTGAAGGAAATTGTTTCTGTCGTTTAGACATTTTCCGTTTGTCCGGTATAGTCTTTCGTTCATTTGAGATTTCAGGCTTAGACTTTTACCAGACGTTCGCACTGAAGAAGGAAATCAAAAGATTTCCAGAGCGCACATCTGCTTAATTACCTTTATTTGCGCGCTGCATTTTACGTTGTGATCTGGTTCATTATGTAAATAACTCTCCTAAATGACCTTACAACCATTTCCTTTTTTCAGTTGCTTGGTTGTATAACTTCTGATGTGTATTACTGGAACGCTAAGGGTATAATGGTAGTTTTTCAGAATTTTATTTAGGATCACCTAGCTGCATGCACATATTTTTATTTTTGACTCAAACAAACAACATAATTACTTTTCCTGCAATACATGGTAATAGGGAAAATATAGGAATCATGCCGAAAATCTCAACTCGAGTTTTCGATGGATCTACACGTTTCGAAACCTCTAGAATACGAAAAAACTATTTTTAGCGTGACGTCTGTGCCTGTGTCTGTGCGTGCAGATTTTGTATCCACTCTAACTAAAAAACTAATGGACCAAATTTCATAAAATTTGGTAGTTAAGTCACTTGTGGGTGAATCTAGTGCTGATTAGTTTTGAGAATGATTCGGAATAAAATAATCCACATTTTCTTGCGAAATGGCCCGCAAAAGCTTGTATCCACTATAGCTGAAAAACTAATGGACCGAATTTCACTAAATTCGGTAGATAAGTCACTTGTGGGACACCCTGGTGCTGATTAGATTTTGGTATGATTCGGAAAAAAAATAACCTGCCTTATTTTGCAAAATGGCTCACAAAAATCGCCAAAATCTAAAATAAAAAACTACGTGTGCTCAAATATACCCATTAAATGCTTGTTTGATACGTAATTTTTAACGAAGAAAAGAATAAGACCAACCCCATTACACTAGGACTAACTGTTCTCGAGATATTTTAGTTTTTCGTTATTTCTCTACGCCACCTTTGAAAATAAGTCCAGTTATTAAATGAGAACGAAAATTGAATTAAAAGTAAATTAAATTTAATTAAAATAAGGAGAACGTGTTTATAAATCTGTAGGGAAAGTCATGTGCTGCCCATATCAGTTTTTTTCTATTGTGAGTAATTTGCTCACGCTGTTATCGTTTGCCGAAAAGCAGCAAGCATATATACACATATTCGACGATTTGTATTTGCTTACTTTTTTCGTTTTTAATAAAGCAAGAAATGACGTTATTTAAAATATTTTATTTACACTAATAACACAGTATACACATTTTTGTTACTTTCACCAGAGTAAACCTTCCATGTGTTAATCGAAGACTTTCCGTAAGCGTACAGTTAGATTAAATCAACACATAACCACACAGTTTCCTCCATTATTCTCTGGTCACTTGAGGAAGAGAATATCGAAACCGATTTAATGAATAATTTTCAGTCGTTTTACTAAGGTAAAAAGTACTATATAAAAACTATACTCAAATTATTCATTATTATCCTTATATACATAATGTATAAGGAAAGTATTACGACAGGGTCGAAAATTCGATTTCGAGTTTTCGACGGGAGAGCCCGTTTCAAGCATCCCTGATCAGGAATCAAACATTTTTGAAGTGGTGTCTGTGTGTGTGTGTGTGTGTGTGCGTGTGTGAGTGTGCGCGCGTGTGTGTGTGTGTGTGTGTGTGTGTCAGTGAGCTGTGGAGACGATAACTGACGAATACATGGGCCGATTCGAACGAAATTTGGTACAAAAATCGCAATCCGTAAACACTGGAAGTCTATTGTTTTCAAACGTAATCGAATGTTCAGAACCCCCATAAATTTTCGAGTGAAATTTTGAAAAAATCGTTAAAAAAATCAAAACCGCTAATAAAGTTACGCAAATAGATATTTATTATGTAATTTTTCATTAGAACACGATTAACATACATTTTAGAACGCTAACGTGAGCCGTTCTCGAGATATTGCACATTATCAAAAAGGCATATAAAATAAAAAAAAAATATATTTCCTATTGAGAAACATGTTCACTTTGCATATGTAATACCATGCGATAAATTGGGTGACATCATTCTCGTGGATCTAGCTCATTCCATTCATGAGAAAGGATACTTTGAGTAATACTTTTGTATTTGAACACCAATAGTCATTTATCCGCTGTAAGAATAACTAAATTCTCCGTCTATAACGCTTTGCGAGATTTTGGCGACAAATTTAGCGGAATGTCGCCAACTTGGCGACATTATTAAATGTTGCTAAATTAACGAAAATCTCGCCAAGAGGATAAATAAAGCTAAATCAATGAAAATGACGACTAATTCAAGAAAATTCAATATCTTTGAAAGAATATAAGTATCTACTATAAGAATAACATTTTTTTAAACTGTAAAAGTAGTAAATTCATTGCATTATATAAGGAAAGTCATGTGTGGCCCACATCAGATTTTTTTACAATGGTTTTGTTGCAACACGACTATGTTTAGTACTTAGGAACAGTGGCGATAGGTGAGGAGAGGGATAGAGACAGTTTCTACACAAATAATTTATAGCCAATGAAAATTTAGTTTAATTATATATTATTCGAAATAAATGTATAAAATGTTTTCAGTGTAAATGAAACAAAAAAGATCAATTATGCATAAAGCATTAATTAAGGAATATTTTCCAACTGGAATGAAATTTTGTTTAAACATCTCTGAAATATGATACATTAAGATGTGATATATTTTAAATTACAGTACTTCAATAACTTAATATATTTGAAAACTTCATCGAAAAAGTTAACTTTATTGAAATGACGCCATCAACAAATAAATCGTCTGGCTCTCTATGTAAAAGCAATGAATGTTTCATTCATATCACTTTTTTACAAACTCTAGAGCTAAACACTTTTGCTTGAAAAAAAATTCAGCAATTCTTATACAACTCATCTCACAGTCACTTGTTTACATTCTACATCCATTAAAATTAGGCTTCGTTGTAGAAATAATCAAAGTTTTGTGATCATTTAAACTCAAGCATTGTATTTGAGTTGACGCAGAATAATGATGCACAGAAAAAGCGTAAAAATAAAGCGGTTTTAGGACGGATACAACACTAAAAAATCTGATGTGGGCAACGCATGACTTTCCTTATGTAATGCAATGAATTTACTACTTTTACAGTAAAAAAATGGGTTTTTCTTATAGTAGATACTTATATTCTTTCCAAGATATTGAATTTTCGACAATTAGTCGTCATTTTCATTGATTTAGCGTCATTTTAATCCATTTGGCGAGATTTTCGTTAATTTGGCAGCATTTCAAAAAGTCCGCAAGTTGGCGACATTCTGCCAAATTCGTCGCCAAAATCTCGCCAAGCTTTACTGATGGAGAAATAAGTTATTCTTATAACAGATAAATATTGGCGTTCAAATACAAAAGTATTACTCGAAGTATATTTTCTCATGAATGGAACGAGCTAGATCCACGAGAATGATGTCACCCAATTTATCGCATGGTATTACATATGAAAAGTGAACACGTTTCTCAATAGGAAATATATTTTTTTTTATTTTATATGACTTTTAGATAATTTTTTTGAAAAATGTTAAATATCTCGAGAACGGTTCATGTTAGCGTTCTAACTTTTATGTTAATCGTTTTCTAATGAAAAATTACATAAGGAATGTCTATTTGCGTAACTTTATTAGCGGTTTTGATTTTTTGACGTTTTTTTCAAAATTTCACTCGAAAATTTAGGCAGGTTTTGAACATTCGATTACGTTTAAAAACAATAGGCTTCCAGTGGTTACGAATTGTGATTTTTGTACCAATTTTCGTTCGAATCGGTCCACTCGTTCGTCAGTTATCGTCTCCACAGACCCACTGACACACACACACACATACTTTCACACACACACACAGACATCACTTCAAAAATGTTTGATTCGTGATCAGGGATGCTTGAAACGTGCTCTCTCGTCGAAAACTCGAATTCGAATTTTCGACCCCGTCACAATACTTTCCTTATACATTATGTATATAAGGAAAGTATTATAAATTTAAAAGAACTTTTCAAATCACGATTTTGACACTGGGAAAAAAGATGGATGCCATACTTTTTAAGTGGGTCACGTGATCTCTTCATATAATATGGGTGTCATTAATATTTTAATTTTTATTTTAAAATCTGACAAACATATTTTGCTGATTTTTACTTTCCTTATATACATAATGTATAAGGAAAGTATTGTGACGGGGTCGAAAATTCGAATTCGAGTTTTCGACGGGAGAGCACGTTCCAAGCATCCCTGATCACGAATCAAACATTTTTGAAGTGATGTCTGTGTGTGAAAGTATGTGTGTGTGTGTGTGTGTGAAAGTATGTGTGTGTGTGTGTGTGTGTGTGTCAGTGAGTCTGTGGAGACGATAACTGACGAACGAATGGACCGATTCAAACCAAGTTTGGTACAAAAATCACAATCCGTAAACACTGAAAGCCTATTGTTTTTATACGTAATCGAATGCTCAGAACCTCCCTAAATTTTCGAATGAAATTTTGAAAAAATCGTCAAAAAATCAAAACCGCTAATAAAGTTACACAAATAGACATTTCTTATGTAATTTTTCATTAGAAAACGATTGGCATAAATTTTAGAACGCTAACACGAACCGTTCTCGAGATATTGTACATTTTTCAAAAAAATTATGAAAAAGTCACATAAAAAAAAAATTCCTATTGAGAAACATGTTCACTTTTCATATGTAATACCATGCGATAAATTGAGTGACATCATTCTCGTGGATCTAGCACGTTCCATTCATGAAAAAATATACTTTGAATAATACTTTTGTATTTGAACGCCAATAGTCATTTATCTGCTGTAAGAATAACTTTCTTCTTAGTGCATAACGCTAGGCGAGATTTTGGCGACGAATTTGGCGGAATGTCGCCAACTTGGCGACTTTTTTGAAATGTTGCCAAATTAATGAAAATCTCGCCAAATGGATAAAAATGATGCTAAATCAATGAAAATGACGACTAATTGTCAAAAATTCAATATCTTGGAAAGAATATTAGTATCTACTGTAAGAAAACCCTATTTTTTTACTGTAAAAGTTGTATATTCATTACATTATATAAGGAAAGTCATGTGTTGCCCACATCAGATTTTTTTTATATATTTCATGGGATAATTTAAATATTTCCTAAAATTGTCTAAGCAATTTGTAAATTGAAAAAACTCCTGAAAGCTTTCGGACGCTACAACGTCCTTCATCAGTGGCAATACATGGCCACTGATGAAGGAAGCTGTAGCGTCCGAAAGCGCCCAGGATCTTTTGTAATTTAATGTACGTCATTGATGATGTTAATATTAAAGAACTTTTTTTGGTTATCACTTGGTTGTCTTTGCTATATAAAGTATTTACTAAATTGTCGCGTTTCCATTCTTATTGAAAGAGATTACCATCTATATTGTTTTCCAGTATATAACGTTTTCGGATATAACGTTCGGATATAACGTTTTCGGTTATATAACGTTTCCCGTATATTAACGTTTCGTCATCGGAGAAACGGAAAACTGGAGTTCCACTGTAATTACAAAATTTCAAAATGTCAATAATTAATTCTCGTTAACTTCAGTTATTATATTTTAGTTTGCTTGCAGCATTTTTAAAATATGAAGCATTGGACATATTATTTGGTAATTGGTCTCTGGATTTATGTCTCCCAAAATTATTTTATTACGCTTCGCTACTATTTGGGATTATGCATTTCCTCATTTTGGTTACCTGGCTTTAAAATTTACTAATTAGACCAGTGGATATTCTGCTCTATAAGTAATTTAAAAATGTAATGTGGGCAGCACATGACTTTCCCTACAAGACTCAAATCACGCATAATTATTTGAAATTGCACGCAATTACGCTTTTAATTTAATTTTCGTTTTCACTTTGTAACTGGGCTTATTTTTTCGAAACCAGCATAGTAAAAATTTTAAAAGACTGAAATATCTTGAGAAGGGATATTCCTACAGTAATGGAGTTAGTTGGTCTCATTCCTTTCATCATCAGAAATTACGTATAAAACAAACATTTAATTGATACATTTGAGCAAAAGTCTTTTAATTTAGATTTTATAGATTTTTAAGATCTATTTGGCAAAAAAAGCAGGGTTTTTTTTCCTGAACCGTACCAAAATCTATTCAGCACCAGTGTAACACGCAACTGACTTATTTACAAAATTTTGTAAAATTAGGTCTATTGGATCTTTAGCTAAAGTGAATACGTACAATTTTCGCAGGCTATTTCGCAAAAAGAGGTGGTTCTTTTATCCATAATCCAAAATACCAAAAATACCAATATCTAATCAGCACCAGGGTTATCCACAAGTGGCTTATAAAATTTTATGAAATTTGGTCAATTAGTTTTTGAGTTAGAGTGGATACATGCCATTGCACAGACAAACACACACACAGACGTCACTCGGAAAATATTTTTTTGTGTTCTACAGATTTCAAAACGTGTAGATCCGTCGAAAACTCGAGTTGCGATTTTCGACATGATTCCTATACATTACCATGTACTGTTCCTATACATTACCATGTACTACAGGAAAAGTAAAAGAAACGGTTTCAGAAAGCAGCAAATAGACGAACTCGCAATTTCGATCTGATTACTACTTCACTTTCGATCTTTTTTTTTTTATGAAAATAAAAAAAATAATAACTGGATTCGTGAAAACATATTTTAATAATAAATTACATAAAATTGCTTTTACAAAATGGACATTTTAAATAAATATTTTAGGCCTTTCGCCATAGAAATGCATACAACGCAGAGCTACTTATTTTGTCTCAGCGCCACCTGAATTATTGTCTCAAACGATATTGGCGTTTGCTTAATATGAAGTTTAACTCCTTACTCTCCATGGTTCTAACTTTTGTTTATGAAAAGAGAAAATTTAAATTCAAACGGTAGAATCCGTCTCAATGTATTTTATAACGAGACACTAATTCGCGCACGCACTATTATATACTTTACGCTTCAATACCTGCGGATGAACGTCACATGAGGGCGAGCGACTTTTCATAAACAAGTTTTTCGCCATTATGTCATCGAAATCGAATTTTCCAAGCATACTGATCTACATTTTTTGAAAGTGGAGCTAAAATTCTGTAAAAGCTGTTCAACCACGTATCAAAGTTGCTTTGTTTATGCGAGTTATAACGCACCGAATAATAATTTTTCATTACCCTCAATGGGACGAAGCAATTCGAAGCGGCCTCAAAATGGTCTCGATGGATTTTTCTTTTGAATGGAACATTATTTTCCCATGCAGTTTGTTATTCTATTTACGAGGGATGTGTTCTAATGCGAGCTACGACTTGCGGTTTGGCAGATGTTAGTGTGGATACCCTCCTACTTATATATAGATTCGATAAAAGGTCGGTTATAACAGAAAAAAATTTAATTAAAACTTTCACTGAAACAAGTTTCAAAGAAATTTTAAAAACATGCTTACTGTTTCCAATTTAAGAATTTAAATATGTCGTTGTATAAATACTAGCAAGAAAATTCTTCTGAAGCGAGATTAAAGAAAGATTAAAATATTAATTTTCCTTATTCATTTTGAAAAGCTTCATACATCGGAGTTCAGATGATCATCTAAATCTCTGAGTAATATTTTTTTCCAGAGACGAACTTATATATTTTCAATTACAGAATAAAATACTCGATGAATAAGCTGCCGCATGTTTAGAATAATCAGAAGAAATGAAGATAGAATGATTGCGCTAAGAATAATATGAGTTAAACTATTATTATTTATAGGAATATTTCTTCTTTGAAATCTTATATCTTTATAATCTAATTTCATTTCTCATATTTTCTCAAAATGAACAAAGTTGATGTCTTTTCATTTTTAAGATTCAATTTGAAATATTCACTTCTCTGTTTGTTTTTTCTTTAATCTACATAAAACGTACACTTCAAGAGGATTCTTAAAATTTATTCACATTACACTTATAGTGAATTCCATACTTATAGTTAAAGTTGCCTTTATAACTTTTTGAAGACATAAAAGTAGTTTCAGTTAAAATTCTTATGAGATGTGAATAGAATAAATTGCATATATTTTAGTCTGTTAGATATTTCTTTATGACTCTTGAAATCTTAATAATTCATAAATTATTTTATTTGTTTATTCTCATATCCATAGGTATATATGATTTATATATCAAAAGGTACAATTTTGTTTTGACTAATCCATAAAATATGCATAAATGAAAATTAAAAAAAATCTGATTTGGGCAGCACATGACTTTCCTTATATCATACAATGAATTTACTACTTTTACAGTAAAAAAAAAAGATTGTTTTTCATAGTAGATATTTATATTCTTTCCAGGATATTGAATTTTCGTCAGTGAGTCGTCATTTTCATTGATTTAGCCTCATTTATATCCATTTAGCGAATTTTCGTTATTTTAGCAACCTTTAAAAAAGTCGCTAAATTGGCAACATTCCACTAAATTCGTCGCCAAAATCTCGCCAAGCGTTATGGACGAAAAAATAAGTTATTCTTACAGCAGATAAATGACTATTGGCGTTCACATACAAAAGTATTACTCAAAGTATATTTTTTCATGAATGGAACGAGCTAGGTTCATGAGAATGATGTCACCAGATTTATCGCATGGTATTACATATGAAAAGTGAGCATGTTTCTCAATAGGAAATATTATTTTTTGTTTTATATGACTTTTTGATAGTTTTTTTCAAAAATGTGCAATATCTCGAGAACGGTTCATGTTAGCGTTCTTTCTAAAATTTATGTCAATCGTTTTCTAATGCAGCATTACATAAGAAATGTCTATTTGCGTAACTTTATTAGAGGTTTTGATTTTTTGAAGATTTTTTCAAAATTTTACTCGAAAATTTAGGGGGGTTCTGAACATTCGATTGCGTTTAAAAACAATAGGCTTCCAGTGTTTACAGATTGTAATTTTTGTACCAAATTTCGTTCGAATCGGTCCATTCGTTCGTCAGTTATCATCTCCACAGACTCACTGACACACACACGCACATACACACACATACTTTCACACACACAGACATCACTTCAAAAATGTTCGATTCATGATCGGGGATGCTTGAAACATGCTCTCCCGTCGAAAACTCGAATTCGAATTTTTGACCCTGACACAATACTTTCCTTATATATTGTTTTATATAAGGAGAGTAATATATTTAGTTTATTTTGTTAGTATTGTTACGACGTATCCTCTGAAATCGTAGGTGTGCGTTCAAGATACAAGAATGAGTCCAAATTTCCGGATAACTAACACGTTTATTCACAAGCACAACTTAAACAGAAACAATATACAGTAAAACAGCACTTAAATGTTCCACCAATTTCACAAAATAACGGAAACTATTCTCAAAATATTGACGTAAGTCGTTTCACAAAACAGCTGCTAATATTCCCAAAACATTGATGCATAAGTCACAGTGCAATGTAGCTCACATCTTGTTAACTGACACTCCAACTGAGTGATGACTCCTTTCATAGACTCTTTATAGAAACTTCTGGAAATCTCTCATATCTCGTAGAATATTGGTTATTTGGAGATCTTTCTCGCATCTTTGAAATGTCGTAAAATGTCACCAAATTGGAGATGAATCGCCAAACAGGGCAACCTCCCTTCGGACTTCAGCATTTGAAAGCACTAGATGCACGTCATAGGAAAGTCTGCACAGGTGTTTTCTCCGTTTGGTTCTCAAAAGAAAAGACTCCATTGAGAGGAATAATTCATGTTCGCAACAGTATTCAATGGACAATTTATTAGCTAATCGTTTAACTGTATTAGAGATTAAAGTCAAGACCAAGAAATATTCTAAGCTTTATATAATCAGCAATATATCGCCTGAAACCATTAAATATAAAAGTCTAAGCCGAAAGAGAAACATTTGCGAAATTAAGAGATTTGGGTGAAAAAAAAAACATAGATATTTACTCGTATAATGAACAATTACTTGAGCTTTTAGTTTGAAGAGTTCACTTCGATGTAGATCAACGGTAGATCGAACGAAGATCCGTGTTTGGATTACTGGTTGGGGCAGCACGGTTCTTTACACGTTTCTCTTCAATACTTAATATATGTAAAAGGATAATATTTTAAAGGGTTGGAAATTTGTCTATCTTGAATTTTTATAGATCGCCGAGTTTTAAGTATCCCTGAATACGAATCAACCATTAACAATATATCTGTCCATATGTGTGTGCCTATCGAGATTATGGGAACGATATCGCTCGAACAAATGGAGCAAATCGAATGATAATTGATATGATTATTTCAATCAATAAACGTCAGTGGCCTAATGAATTTCGAAGGGGAAGGAACAGGGAAAGGCCTTAAATTTTTCGAATATCTCATTTTCGTAAATAGGAAAAACATCATAAAATCATAATTTAGTTACAAACTGCTGCGAGAAGAATAATTGTTTATGTAATTTTTTATTTACAAATACATGACATTATTTATAGGATGCTAATATTTTCCGTTCTCGAGATATTGCGCATTTTGAGTCAAACAGTGGGAAATCACAAAAAGTTAAAATACTCACTATTATCAAATGATTGAATTTTTTATTACTATTTATTCCGAAAAAGAAATGATTTTATTTTTTCGGTGTTATTGCCGGCCATTTTCGAGATATTGGACATTTTGCATTTCCCATTCATTTTTTCCCCAATGGCCAGGCACTAGACTCTAGCACTAGATTACTCTAGCACTAGACTCTATGTCGACTTACGTCGTTTGCCCTATGTACGGCCGAAATCGTGAACCATTTTGCCGTCCTAGGACGTTGCCCCAGGCGCACCAGAGGGGGGGGGGGCGGAACACACTGCGCCCACAACACACAACATCCATGTCTTACGTGGGACTCGAACCTACAGCATGGCGGCCGATCGATCGCTGGAAACTCTCGCCTTGACCGTTCGGCCACCACGTCGACTTAAATTCCCCATTCATAGAGTTTGACATTTCTTGAAACAATGTAGAAAATAGAATGAAATATGCCGCGATTACTGCAATTAAAATCACTGGAGGTCGGATGATTTTTGATGTAAACCGACCAGAAAGAAGTGGCTAAATTTTCAAACATTTCTTTTGGAAAATAAAATATAAAGTAGTAAAAGGATAATTATAAAATATAATTATATAATGTTAAAAGATAGTTATGATAAAAAATATAACATTTGTGTGATATATAATTTTTTTATTGGAAAAGAGAAGGCACTAATTATAAGATCTTAATATGCGACGCAAACGATATACTGCAATCTTCATCATACATAATAAAGGAAGATGTCTATCTGTGTGTGCAGTCTGTAGCGCTAAATCTAAGCGTCGTACGATCATGAAATTTGATACACAGGCTCTTCTCAATGTACACAAGATCATCTCGGTGTTATTTTTTTTTAATTTCGAATTAGTTTTTTAGTTACTTTATATTTTTGCCCGATTTATGCCGATATTTGCACAAATCGATTCTTAAGCGACCTAAAATATTATTATAGATTTTCAATCTTGTAACAGCCAAAATCGTTTCAATCTTGTAACAGCAAAAATTATCTTTGAAACAAACTTTGAACGGCGTCCATAGGTTGATTAGTAAAATTTTAATTTCTTTTAAAATATATATTTCGTGCGTTTTAAACCTCTCCGAGTTTTATATTACGATATACAAAATTTGACATGCAATCCAACGTCCATATTTTAATTTAACAGCAACTCCTAAATATATCACATACTACTCCAGGAAAATATTCATAAACCCATCAGTTGATTAATTATACATTTTTTAACCCAGCCGTGTCATAGGTGTTTTGAATCTACTGAACACATCTCAGGTTCTACTCCCGAAGCTGTTCTATCAATTGAAGCCGTTCCCCACGCACTGAGGAATCATGCTCTTCCGGCTGTTCTACCACTGAAGCCACTCCCCACGAGGAGTGACTTCAGTGGTACAACAGTTCGAAAAGTATGAGCGGTGTGTTGAATATAGGTCAATTGTGACTCTTATATTTGTTTGCTTTTGCGAAGAGCGAGTGCGATTTGAAGCGTGCGGTTTTCGGATTAAATCCATTTTAAATTGTATTCAAATGTATTATGTAATCAGCGGGCGCATATTTAACTATTTATACGCAGTGGACCCATATTTAGAACTTGGGAAACGTCTGGTAATTCGCTCTAGTATGTAATATAAAAAAATAATCATTAAAATATAAATATAGGGATTATTGGGGATTATATAGATATATAGGAATTTTTATATAGATTATTGTTTTTTAGATATATATGGATATTATAGGGATTATAGGTCAGCGTGATACTTTGTAAATGTTCTAAACCGAAAATGAATTCAAACGATTTTAGGAATTACTGCGAGCTGTTGTTCTCATGGAGCTATGTTGGTCGAAAGATCCAAGCGGTTTCGATAAAATTTGATATGTTTCATTTAATTAATAACAACAATAACCCTGTTGATTATTTGCAACACAGAGTCATAAAAAAGCTCTAACTTTTGTTGTTGTTCCTGAACATCGAAATTTGTTCATTGGTTCAGGCTAGAGAATCGAGGCAATTCCCGAATCTTCTTCATTTATAGTAAGTGGGCATTAGGCCTCTGAGACAAAGCATATATATTTAAAAAAAATAATTATGCCTACACATTGACATAATATAAGCAGGAGAGTATTCAAATTTGATTCAAAACGTTTTAATGGGTTTTGAGTTTACGGAAGTCTCCCGATTTTGGCAAAATGTTAATTTATGGCCAAACTATGTACATTTTTTTTCTCTGCGTTCACATCTAGAAAATTTACTACGCAGTATATTATCAAAATTTGGTTCATATCAGATCAGCGATTTTCCAGATTATAGAAGGCTAACGATTTTGAAACAGAAAATCCATTTTATAGGTAAATAACTTATCGTTTTCGAATTTTTTTCTTGTTTTTTGCTCTCTCATCAAGATAATATAAACTTCCACCCAAATTTGATCTCAATTGCTCCAGTGATTTCCAACGATGTGACACTTACCACCCGCAGACCATAAAAATGACAAAAGCCAACCCAAGTAAGAGCCTCATCGATATAGTTTCGGTATAAAACTTGATTTGTGATTGCATCACGTTCACTAAACTTTACCTAGGCTATATATAGTATTAAAGTTACTTAATCTACTGCTGAACACACTATCTATCAAGAAAAATATCACAACTCGCACTCACTATCACCATATTTTGTATCAACTCAACATGAGGAAAGTGAAAATCATTCACGAAATACAGCAAATTCGTTAATTACTAAAAACATTTCCCCCACAACAGAATATGTGTTTTTCGAACAAAAATCGCATATTTATTCAGAAATACAAGCTGTCATCGAAATTTACTTTCACGGGGAATTTATATTCATAAAAGTGCACTTAATGTTTACTATATGTTTCATACAGCGGCAGGTGACAAGTTGTAATTTTAAATTTATGCAGCTTATCTTTAATCTCTGTCTATGGCCTTCGCAAAAATATTTTCCATAAACCAGTTTTCAAGCCGTAAACTGCCAACAGAAGTTGATTAAATTACTAAACAAGAGTCAAGATATAAGTTTAAAAATATTTAATGTCTTGTAAGGGATTATTTTGCTTCTGTTTTCGTATCATTTTGGTGTTTATCACAGTGTATAATTAAAATATTGCTTTTCTTGGCTTTATTTTATAATAAAATCATGAACTCTGAAAGCAATTTAGAGTAAAAATTATAAGTATTCAATAATTAATTTTTGAATGATGTAACTTTTAATTCGGTTGCATCCCATAAAGGTAGCAAAACAGATTAGTTACTAAATTAATTTAAATAATAAAATAAAAAATCTGATGTGAGCAACACATGACTTTTTTTATATAATGCAACGAATTTACAACTTTTACAATAAAAAAAAATCTGATGTGGGCAACACATGACTTTCCTTATATAATGTAATGAATTTACTACTTTTACAGTAAAAAAATAGGTTTTTCTTATAGTAGATACTAACATTCTTTCCAAGATATTGAATTTTCGACAATTAGTCGTCATTTTCATAGCTTTAGCATCATTTTTATCCATTTGGCGAGATTTTCATTAATTTGGCAACATTTCAAAAAAGTCGCCGAGTTGGCGACATTCCGCCAAATTCGTAGCCAAAATCTCGCCAAGCGTTATGCACTAAGAAAAAAGTTATTCTTACAGCAGATAAATGACTATTGGCGTTTAAATACAAAAGTATTATTCAAAGTATATTTTTTCATGAATGGAACAAGCTAGATCCACGAGAATGATGTCACTCAATTTATCGCATGGTATTACATATGAAAAGTGAACATGTTTCTCAATAGGAATTTGTTTTTTTATGTGACTTTTTCATAATTTTTTTTAAAAATGTACAATATCTCGAGAACGGTTCATGTTAGCGTTCTAAAATTTATGCCAATCGTTTTCTAAAGAAAAATTATATAAGAAATGTCTATTTGCGTAACTTTATTAGCGGTTTTGATGTTTTGACGATTTTTTCAAAATTTTATTCGAAAATTTAGGGGGGTTCTGAACATTCGATTACGTATAAAAACAATAGGCTTCCAGTGTTTACGGATTGTGATTTTTGTACCAAATTTGGTTCGAATCGGTCCATTCGTTCGTCAGTTATCGTCTCCACAGACTCACTGACACACACACACACACACACACACACACACACACACACACACACACACACACACACACACACACACACACACACACACACACACACATACACACACACAGACATCACTTCAAAAATGTTTGATTCGTGATCAGGGATGCTTGAAACGTGCTGTCCCGTCGAAAACTCGAATTCGAATTTTCGACCCCGTCACAATACTTTCCTTATACATTATGTATATAAGGAAAGTAATAGGTTTTTCTTATAGTAGATATTTATATTTTTTCCAAGATATTGAATTTTCGTCAATTAGTCAACACTTTCATTGATTTAGTGTAATTTTTATCCATTTGGCGAGATTTTCGTTAATTTGGCAACACTTAAAAAAATCTGATGTGGACAACACATGACTTTCCTTATATAATGTAATGAATTTACTACTTTTACAGTAAAAAAATAGGATTTTCTTGTAGTAGATACTAATATTCTTTCCAAGATATTGAATTTTCGACAATTAGTCGTCATTTTCATTGATTTAGCGTCATTTTTATCCATTTGGCGAGAATTTCGTTAATTTGGCAACATTTCAAAAAAGTCGCCAAGTTGGCGACATTCCGCCAAATTCGTCGCCAAAATCTCGCCAAGCGTTATGCACTAAGAAATAAATTTTTCTTAAAGCAGATAAATGACTATTGGCGTTCAAATACAAAAGTATTATTCAAAGTATCTTTTTTCAAGAATGGAACGAGCTAGATCCACGAGAAGGATGTCACTCAATTTATCGCATGGTATTACATATGAAAAGTAAACATGTTTCTCAATAGGAAATATTTTTCTTTTTATTTTATATGACTTTTTGATAATTTTTTAAAAAATGTACAATATCTCGAGAACGGTTCACGTTAGCGTTCTAAAATTTATGTCAATCGTTTTCTAATGAAAAATTACATAAGAAATGTCTATTTGCGTAACTTTATTAGTGGTTTCAATTTTTTGACGATTTTTTCAAAATTTCATTCGAAAATTTAGGCGGGTTCTGAACATTCGATTGCGTATAAAAACAATAGGCTTCCAGTGTTTATGGATTGTGATATTTGTACCAAATTTGGTTCGAATCGGTCCATTCGTTCGTCAGTTATCGTCTCCACAGACTCACTGACACACACACACACATACACACATACTTTCACACACACACACACACACACACACACACAGACATCACTTCAAAAATGTTTGATTCGTGATCAGGGATGCTTGAAACGTGCTCTCCCGTCGAAAACTCGAATTCGAATTTTCCACCCCGTCACAATACTTTCCTTATACATTATGTATATAAGGAAAGTAAAAATTGTCAAGTCACCACATTCCGCCAAATTAGGCGCTAAAATCTCGGCAAGCGTCATGGACGGAGATATATGTTATTCTTATAGCAGATAAATAATTATTGGCGTTCAAATACAAAAGTTTTACTCAAAGTATATTTACTCATGAATAAAACAAGCTAGATCCACGAGAATGATGTCACCCAATTTATCGCATGATATTACATATGAAAAGTGACCATATTTCTAAATAGTTATTATACTTCTTTAATTTATGGGATATTTTGAAAAATTTATTTTATAAATGTGCAATATCTCGAAAACGGTTCGTGCTAGCGTTCTAAAGTTTATGTCAATCGTTTTCTAAGGAAGCATTACATAAGAAATGTCTATTTACATAACTTTCTTAAAGATTTTCTTTTTTTGATGATTTTTCAAAATTTCAGTCGAAAATTTAGGGGGATTCTGAAAATTCGATTACTTTTAAAAACAATAGGCTTCCAGTATTAACGGATTGTGATTTTTGTACCAAATTTCATTCGAATTGATCTATTTGTTCGTTAGATATCGTCTTCACAGACTCACTGACACACGCACACACACACACACACACACACATACACACACACACACATACACAAACATCATCTCAAAAATGTTTGATTCGTGATCAGGGATGCTTGAAACGTGCTCTCCCGTCGAAAGCTCGAATTCGAATTTTTGACCCCGTCACAATACTTTCCTTATACATTATGTATATAAGGAAAGTAAAAATATAGTGAACCATTCTGTTACTCGTTATAAATTGATGTGAAACTTCCTTCACATATTTTAAAAAAATGTGTGTGTCTGTTATGTGTGACGATGGTACAAGTTACTTTCAAAAATGTACATGGAAAGGTTTCAGTATTTTTTTTCAGTACAATTTTTAATTTTTAAAATTTTTTTCATGGAAAATTATACATTTTGATAGATTAAAAGATTTCGTTCGAATTGGACCAGAAACGACGAAATTATCAAAGATAAAGCTTGTGGTTGCATGCATGGAGGTAAAGGTTTGAAACTCTATACTGAGAAAACGCCAATGCCATTTGAGGTGGCGCATCGCAGGTGGCGCTGCGATTAGATAAGCACTCCATGCATTTATGTAGTAAAAGGTTAAAAATATTTATTTAAACTGTTAATTTTGTAGAAATAAATTATTAGCGCATTGCAAAATAGAGCTGAAACAATAAGAAATATTCCTACGTATTCAAAACTATTCTACGTTTCAATTGATTTTTATCTCCCTATATTCTGAACTCTGTCTTATAACTGTGAAAAATTACTTATTAATTATACACATATTTAGGGAATCCTAATTTTAAAAAAATCAAAAATACACGCACTCAATAATATGCCTCTCTATTGTGTTAATTGGAAACAAAGGCGGCTTTACTAATACGAGCGACACCTAGATACAATTCTCAAAGTATTATGGCATTTTCAAGCGTTTCATCCATAGAAGTTTCATCTCTTTCTCTCTAACTCCTTAGTTGCAACATTTACAACGGCAAGTGTGTGATCTGTGCAAGTGAGTGATCTGTGCAAGTGATAAGTGCATAGTGGTGTATATAGCGGATGTCTATGTATAGATGTCACAAACTTAAACGTTATTATTTGTTTTAGAATTTTCTTCCCAAATTGCTTTATAATACAATTTAAATAGAACATTTTGAATGAGCTGAGTAATGAACTTAAAGGGTATATACGTATAATCAGAAGAAAAGTAACATATTAAGTTCGGCAGATACTTTTACGCGTATCACGTCAACAACACAACTAAACGAGGACGAGCTTATATATCCTCTTTGAAAAGTTGTAGAAAAGCACATAACTCATTAAGGCCTTAGCCAATCTACAAAATTCGAAACATTTCTAGAACTCGCCAAAAGTCGATAAGTTTGCGAAATTTTACCAAATTCGTCGTCATTTCATCAAATTTCACCACATTCGTTAGTTTACCCAATTTATCCCCAAGGTCAAGCAATACAGATATTTAAATTATAAATATGATTTCCTATTAAGTTTTTTAGAGATATTATGTCCCTTCCGTTTCAGTCACATTTCTTTCATGATTTACTCTGAATCCCGCACCCTAAGATATTTCGCGTCACATACATTTCCGTCACGTGTTAACAATTCTTTACGTAATCGTTCAAAACGAAACAATAATTAGAATTTTATTAAAAGAAAAATATTTCTCAGTGATATCAATAGGCTTGTTATCGTTAAATCTTAAAACATGCGCAGCAAACTTAAAGAAGAAAGATCAATCATGCATAAAGCATTGATTATGAAACACTTTTCAACTGAAATGCAATTTTATTTAAACATCTCTAAAATGCGATATATTCAGCGGTGCTATTTTTAATTATCACAGAACTACAATAATTTATTATATTTGAAATCTTAAAATTTCATAAAAAGAAATGAACTTTATTCAAATGACGTCATTAAAATATAACTCTTCTGGCTCTCTATGTAAAATCAAGTGAGTATTTCATTCAAACACTTTTGTTCCAGACTTAAATACTCTAGAGTTAATTAATTTCGCGGGAAAAAAAATTCAGCAATTCTTATGCAACTTATCTTACAATCACTTGTTTGCATTCTGCATGTATTAAAATTAGGCTTCTTTGTAGAAATAACCAAAGTTTGATGATCATTTAAACTAAACAATACTGTAATTGCGTTAGTATAGAATATGGATGCACAGGAAATAAGCAAAAATAAAGCGGTTTTAGGACGGATGCAACACTAAATATAAATTTTAGAGAACTTTAAAAACCACGACTTTTACATTGGGAAAGGTTGGATGCCGTATTTTAATATGAACTGGGTCACATGATCTCTTCATATTAACATCTGGGTATAATTATTATTTAAATTTTTATTTAAAAAACTACCGAACATATTTTCTTAAAATTGTTTTTATATATTTTATGGGATAATTTAAATATTTCTTAAAATATTTGTAGCAATTTTGTGAATTTTAACTTCGCTTAAAAAATATTTAAAAAATTAGGTCCCGTAGGGTTCAATGTATTTCATTTCTTCAATAGAAGTTCAATGCAAAACTAATTGGGTGATATTATTCATTTTCATTCCCATGTGTCCCATGGACCGTCTCAACATCATACTAAAATTTCATTTTGATAAAGTCATTTTTACGGCAGTTATCGTGCGAACGGACAGACAGACAGAATGAGCAAACTCAAAAACACTTTTCAACTATGTTGTAAAGTGTTAAAAAGAATTACTTAATTATTATCATAAATATTATATCACTACCTTGGAAAAATTTTACTGATCAGGATAATGGATTTTGAGAGAGGATGATAATAACTATTAAACAATGATGTCAACACTTTTCTATTGAAAATAATTTAAAAATATGTTATATATATAACAAATAATATATATATAAAATATGTTATATATATGTGTTTATATTTAAAAAAAAATATATATATATATAATATATATATATATATATATATATATATATATATATATATATATATATATATATATATATATATATATATATATATAAGTTCTAGTTATTTTTAAAACCCTCCTGCTATCACTGTCGCCACTAGGATCCTCGTAACTCGCTTAAAGCTCTTTGAAATCGACTCTTTGGCTGGCTCCTCTGTTAATTCGACTAATTAATGTTTTTAGATTTCTGGCATTACATTCTCACTCCGCGGTGAAAAGAAAACTGAAAGTTACTCTTTCAAAATTCATCGACAGTGATAAAAAACTGAGTTGATCAGCAGTGATAAGAAAAAACAAAATTCCATCAACATTGATAAGAAAACTGAAAGTTACTCTTTCAAAAGTTCGTCAACAGTGATAATAAACTGAGTTCATCAACAGTTATGAGAAACCGAGTTCGTCAACAGTGATAAGAAAAAAACAAAAGTTCATCAACAGTGATAAGGAAAACAAAAGTTTATTCACAATGATAAGAAAACCGAAAGTTACTCTTTCAAAAGTTCAGCAGTGATAAGAAAAATCAAAAGTTCATCAACAGTGATAAGGAAAACAATAGTTCATCAACAGTGATAAGAAAACCGAAAGTTACTCTTTCAAAAGTTCATCAACTGTAATAAGAAACATAGTTCAACTTTTCACACTCTTAAAAATACGGCTGACATTGTCAAGTTAGTTCATAATTGACATACGTTGTATGAGATTGTCACTTTTGACTCTTAGTGTACAGTAACTATTTGAGAATTATGAACATAGTATTCTATTTAATATTAAAAATGTAAATTTTGATATATTATTAGCAATGCATAATTTTCATTTCTCCTTTTACAGAATTATTTAAACAAAACATATAATTACATAATAGAATTCATTAATTTATTATTACAGTACATCTTCTTGTTTATCATTTTATTTTATAACATATTGTATTGCAACTACAAACTTCTGATTTTGGGTTATGTTTAAATTACATATCATTCACATTGTTTATTAATTAAATTTGTCATTTCATTTAATCTTGATATTTCGTTTATTCAACATTTAATTGAAAATTAAAAACTATCTTTTACAAGTCTATAATAGAATTGTTTATTATATCTTGCAGATATCAAGATTTAATTGTCTCCTTAGATAAGATTTTCCAATGTATAATCTTTCAAAATTCAATTACTTTCTTTACTTTTGAAATTTTGACAAACATTTAATTGATTATTTTTTAAATACAAATCTTAATACATTTTATAACTGTTAAAAATGTTTTTCATTTACAACTTATAATTTATTTATTAATCTAATATTTATTTTCATACTGCTACTACATATTATTACATTATCTCATTTTGGTTAATTTTCTTAAATGTTTAATTTGTTCAAAACTCTATATCATATTTTCCTTAATTTAATTTTTGATTATCATGCTGCGATATATCTTGCAACACCATTATTACTTTCCTTATATACATAATGTATAAGGAAAGTATTGTGACGGGGTCGAAAATTCGAATTCGAGTTTTCGACGGGAGAGCACGTTTCAAGCATCCCTGATCACGAATAAAACATTTTTGAGGTGATGTGTGTGTGTGTGTGTGTGTGTGTGTCAGTGAGTCTGTGGAGACGATATCTCACGAACGAATAGAACGATGCGAATGAAAATTGGTACCAAAATCACAATCTGTGAATACTGGAAGCCTATTGTTTTTAAACGCAATTGAATATTCAGAACTCTCATAAATTTTCGAGTGAAATTTTGCAAAAATCATCAAAAAATCAAAATCTTTAATGAAGTTAAGCAAATGGACATTTCTTATGTAATTTTTCCTTAGAAAACGATTAACATAAATTTTAAAACGCTAACATAAATCGTTCTTGAGATATTGCCCATTTTTCAAATAAATTTATCAAAAAATGCCATAAATAGAAAAAATAAATTAACTGTTGAGAAACATGTTCACTTTTCATATGTAATATCATGCGATAAATTGAGTGACATCAATCTCGTGGATCTAGCTCGTTCCATTCATAAGAAAATATACTTTGAGTAATACATTTGTATTTGAACGCCAATAGTCATTTATTTGCTATAAGAATAACTTATTTCTCCGTCCATAACGCTTGGCGAAATTTTGGCGACAAATTTGGCGGAATGTTGCCAACTTGGCGAATTTTTTAAACGTTGCTAAATTAACGACAATCTCGCCAAATGGATAAACATGACGCTAAATCGATGAAAATGACGACTAATTAACGAAAATTTAATATCTCGGAAAGAATATACGTATCTACTATAAGAATAACCTATTTTTTTGCTGTAAAAGTTGTAAATTCATTGCATTATATAAGGAAAGTCATGTGCTGCCCACATCAGATTTTTTTTATTCATAACCTCGTTACATTTCTACTTGATATTGATATCAATTGCTTATACTACAGTTCTCAATTTTGTCATAGCTTGACATATAATGTAATGTTAGAAACAAATAAACGTACAATTTTAATCTTATACACTCAATTACTACGTTCTATTTATGACATACAATGACTAACTATATATATATATATATATATAGTGATTATTATAATAATAAAATTAAAGTTCCCGGTTTTAAAATGGTCTCAAATAAAAAGCACTGGTCAGAATGATTTGAAATTTTGAGTGAACACTCGTGGAGCAATGGAATTTTGTTTGGTGAAGAAAAAACAGTAGTTCAGAAAGTCGCCGCTAGGAGAATAATTGGCTCTTTACTACACTAGAATACAATACAAAAACAATAAACGTTGACTTACTCATTGGCTAATGACGTAATAAATGTTCAATATGCCTTCGAATACTGAATTAAACGTCGATATTTCATCATCATATGCATGCAAGTAATGAAAAAAAAATGTCATCCATTGAAACAATGTTAAATTCTAAGCAAACGTAAGCCGTATGTTTTTTCACAAAAAGTGGATTTAACTTCTTTTGCATAATTGCTCTTCAAATGCTGCTGCAAATTTGCATAAGACAGTGACGTTGCGATAAACGGTTGCTATAAAAAAGGAAGAGCGGAACTTGTTCCTCATAATGAAAAATCTCTATTGTTCTGCCGCAATGACTCTATAATTAAAAGATCGTACTCTTCTTGTCAAATTGTTTTATGAGAATAACAGCTTTTGTTTAGTAGCTCTTAGAAAGATCAGAACGTTGAAAAAGTTAAAATTTGGTTCTCTGTGTGGCAAAAGCTTGCGCAAAATGATTTTAAAATTTGAAGAGACTGGCTCTTTGGACATCAAACCTGGCAGGGGACGGAAAGCAGTCGATGAAGAGATTGTGGAAGACGTCGCTACAGCGTTAGAAGAAGAGCGTAGCTCTAATGCATCTACGAGTGCAAGTGGAATTGCCCGATCATTAGACGTACCCTCCAGTACGGTGCACAAAATATTGAAACACATTTTGAAATGTTATCCTTACAAACTGACCCATGTTCAAAAGTTGCTACCTGAGGGCAATGTTACAGGTGAAATGTTCGCACTTCAATTTCTGGCTCGGATACAAGTGGAGATGAATGGCCCTGGATTGTTTTGTGGACTGACGAAGCACACTTCCATCTTCGCGGAACTGTTAATACTCAAAATTGCAGAATCTAGGCAACCGAAAATCCACAGAAACTACGCCATGGGCCTCTTCATTCCCCCAAAGTCACTGTGTGGTGCGGATTTACAGCAGCGTTTATTATCAGGCCTATCTTTTTTGAGGAAGTTGATCCTCATGGCCCCGTCACCTGTTCTGTCAATAGCCATCGATATGAACGTATTTTGAAAAGTCACGTTATACCCACACTGCAAGTGAGTCAGTGTATCGACACCACTATTTTCATGCAGGATGGGGCTCCACCACATATCGCAAAACCAGTGAAGCGGCTACTTCGCAGCCATTTTGGAGATGACAGAATCAGCAACCGCCATTTTCCTGTAAGATGGCCAGCACGTTCCTCTGACCTCAATCCATGTGATTTTTGGCTTTGGGGGCATCTGAAGTATGTGGTGTTTAATGGACACATTACCAATTTAGCGGAACTAAAAGCTATCATCACGCATCACATTCACAACATCTTCACAGAGACACTCAAATCTGTTGTTGAACACGCTATTTTGCGCTTTCAGCTTGTTTCAGAATGCGAAGGACAGCATATTGACATTTATTACGCCATTAGTCAATGAGTAAGTCAACGTTTATTACTTTTGTATTGCATTCTAGTGTACTCATGTTATTTGGACGACAAGCATAAAGATTGAAAAAATATTCAATCTTTATGCTTGTCGTCCAAATAACACAAATTCATAGATAAAATCTATCTCGTGTTTCAGAAACAAGCAATTTTGTGTTCATTTCGATTAAATATTTGGAGTTAAAAAATAATTTTTTCGAAACGAATAATTCTTAAGCCTAGAGCTTTTCCACCTGCAAGCTATAATGATATTTTACCTGTTACCTTACACCTTTCTGGTAGGTCGGACGGTCTGGGTCTCAACAACAACACCATTGATATTTGTTGATTTTTTTTAGCTTGATGACCAGTATTATGCATTTTAATTTCCTCATTATGGTTTTTATCTCTTTTTTATTTCTATGTAATTTGTAGGCATTTTTATGTTAGTTTGTGCATTATGAGTTACTACTTCTATTCTTTCATTGGATTTTCAATTTTAATATATATATATATATTATTTCAACTTTGAAGAAGAAATGTACCAGAAAATGTTTTTGTCAGCATTTTTCAGATATTTACAAATGCACATATACTCACACGCACACGAAGACATCCATACACACACATGAACACGCACAGTAAATAATTTATCATTTCCTTTTTCACTATTTCTTAAAGTCCGGAATTCGATCACTTTATTTTGGATTCATCTCTTCTACTCTAGAAAATTCGAACCACTTCTTCAAGCTTTCACTAGGTGTTGAAGAAGTGAACAAATAATAATAAAAATAAAACTCTTTGAATGTTGAAATTGAAGCTATATTTCAGCGTTCGTATTCTATTTCCTTTATAAATGACGGTCAAGATATCTTGAAATACAAAAAGTTGAGTCGTGTAAATTTACCATCGAAGATATCCTAATAAGGAAATTTCATTTTTTCCAATCGAAATATTATAGTTTCCTTTAGTAAAACGAAGTTGCTTCAGAAAAAGGTGTATTCTGGTTAAACAATTAGCAATATTATTTCCCTTGAAGTCTATCTAAAATCTATTTTGCTATAAATCTAAATAACTATTTGACTTTAAAAGTGACTTTCTGTCAATAAAATAAGTTCTTATTTCCTTCAGAATCCAAATTCCTTGTTAACGGATTGTATATTGGTCAAACTAAATGACAGTGCATTGGTCAAACTTATTAGCTAGTTTCCTTTAGTAAAGTGAAGAAACGCCAAAATAAGGAGTATTATGTTGAAACGTTTAGCAATATTGTTTTCTTTTCAGTCTATCAAAAATTTATCTGGCCAAAAATCTAAAAGAAAAAAAAATGTGACTTTAAAAGTGAATTTCTGTCCTTTCAAATCAGTTTTTATTTCTTTAAGGATCCAAATATTCCTCGTTAACTTAATGTATATTGGTCAAACTAAATTATAGTGAATTGGTCAAACTAAATTTTAGTGCATTGGTCAAATTAAATTATAGTATATTTGTCAAACTAAATTATAGTTCATTGGCCAAGCTAAAGTATAGTATAGAAGATAAACTGTGAATTAGAGTACCACTTAAAATAACGTATTATGTCGAAAAGTATGAAATTAATAAATTTTCAATCGCTGATCACTTCTGGATGACTATTCATCGGTTTTATTTCTCTTAAACTTCTATTATTTTTAAGTGCACTTCAGCTTTTGATTTGGACTTCTTTAAATTTTTTCATATGAATAAAAAATCTTATAATCTGTTAATTATTTGTCTATGGCGCCATATCTTGATGCTATGACCTTGTTACATTTACTTATATTTTTCTCTGTCTCATTCTTTTTATACACCGCACTTTTCATTCATATCATCGGCATATTATTATTTGTTTCACTTCTGTTTCATCCCACTAGGTTATGAAGTTTAGCCATTTTGTCGTAGTTAAGCTCTCACATGGCGGTTAGCCCAGAATTTGCTCGCACAGATGAAATAAATCTAAGTATTTATCGTTTCTTTTCTACATGTGCTGCGCAGTAATTTATGTTGTGATCTAGTTGTTTAGTGTAAAGAAGATTTTCCATCTACAGAGTACCATTACCAATGCATGAGATAATTTGTTTTTACTTTCCCTGCAATACATGGTAATGTATAGGGAAAGTATTGGAACCATGCCGAAAATCGCAACTCGAGTTTTCGACGGATCTACACATTTCGAGACCACTAGAATACGAAAAAACTATTTTTAGCGTGTCTATTCTGTGTGTGTGTCTGTCTGTATGTCTGTGTGTTTGTGCAATGTATGTATCCACTCTAACTAAAAACCTAATGGACCGAATTTCATAAAATTTGGTAGGTAAGTCACTTGGGTGAGACCCTGGTGCTGATTAGTTTTTGGTAAGATTCGTAAAAACAAAACCCGCCTTCTTTTGCGAAATGGTCCTTAAAAATTTCATGTATTCATTCTACCTAAAATAACAATTGACCAAATTTCACAAAATTTGGTAGATAAATAACTTGTAGGATGACCTGCTGCTGATTAGATTTTGGTACTATTAGGAAAAGAACAACCTGCCTTTTTTTACGAAAGTCCCCCAAAATCGCCGAAATCTAATATAAAAAAACTACGTATGCTCAAATATATCCATTAAATACGTGTTTTATACTTAATTTTTAACGAAGAAAAGAATGAGACCAACTCCATTACACTAGGAGTAGCCGTTCTGGAGATATTTTAGTTTGTTCGTATTTTCTCTACGACACCTTTGAAAATAAGTTCAGTTACCAAATGAGAACGAAAATTGAATTAAAAGTGAATTAAATTTAAATAAAATAAAGAGAACGTGGATATAAGTCTGCAGGGAAAGTCATGTGCTGCCCACGTCAGATTGTTCAGTTTGCAACCTGCATCATTATTACAACTGCTTATAAACAAATTTGCAACGTTTTTGCTGCGTTTACAATTATTTGCAATTTGTCGAAATCTCCTAAAGTCAAAACTTGAGGCACCCCCTCAAATAATCTTTAATCTTTTACATATTGAAATCTATTTGACATCTAGATGATCCAAAGAATTAGTGTAATGTTAATTAATAATTCTATTATATAATATCATGATTGCATATGATGACGATGTTGCTAATATAGTTCCTAACGTGTAAAATGCTCTCATAGAAGTCTCTTTTGAAAACCAGACCTAGAAAATATCCGTATATGCAACCTTTCTTATGACGTGAATCTAGGGTTGCAAGATTTGGCGATTTATTGCCAATTTGGCGACATTTGGTGATTTTTCGAAAGTTTGAGAATCACTTCGAAATAACGAGTATTCTACGAGATACGAGAGATTCCTAGGAGTTTCAATAGAGAGTCTATATAAGAGGCATCACTCAGTTGGGGAGCAGTACGGCCAGTGATACGGCCAGCTTAAATATTCATAAAGATTCACACAGCCAGCTTAAATATTCATAAAGATTGAACTGGCATTGAACGAGAATACTATTACGAACTTGTAAAATTGCTTTGACGTCCCTTTTTCCCATCCTTACTTTCGTCCCCTTCGAAAACCAGACAGAGAAAACACCTGTACAGGCAACCTTTCTAATGACGTGCATCTAGGGTTGCAAGATACTAAACTCCGGAGGAGAGTTGCCATATTTGGAGGTCTATTACCCATTTGGCGACGTCTCGAAGTTTGGAGAAACACCTTGAAAGAGCCAATATTCTACGTGATATGAGAGACTTCCAGAAGTTTCTATGGAGATTCTATAAAAGAAATAACCATTCAATCGAAGAGGAGTTAATGAGATACGAGCTACATTGAACTGTGATATTTGTCAATGTGTTGAGAATAGTAGCAACTGTTTTGAGAAATGAAATACGTCAAAGTTTCGAGAATATTATAGTTTATTTTATGAAATTAGTGGAGCTTTTAAGTGCTATTTTACTGTATATTGTTTCTGTTAACGCTGTGCTTGTGAATAAACGTGTTAGTTATCCCGGAATTTGGACTCATTCTAGTATTCTGAGCGCACAGTCACGATTCCAGACGATGCGTCGTAACAATATAGAAAACTTCACATGCGTAATAGGCACTTTTCGCCCGGTATGTTTTAGTTGTTGGCGTGTGAAGATGGAATAGCGGGTGTCCAGAGCGCCTACCCACTATTCCAGAGGATATGTCGTAACATCATATAAAAGGACATTTTTACTTTCCTTATATACATAATGTATAAGGAAAGTATTGTGACGGAGTCGAAAATTCGAATTCGAGTTCTCGACGGGAGAGCACGTTTCAAGCATCCCTGATCACGAATAGAACATTTTTGAGGTGATGTGTGTGTGTGTGTCAGCGAGTCTGTGGAGACGATATCTCACGAGCGAATGGAACGATTCGAATGAAATTTGGTACAAAAATCACAATCCATGAATACTGGATGCCTATTGTTTTAAAACATAATCGAATATTCAGAACACTCCTAAATTTCCGAGTGAAATTTTGAAAAAATCATCAAAAAATCAAAACCTTTAAAAATTACGGAAATAGAAATTTCTTATGTAATTTTTCCTTAGAAAACGATTGACATAAATTTTAGAATGCTAGCATGAACCGTTCTCGAAATATTGCACATTTTTCAAATTAATTTATCAAAAATTCCCATAAATTAAAAAAAAATGAACTGTTAATGCAATATCATGCGATAAATTGGGTGATACCATTCTCGTGGATCTAACGCGTTCCATTCACGAGAAAAGATACTTTGAGTAATACTTTTGTATTTGAACGTCAATAGTTATTTATCTGCTTTAAGATTAACTTATTTATCCGTCCATAACGCTTGGCGAGATTTTGGCGACGAATGTAGCGGATTGTCGCTGTTATGATAAGTTTAAAGCTTTCAAACGCATCGCAACATTCGAAAGTTGCTATGGGTTTAAAAGCTTTAAACTCATCATAACAGTCGCCAACTTGGTGACATTTTTTTAACTATAAAAGTAATAAATTCATTGCATTATATAAGGAAAGGCATGTGCTGCCCACATCAGATTTTTTTATTCATGCTTCTAATTTAAAGACGAGTAAAATGTCTATGGATTTTTCAGGTAATGAGGTTGAATTCAGAGAATGTTTGATGTAAGTTTTAACATCCTACAGCAAAGTTTAGAGTAATGAAAAAACGACTTGTGTGTAGAACGTTTATGGTAAAATGTGTCCGATTTTATAATAATATATTTATAATTATATAATAATATATATAATAATATATCTAAAATACGTTTCTAAGCTATATATCTCCTGAAATTCGCAATCTAAATTTATAAAACTTTTGAAAGTAATGAGCTTGGATCCAGAAAACAGCAAATATCTGTCTGTGCTGGACGTTTTCTTACTCTGAAGTCATAAATCAATGGTAAATGCACTCATAACGTATTTTACCGGCGCAGTGAAAAATGCTCAAACAAGTTTTCCTCAAACTCGGATTTTTTTTCTTTTTTTTGAATTATTTTTCATTCATGTCTTTTACTGGAACAAAAAAAAATTCCAAACTACTTTACGCTTCGAGTTTGAAGAACATGAACAGAACCCTTCAAATGAAGAAGTTGAAAGCATATAAAGATTTCGAATTTTATTTCTGCTGTAAGTGGTACTCTGGTTGCTTTAAAACCGAAGTAAAATTTGAGATAGGCAATACACCCACACATATGTCCATAAGTGTGTGGGGAAAATAGGGGAAATTTCTTTGATTAAATTATAAGGGGAAATATACTTCATTTATTATTTAATAAGTATATGCATGAAATTAAAATGAAATATTGAAGATTAGATGGGGATAACATTTCAAAATGACAGAATGACATAGGATTTGATATGTCACTAGTAAAATCAATTGAGAAGTTTTTGCAACGAGTTAAATGTGAAAGTGTAAAATAAATTAAGCAAACAGATTTATTGATATTTAAATTGGAAAGTTATATCTCCTTGTGAGATTTATGGTATATACTAAACTGTCGTGGGAAACCTGAAAACACAACATACCCATAAATACTTAGGATTAAAATCTGTAGTCTATTAGTTCGGATCTCCAAATCTAGATGGGATTTAGTGAAATCTAATAACAAAGTGTAATACCGTGAAAGCCTGGAAATTGTTTCTGATTGTAGATCGTATATTTAGAGAAAGTAAAACATATTCTTGAAGGATTAAGTGTACATCTAGAAAGGACGTTACGTTCAATTAAATAACAGCAAACCCGATTACATCACAGGTATTCTGCCTCAGAAATAAAACAAATCACAGCTGTAATCTGTTTTGATGTTCCACTTTACTTAAGAAACTCGAAGTCTGTCAATTGCAATAGGTAACACCCTTATTTTTCTCGATCTCATTCCAAATCCGTCTTTGTAAAGGAAGTTCAGACAGCAGAAATAAATAACTTGTACCGTGAAACCCTTAAGATTGTTTCGGCATATACTCTTCGGCAAAGTATGTTTTATCAACCTTTTACTCATTCAGAACTTATCAGCTGTCAAACAGTAAAAACTGAGCATCGGTTCGATAGATCCTCAGAAAATGAATGATAAAAAACGGCCTATGTTTTAAATACCCTACTCGACACCGAAAATGCAACACCATAAAAGACCGAATAGAGTGTGATAATAAAGGACATACAGACAGAGATAGCATATAAAAATAATTTATGTTAATTTCTGAAGGATAATGCAATACTGTAATGGCATGGAGAGGGTGATCAGTAGGCAGTAGGACCATCTTTTGCGGCGATACAAGCAGCAAACCTTCGAGGAACAGATGAAATGAGCCTGTGGATAGTTTACTGAGGGATGGATGACTATATGCTTTAAACTATCCTCCACAGGTCGTCCTCTGTTTGAGGCGGGAGCATGACAGTAAAACGACGGACAATCAAGTCCCATACATGCTCGATTGGTGAGTGATCTGGAGACAGTGGAGGCTAAGGAAGCACCTGGATACCTTGCAAGGCTCGTCTGATGATGGTTGCTGTGTGCGGTCGTGCGTTATCTTGCTGGAAAACAGAATTTTGCAACCGCTGAAAGTAAATCAATGAAACCGGCCGTAGCACCTTATCCACATATCGTCGTGCCGTCATTGTGTCTCTGATACGAACAGCAGGTATTCGGATATCAAAGCCAATGGCAACCCAAACTATGATGCCGCCTTGTCAAGCAGTATGGCGTTCAACAGTTGCCGCAGGATTGGATCTGTTTCCACGTCGGCTCCAGACTCTCACACGACGACTGTCTTTTGACAATCAGAACCGAGACTCGTCGTTAAGCACTACCCTGTCCCATTCAGTAGTTCAAGAGGCTCGAGCCTGACACCATTGCAATCTCTCACTTCGGTGTCTGGTCATCAATGGCAGTCTTCGTAAATGACGGTTTGGGTGCAAGCCGCTTTCGGCCAATCTAAACTTCATCAAAACATACATCGAAACACTTCATCGGAATATATATCGTCTCCTTCTCTATGTAAAATCAATGAAAGTTTCATTCATGCCACTTATATTCCAGACTCCATAGCCAAATAATTTTGCGCGAAAAAAATTCAGCAATTCTAATACAATTCACCATACAGTCGTTCGATTTGTTTTCATTCTGCATAAGTTAAAATTAGGATTCGTTGTAGAAATAATCAAAGTTTTGTGTTCATTTAAAATAAAAAATATTATAACTGTGTGAGCACGGAATTTAGACACAGATAATAACGTAAAAATAAAGCGGTTTTATGACAGATGCAACACTAAATATAAATTTAAAAGATCCTTAACTATCACGATCTTTACACACGGAAAAAATAGATGGCATATTTTATTTTGTAATGAGTCACTTCATATATCATAGGTGTAATTAATATTTCAATTTTTAAAAACTACCAAATATATTTTGCTGAAAATTATTTTCCATATTTTATGTAATAATTTAAATATTTTCTAAAATTTTCGAAACAATTTGGGAATTTTAACTTTACTTAAAATATGCTTGAAAAATTAGGTCTCATGGGGTTCAATGTATTATATCATTTTTTTCAACTCAGATTAAATCCAAAACTAATTGGGTGACATTATTAATTTTTATTCCTGTATGTACCACAGACTCTCAATATATAGTAAAATTTCATTTTGATAAAATCATTTTTACGGCAGTTATCGTGTGAAAATGGACATACATACATACAGACAGACAGACAGACAGACAGAATGACCAAAGTCATAAACACTTTTCAACTATGTTGGAAAGTGTTAAAAATGGGCATATAAGAAAGACATTTAGTGTGAATTTTTCTCTTTGAAGATGGGATTCTGATATTAATTTCCCAGTCGTTATCACACAGTGCCCTGTCAAATCACATGATCAGTGTTGCATAGATACTCGACAAGTTTATCAAAATTATCGAGAACCTCCACTACAGCAAAATTTTGGTATTTGTGTCATTTGATCCGGCTCAAATTCGGAACCACGGCAAAAATCTAAAAATTTCAAAAAATCGAATTGGAGATGACGATGCAAATATATAATAATAATAAAAAAAAATCTGATGTGGGCCGCACATGACTTTCCTTATATAGTGCAATGAATTTACTACTTTTACAGTAAAAAAAAATAGATTATGTTTTAGTAGTTACTTATATTATTTCCAAGATATTGAATTTTTGTCAATGAGTCGTCATTTTCCATGTCGTCATCATCGAGTCGTCATTGATTTAGCATCATTTTTATCCATTTGGCGAGTTTTTCGTTAATTTAGCAACATTTCAAAAAGTCGCCAAGTTGGCGACATTCCACCAAATTCGTCGCCAAAATCTCGCCAAGCGTTATAGATGGAGAAATAAGTTATTCTTACAGCTGGTAAATGACTATTGACGTTCAAATACAAAAGTATTACTCAAAGTATCTTCTTTCATGAATGGAACGAGCTAGATCCACGAGAATGATGTCACCAAATTTATCGCATGGTATGGCATATGAAAAGTGAACATGTTTCTCAATAGGAAATATATTTTTTTATTTTATATGACTTTTTGATAATTTTTTTGAAAAATGTGCAATATCTCGAGGACGGTTCATGTTAGCGGTTTAAAATTTATGTCAATCATTTTCTAATGAAAAATTACATAAGAAATGTCTATTTGTGTAACTTTATTAGCGATTTTGATTTTCTTACGATTTTTTCAAAATTTCACTCGAAAATTTAGGGGGGTTCTGAACATTCGATTGCGTATAAAAACAATAAGCTTCTAGTGTTTATGGATTGTGATTTTTGTGCCAATTTTCGTTCGAATCGGTCCAATCGTTCGTCAGTTATCGTCTCCACAGTCTCACTGACAGACACACACACACACAGACATCGCTTCGAAAATGTTCGATTCGTGATCAGGGATGCTTAAAACGTGCTCACCCGTCGAAAACTCGAATTCGAATTTTCGACCCCGTCACAATACTTTCCTTATACATTATGTATATAAGGAAAGTAATAAAAACCAGTTTTCTGAATTATCGAGTATTTCCACTCAAGCTAAAATTTTGGTTCTGATGTCATTCGATATGTCACAGCTTTACAGTGCAGCGAAGAAAATCCATATTTCGAAAGATTGAATTAGGGATGATGATGCAAATAAATAAATACGAAATTTAAAATCGCTTTTCCAAAATGCTCTGGAACTTCCACTCGAGCCAAAATTTCGGTTTTAGCCTCTTTCGACCCGTAACAGTTTCTAGACCAACGAAGAAAATATCGAAACATTTGAAAATTCGAATTAGGTATTTAAAACACTTATACCACATTTCCTCTCAGAAATGTGCCCTATTCCAATTTCGGGGTTAAAAGTGAAACGGTTTATGATAGTCATAGCTTTTATTAACACTTTACAACAAAGTTGAAATGTGTTTATGACTTTGTTCATTCTGTCTGTCTGTCTGTCCGTTAGCACGATAACTGCCGTAAAAATGACTTAATCAAAATGAAATTTTAGTATGTTGTTCAGACGGTCTATAGGACCTATGGGAATATAAATGAATAATATCACCCAATTAGTTTTGGATTGAACCGGGATTGAAAAAATGGAATACATTGAGCCCTATGGGACCTAATTTTTCAAGCATTTTTTAAGCGGATTTAAAATTCACAAATTGCTTCGAAAATTTTAGGCAATATTTAAATTGTTCCATAAAATATATAAAAAAAATTCAGCGAAATATATTCAGTAGTTTTTTAAATGAAAATTAAAATAATAATAACGCCTCTTATATGACGCGATCACGTGTCCATGATATGAAACGATCACATGACCCACTTCAAAATGATATTTGTCATCCATCTTTGCTCAAAATCGTGATTTTTAAAGTTCTTTTTAATTCATATTGAGTGTTGTATCCGTCCTAAAACTACTTTATTTTTGCCTAAATTCTGTGCATCTACATACTGAAACAACGCAATGACAATTTATTTCAGTTTAAATGCTCATCCAAATTTGATTATTTCTACTATTAAGCCTATTTTTCACCTATGTAAAATGTAAACAGCAAAATATGTACAATGAGTTGTATTAGAATCGCTGTAATTCTTTAACACAAAAAATCATTTAGTCCATGGAGTCTGCATGGCTGATATGAATGAAATATTCACTGATTTTAGAAAGAGAAGGACGATAATTTTGGAATGAAGTTTTACGCATAGAGTTTACTTACTTGTAGCTCCATGGTCTTAATTTTTAAATAATATAAATTATTATAGTATTGTGATGAATGACATGAATGGGGGAATTATTTATGAATGAAATGTTGCTTTTATAGAGAGAGCCAGGCGTGTTATTTTTTTATGACGTCATTTGAATGAATTTCAGTTGTTTTCGATGAAGTTTTCAAATATAATAAATTATCGTAGTATTATGATATTTCTAAAATTATTACCGAGGAATGTATCACCTTTTAGAGATGTTTAAACCAGGCAATTTATATTTTAATGCCGTCATTTGAATGAAGCTAATTTTTTTCGATGAAGGTTTAAGGTTTCAATTATAATAAATTAATGTAGTATTGTGATAAGTTTTAAAATATTACCGAGGAATGTATTGCATTTTAGACATGTTTAAATAAAATTGCAAGTTTGGAAAGTGTTTCATAATCAATGCTTTAAGCATGATTGATCTTTCTTGTTAAATATGTAGGTGTCACATTTTGTGACTGCTCAGGACCTAACTGACGTAGAATCGTGCGGGACAGCTACCCAGGGCCCCTTAGTCAGAAGGGCAGTAAATTAAACACTTGAAACGTAGAAAATTGAATTGCTACTTCCGGAAACTAATGTGCCATTGGAATAGGTTTGCGTAGCGAAAAAGTTAAATTTAGGGATATATAGGGATTCCTATAAGTATTACTACACTAATTCAAGATCTAGAACACGTTGGCACCTTGACTGTGAAAAGAAAGTTGCTAATAATTTAAATTTATTAAAATATGTAAGAATTTCATTTTTTATAACTTTCTCTATAATGCGTTTATGTTTTTGAAAAAATATTTTTGTTCATTTCATATATGACTAGAGGTAAGGGGTGGGGTCCAGAACTAATGTCAGCCTTGGGTGCCAGTTATTCTAAGTCGGACCCTGTGACCGGTAGAATTGAGAACGCACGAAGCAGGGGTGAAATAGCTAGTATAATATGACCCACTATTTACGTGATTCTCGTATACATTTATTTTGTGAGATCAATTAATTGCAAATTAAAAGATTACTGTATATATTAGCACCATGAAATTTAAATAAACTAAAGCTTTCTCATGAAACCCTTCTCATGTATGAACCACAAGTTTCCTGCGAAAATGCGGTAAACTCTGTTATCAGGTAAATTGATATTCCAGCAAGTCGATCATGAACACTTATTTCCAGGTAACTTTATGTTTGATCAAGAAATCTAAATTGTGATAAATCTTCAAGTGACAAGATATAGACTTCTTCAGCTAAAGTACTTTCAGCCAACTCAAACAGATAATTTCTGAATACATTGCTTTGGTTGTATTATTTGCATTCGATCTTATCCCTTGGCGGAACAGCTTTGATTAGTGGCGGTGCATGATTTTAGGAAAGGATGAAACAGATTCAGTGGCTGGATTCTCCCTTTTGCCCGACAGCGAACATCATCAAAGCACAACGCGCTACTATCGCAGGTATTGGTAAATAGTTCTCGAGATATTTTGAGTGAAAGTAAACAAAGTTAAGCAGCACCTTTTTTAGTATTTTCGAAAAAAAAAATAAAAATAATAAAGTGTTGAAATATTTTTTATATAGTCATACATGATTCCCTATTTCTGGCAAAATAAGCCATAAATATTCACATTTTTAATCAATTAGCTTTGGTTATACCGGATGTCCCAAAAACATTTTTCTTTAAGCTTTTATTCCTTAAATATTGATCTTAGACATATATAATAAATTACAAAGCTGAGTAAAAAAGGTACAGAATTTTATGAAATCGATAAAAATTTTCAGGGGATTAAATTTGAAGAAATACAAATTTAAATTTTTATACGACCCCCGTACAAAAGCATTTCCAATGAGTAAAGTGTGCCCCATGCACTAATAAAGTGATGTACAAAATTTCAGCATTTTATCATAAAAAGTGTCAGAAATATGTTTAAACAAAGTTGGTGAGGGATTAATCACAAATTAAAACGTAAATGTTTACAGCTAGAGTGTAATTGATGCAACGCAGAAATGCATCATAGGCAAATAATATGTGCTTCTTATCTTTAATGGATATTTGGCATGGATGGAAAACATTTTGAACAAACTTTGTAATCTTTGTGCAAAGTTATTATTTCTACACAGTGTAGATACTTTTGCACCAATAAATAGCAAAATTATTATTTGTTTATATAATCATTGTTTTCTTTCGTAATTTGTGTATGACTCCTGAAACGCGATCTGCCGACATGATTTTTTTCCCTCTGAGAACTCATGTCGATGCATCACAAAGTGGTTTAAGTCAGCATTTTTGTTTATTTATATCTCTGGGACTTTTTATGATAAAATGCTGAAATTTTGTACATCACCTTATTAGGGTATAGAGCACATTTTACTCATTGGAAATGTTTCCGTACGGGGGCCGTATAAAAATTTGAATTCTGTATTTCTTAATATTTAATTCCCTTGAAAATTTTAATAGATTTCATAAAATTCTGTACCCTTTTTTTACGCAACATTGTAATTTATTATATATGTCTAAGTTCAATATTTAAGGAATAAAAGCAGAGGTCAATGTTTTTGGGGCACCCTGTATAAATGTCCAAAATGTTTACATTTTTCGCAACGCTGCAATTTAAGTCAGATATGTTATTCACATCAAAAGATACAATTTATATTCAACTCCTATTTTGTGACCGTGTGTTAGAGAGGCAGATAGACGTAGGTTTGCTTTTATAGCATACTATCTAAGTAGATGTTCTTTGAGTGGAATGAGATGATCTTCAGTCAATTTAACAAATGTTTTGAAAAATAAGGGAATTAACCACCGAAAAGACACCCTTGTTCATCTTGTTGCTTTCTCATACATTTCAGTGTGGTTTGCTGAAATATTCCGTCTGTACTAATATTTACTGTGACCAATGAAAAACTTCACTGTAAAAATATAATCCTCTTTCATAATTCAATAAATTGAGTTCCATTGAACAAATTGGCACAGAAACGTATTTGAAACCATAATTTTGCAGTTTTAATATAATTTTCATTTGACAATTTTTATGCATTTTAAAACGGAGCCAGCTTCTCAAAATTCCAAAAGAAGTAAATATTTCAAGAAAAATTTATCCTATAGAGTAATGGGTTTTATTTTATTCGTTTTGTCGTAAGAAACTACGTATGAAACTACCATTTAATTAATACATTTTGATATATACAATATTGCCTTTTATTTCGAATTTTGACAACTTTTGCAGGTCATTTTCTAACAAAATACCAGCTATGTTTTCGAACAAAATCGAACCAAAATCTGATCTACCAGCGCCAAGGTATTGCATAAGTGAATTGCTTAACAGATTTTGTAAAATTTAGTATAATAGTGCTTGAGCTAAAGTGGTTATAAACATCGCACAGACACACAGATAGATGCACACATAGATGCATACACATATGCACAGACAGACACACAGACGCCAAGTTACAAATAATAGATTCGTGTTCTGGAGTGCTTGCAATGTGCAGGATCATCTAAAATTTGACTTTCAATTTTCTACACGATTCCATTACAGTCCTATACATTGTCATGTAAGTAAAAACAGTTTCTTGTTAGAACGCTTGTAGAGGTACCATGCTGTTTGTCCATCCAACAATCCTCAAACTCTTTAAAGTTGGTTACGGAAATATAGCTTCTTTTTGTTTACCTATTATGCCTAAGATATATTCCTGTAAAATTTTAAGTTCCATACTTATACTTCTCTCTTTCTGAAGATGACAAAGATACTTCCATTTCTTACTTTTTATCCATGACTCATGAGTTAATTCCCTCAAACTGTTAATGGTCCTAACTCCAGGAATTTTTTATGTTTTGTGTTAATATATTTCGGTCATCTAACCCTTCCTCTTTTTAACTCGTAAGTGATGATTTACCGAAATATGCTCTACTTTTTTAGCACCCACAAAGAATATTGCTGTAAAATAAAAGGGTTCTATCTCATAGAGTTGCAAATATGCGACGATAATGTCCCTCATTCTCTGACTCCTTTACTGATGATAAAAAATGTACCATATAATTGTTTTTACACCCTTTTTTATTAAACATACATTCTTAAAATACGCTATAGATAGAGATTAGATGATGATTGATATAGATTCAGGATCAAATTTGGAAGAAGAAAGTTCGATGGGATATACTAAGGATTTCCATTTCCAGTTCAAACATTTTTATTTCACTTGAAATATCTATTTCATGATTGGCCACAGCTTAAAGAAAGCTTAAAGATTGGATAAAGCTTTCCATATGGCATTAAAAAAATTGTTAACTACCCTACCTCCTCTATAATTTGATGCTGAGTCCATATCAGTTATTGGATAAAGAAGAATAACTGGTATGAACTCAGCATCAAATTATAGAGGAGGTAGGGTAGTTAACGATTTTTTTTTTAATTTTCTGTTCTTTTTTCTCTTCCAGTTTAAAATGTTTCGTTGCAATAGATATTTTTACCGGTTCTGTAGGTATAAATTTATATTCAAATTTTTACATTTTCTTTAAAACATGTATTTCTCAAAACTGGCTATAAATAGAGCTGACAAGATGATATAGACTCAGTATTGCTTTACGGAAGATGTAAGGAGATCACTAAGGATTTCCACATCCTGTTCTAAAGTTGTATTTCTCTGTTTTTCCTTAATTTTGTACAAATGTGAGAAATTAAGAGTACAAAAAGTTTTTTTCTTATTTCTAGTAGTAGCATTTGATAGAATATTCATTCACTAGTGTTGTAGTTGTTGAGACCCAGACCATCCGACCTACCAAAAAGGTGTTAGGTAAATGTTTGGACGGCAGGGAAGAGCCACCCAATTTAGACCGGAACCCAGTGGGTGAGACATCCACAGGGACCGCACCCTCCTTCCCCTACCACCAACCTCTCGGAAGGACTTACGGACCCACATGTTTAACGTGATTATACTCCGCGTAAACACGACGGCAGTTTTGCAGCGGAGGGAATCGAAACCGGGCCTTCCGAGTGCAATTCCCACGCGCTAAAACACCCCAGTAGAGACAACAAAAAGAAGCAGTGCACTAAAACTAAGAACATAACATTTAAGGACGAAGAAACAATTAAGAATGAACCTCCGATCTTGAAGTCAATCAGACCGTAGGGCCTTAATTATTTCTCTTGCTCATCAGTATCTGCAAAAACATTATGTTTAATAATTCTGCCGTAAGTGAAGTGCACACATTATTACCATCTATAAAAACTCCTGAATAACTTTCTTGTTTAAATTATTTAAAGGAATTTATTCTGTTAAATATTTAATGTCGCAAGAGTTTCGTCAAGATCATCTGATGCATTCATGTGACTTGCATTACTTCATAATATGCAATTACTATTTACATGCAACGCGCATTTCGAACTATTACTTTTCTATTCGGCAAAATGTACATCAGATATCGACTCGGCGTCCGAATTCGAATTTGCATAATATCGATCTCAAACGAGAACAACAATTTTTCTGACATCAGATTCTCATCACTAAGGGATAACATGTTTTTCTTCAGGGAATTGTTAGCATTCTTTATTTTCTCATGTACCATTGAAAAATATTGTTTTTTTCCTAAAAATTTCAGAAATTAGAATTTTTGACGAAAATGTACGCTTTCTAAAATCAAGGTACTTTTAAATAAGCTCAGGAAAGTTTTGGAAAGATATATATATATATATATATATATATATGTGTGTGTGTGTGTCTGTGTGTGTGTATATATATATATATATATATATATACACACACACACATATATATATATATATATATATATATATCCGTATATATATATAATATCTTTCCAAAACTTCCCTGAGCTTATTTAAAAGTACCTTGATTTTAGAAAGCGTACATTTTCGTCAAAAATTCTAATTTCTGAAATTAGAATTTTTGACGAAAATGTACGCTTTCTAAAATCAAGGTACTTTTAAATAAGCTCAGAAATAATCCTTAGAAATTATGTATGAAACAAGCATTTGATTGATACATTTCAGTATATTTAGTCTCATACTTCAGAATTTTGAAATTTTTGCGGATCCATTTTCAAAAAAAGAGGCATGGTCTGTTTTCTGGACTCGTACCAGAATCGAATCATCATCAAGGTGACCCATAAGAGAGTAACCTACCAAATTTTATGAAATTTGGTCAGTGTGTTTGTGAGCTAAAGTGGATGCATATAAAGTAGAGAATGATTTACAGACAGACACTCACACCTCATAGACGCCACGTTAAAAATAGATTTTTACTTTCCTTATATACATATAATGTATAAGGAAAGTATTGTGACGGGGTCGAAAATTCGAGTTCGAGTTTTCGACGGGAGAGCACGTTTCAAGCATCCCTGAACTCGAATCAGACGTTTTTGAGGTGATGTCTGTGTGTGTGTGTGTGTGTGTGAACGTATGTGTGTGTGTGTGAAAGTATGTATGTGTATGAGTGTGTGTCAGTGAGTCTGTGGAGACGATAACTGACGAACGAATGGACCGATTTCAACGAAATTTGGTACAAAAATCACAATCCATGAATACTGGAAGCCTATTGTTTTTATATGCAATCGCATGTTCTGAACCCCCCTAAATTTTCGAGTGAAATTTTTCAAAAAATCAAAACCTTTAATAAAGTTACGAAAATAGTCATTTCTTATGTAATTTTTCATTAGAAAATGATTAAAATAAATTTTAGAACGTTAGTATGAACCGTTCTCGAGATATTGTACATTTTTCAAAAAAATTATCAAAAATTCATATAAAATTAAAAGAAATATAATTTATTGTTAAAATATGTTCACTTTCATAAGTAATATCATGAAATAAATTGGGTGACATCATTCTCGTGGATCTAGTTAGTTCCATTCAGGAAAAAATATATTGTAGGCAATACTTTTGTATTTGGACGCCAATAGTCAGTTATCTGCGACAAGAATAACATATTTCTACGTCCATAACGCTTGGCGAGATTTTGGCGGAATGTCGCCAACTTGGCGACTTTTTTAAATGGTGTCAAATGAACGAAAATATCGCCAAATTGATAAAAAGGACGCTAAATTAATGAAAATGACGGCTAGATGAAGTAATTATTAAAGTATTTTAATATATGGACTATATCGCTTATTGAGGATGCTATCAATATTGATGATTGTTTACAGTTGCGCGAAGTATAAGTTAATTGAGTATTTTGAAATAGTTTTACATGTTGTCATCCTGAAAATCGCCCAATGTACAATTCAACGATAAAAACACAGCGCCGTGGATCTTATACATTATTTTTTTATGGTAAAACTAGTAAATCTATTGCATTATATAAGGAAAGTCATGTGCTGCCCGCATCAGATTTTTGTTTTCTACCACTTCCTCTAAACGCAGCAAATTTCGAAAACTCGAGTTGAAACTTTCCAGACGATTCCCATACTTTCCCTGTACGTTTCAATATATTTGAAGGAAAGTAATGTATAAAGTCACTCAACCCAGAATGTGATTTTTAAATATATTTGCAAAATGAAAACCTAGTTAGCTAAGTTTTTATTTCACAGATTTATTAGAAAAAGTTATTTGGTAGTTAAGACTTCGTTGGCATTATTCTCATTAGAGAAAATAACTTTCAAATCTATGTATGTTAGTATGTTTATATTTGTGAGTATATACATGGTGGGTCAGAACTTTTGGGCCAAACTTTAAGGGGATGATAAATCAAATCGCATCTAAATAAGCAATTTTTGTCATACAAAGCAGGGCCTTAACGCAAGAGGTGAACCGCTAGGTGGTAGCTCATGAAATGAGGAAATGATGACTCTCTCTTGAAAAGAGGAAAAACAACAATGACAGAGTAGGCACGAAGTACGTTTCACTGACAGAAATTGCAGAATGCATGGACAAAGTTACAGAAACTGCTCAAAGGTGCGACCATTAGCAGTAATGCTGGCTTCACACCTGCGATGTAGCGAGCGGCGCACATTAGCAAAAACACACGGCATATCTTGGACAACGACGGCAGCAACAGCAATCCTAGCAACAAGGTCCTCATTGGAAGCGATGGGGCTATCGTAGATGAGGCAAGAAGTTTCAGTTTTTTTGCTAAATAAATTTTAAACTCAGTTTAAACCCTGGCTAGTTCTGACGCAGTAGTCACTGCGTTCAATGTCAGCGACGTCTAGAGATTCACCTCTTGCGTTACGACTCTGCTTTGTATGACAAAAAATGCTTGTTTAGATGTGATTTTTCACCCCTTAACGTTTGGCCCAAGAATTCTGACTCACCCTGTATATCTTCCAAGTGCAGAACAGATATGAGAAAAATCACAAATTAATGTGACGTATGGGTGTGTGTGTCTGTCTTTGTGTTTGTACAATATATGTACTGTAATTCCAAAACTGCCTGACGAACTATCACAAAATTTGGTCGGTAAGTCTCATGTGGCTTCCTTTGCTGCTGATTAGATTTTGGTAGGATTTAGAAAAAAAATACCATGCCTTTTATTTAGAAATATCCCTCTAAGAACTTCAAAATATGAAATGGAAAACTAAATATGTTTAAATGTAACGACTGAATACTAGTTTTATTTGTAATATTTTAGAAAGAAAAAGATACCATCTCCATCATTCTAAGATTAAGCATTCTCGATATAATTCAGTTTTTTTGTCATTTGTGCAACGCCACCATTTGAAAATACGAACAGTCGCTAAATGGAAGCTGACATTGAATTAAAACTTCAAATTTGGTGTCATTTTAAATAAGAGTCTGCGCAATTAAACTCGTTGAATTATGAGAGAAATCGAAGATGATTTTGAGTCTATATATAAAATCTAGAATTGATTATTTCTTTACATAAATAACAGATCTGATAAAGATACGTATTTTACCTTTAATTCAAACATTAATTTACCATGTGTAAACTAATTTACTTAATTTTTCGAGTGAAAATGCATATTTAATTAAAATGCATCACTAGGGATACCTTCATTAACACGTTTTACTTTCTACTTTGCATGTCATGCATATTAATAAAAAGGGAAAGTGTTTTAGGCAAAATATAAGGGGAAGTATTAATGTTAAAAATCCGACACTCGGATTTTGGTGGATCTTTACTTTTGAGCATCTCTGAACCTTTTTTCAAAAAGGTCAATGTGTCTGTGTGCATATGTCCTGTCTATGCATCTATTAGCGGATACAACATCGTTTGAACAATCAATAAAACCAAATAAAATGAGGTACACTTATTGCAATCGGTGTAGGTCAGAGTCCTTTTGATAGTTTTAAGGAGGGAGATTGAATTGAGCGAAGGAAATACCCACTACATACTATATAATATTTCTTTTCGGAAATCGAAAGAATATGTCTCATTATTATTTTTTGTTATCATTAAAGAGCCGATTTGTTTGAAAATTGCTCAAAATTGAGCTGCACATAAAATAACTAAAGTCAAATTGAATATTCTGAAATTCGCCTCGTTATGTTTTGGAACCCAACTTGAACTATTGTTCTACCGAATTTTTTAGCTGAGGATCGCTGAGATTTTTCGCTATGCGACCAACAGGTAGACACACAAACACTCAGGTTGACGTGCATATTTTTATATTATGTTAGATGGAATGATGGAAAGTGTGAGACCAGAAATAGATCTCACATTTGATGAGACAGTTTTATGTGAAAATTTATGCGGCCAAAACGGCGAATAGTACTTTTAACCTGGCTGGCACCGTGTTTTATCACCCCGTGAACCTAAATGCCAGAAGACCATAAATTTAGGGGGCCATGACAGAGGGGCTGAGCTGGGCTTTAAGAGATGTGGAATGGTTCCATTGGTTAAAAGAGTAGCCAATAAAAAAAGAAGATTGTTACGTCAAACTCAATGCGGCAAATGGAAGAAAAGGGAGTTACCCCCCCCCCCCTCCAACGAGGGAACCACAGCCTGTGACCCGAGAATCAGGCAGACAATTATGACTTTTTTGACTTAAGAAGGACGTGAGCAGATTTGTGCAACCTGTGCATATATAGATTGTACAACATGACTTAAAGACGTGTGCAAATGTTCCAAAAATTCTGGCTAGATCTATATAAGGTGGAGTGCAATTAGATGTACGAGAAGGAGCCACAAACCAGAGAGTTATGGCGGTGCAAATAACTGATGCAAGCATTTGATATATGATCAAAGCCAAGACAGATTTGAAGGTATGTGCTCATTAACAATCACAGGTCATAGACACATGATAGTAATTTTAATAGTACTGGTCACATATGTCCCCTCCGCCGCAAAAATTAATGAAAAGAATTGTTGTAAACCATATAATTAATAATATGAATAATTGGTGTAATTAAATAATTTAGATTTGATGTTGTTAATAAATGTTTTATTGTTAAAGTTTAATTGGTGCAGTCAATGAGTATTATAATAATTAATTCTTCCTTTACGGGACTAACACGAAAGATAAATAATTGGAGGGTTTTTTACAGCGGCACAACTAGCAATGTACTATTAAATAATAAATCCACCAATATGATAATTTACGGCCATGTCATTCTTAATGAACTTAATATTTAAAAGTTTAACTTTAAAGTTAGACTTTAAGTTTCCTTTTCAAAATGTGCCCCACAGAAAGATTTTGCATTTTGAAATTTTCTTGAATATTGATTTCAGAAATAAAGTATTTTTGTATTTCTCTCTATACTAAGGGGCTCTCTCTAAGCCCACTCGCCTTATGTTGCAAAGCCCTACTCTCCCTTTTTGCTGGCAAAGACCCTACTCGCTGGTGCTTGATAAGCTGGATTCACGAGATCTCTCGTGCCGCCTACTACGGAGACATGAAGATGAAACAGTTAGAGGTTCGTCCCTTTTTCAGCTTTGTGATGTGTCCAGAAATTATTGATTTATTCAAAATTTTCGATTTTGAGATTTTGACTGGAAAAGCCGTTATAAGGCTTACCGTGTCCATTCGAAACTGTTTTGGACAGATGAGAAGGTCTCTCTCGCTTTCTTTTTGTATGTGTGTGTGTGTGTATGTATGGTCACATTAGCTCAGGAATGATCGTCGAATTTCAAAATGCAAGAACTTTATATTTTAAAAGAACAATTTGTGTACGAAATAAACGAAGAGAGATATACTTTTCCTTTTTGTATTCTGATGCTACTAATTATAATAAAATTTGACCCCAAAACTGATGAATATGAATATATGAGATTATTAATTGGAAACTAAATCTTGAAAATAGAAATCAAATCAGAAAATTGGAGACTAAATCAAAAAATTGGAGAATAAATCAGAAATTTGCAGACTACATCAAAACCTTCTGCAACAAAAGCCAATAGTAAAAAAACTTCATCAAAATGCAGCATGCACTAAATTAACTTTCTTTCATTACTGTTTTAGTAGGATTACTCATTATTCACTCTTCTACCCGTTCTTTTGATGCTCTGCTTCCTTTGCGTTCACTCTTTATTTCCTGATATTCCTTCTTTCTTCTGTATTAATGTCTTCTTCCGTCCATTCGCATTATTCTACCTCTCGTTTTCCTAACTCCTTGTATTTTATCTCTCTCATTTTTTTCTGGCGGCGATGGCAACTTTTGTTCCATTTTCAATGACGTGTACTATTCTACCTCAAATGCCGAACTTGCCTGAATAATTGAGGTTGCGCTTCTTGATTGTCCTGAAAAAGAGAGCAGAATTTTAGAATTGAAACCAGTTGATTCTTAAAATGTAGTGTATATGCTATAATTGCATTTATCATTTCTATAAATTTATTATTTTTAATAGTAGTTTTGAGTGTACATTGATTGAAACTTTATAATTAATTTGGAATTTGAAAAGAAATGTAAAATCAATTCGTATAAAGGTAAGTCACGCTAAGCGTGTTTGTTTTAAAGATGTTTAATAGCAATCCTTACTCTGTTAACATCCATCAATCCTAAAATCTTTGGGGAAGTTATCCCCCCCCCCCCACACACACACACATCTGAAAATAATCAGCCTTGCTGCTTTCTTATTTGTTTTCCTTTTGAGACAGAAAAATTAACTAATTGATTGATAAATCAAGAATAAAAAGTTATATGAATATTTCTATAATTTTCCATTTATAATATTTTTAAAATTGGAATAGAAATGTGCAATTAAGAAGCAGTGAATATGCATAAGAAAAGACAATATATCTGTTTGACGATAAATATGGCAAATTTGACGCGCTGCTGCCAACTTGGAGCTACTACAATTTTGCAGCGCTACTACCAACTTGGCTACCTTTGCGAAATACCGCCAAGTTGGCGATTATCCAATATCCCTGAAATAAAATTTAATGTCTTTGATAATAATGAGTTTTTATACCAGTATTACTGAAAATCGAGTAGAAACTCAAACTCGATATATATATATATATATATATATATATATATATATATATATATATATATATATTATATATAAATAAAAATTAAATGATTTTAATCGAAAATTTTTTGCATAAACTACTGTATGTACAAAAAAACCCATCTCTAGCATATCTGTTACAAATGAGTAACTATAAGCCAAGTCTAAGGATAAAGATAGAAGGTTACATATCACTACATTGGAAAGGGGGATGAGAAGAATATTAGGATTCAAAAATCACAATTAAAAGTATATAAAAGTAAATAAAAATAAAACTCTGCAAAAATGAGAATAGGCAATAATAATCAGCTCAAGACAAGAGATCAAGAATAGAGAACAATCAATCGAAACCACACAAAAAATGGCGGTCAGTTCGAAATTGCATTCTCATCAGGACAGCCATACAATTCGAATTAAAACCGATAGAATAGCCAGTTTCTGACAATGGCGATAGTATTTAACTATAGACACTATTGGAGCTGTCTACTGGCTAGTGGAATTAGAAAAATAAATCAATTGAATTATACAAAAGCTGAAAAACAATACCTCCACGAACTGTAATGTGAAATAATAGCAGCACGTGTAAGATAAACTAGTAACTGAGCATTTCACCTCACTTCGTCAATGCGAGTGGACGAGCATTTCACCTCACTTCGTCAATGCGAGTGGGAATGAATACAATTGAACGATACATAATAAGTATGGAGACTTTCGAAAATAGGAAACAGTATAGGACTCAGGACAAGTGGAAAATAGACATTCTGAAATAGTAAACAGTATTAGACTCAGGCCAAGTGGTAAGTAAGGTGATAAGAATGGGTGAATTTTCAAAAATGAGTTAACCAATCAAAGATAAATAATGCATGTGTAAAATTATTACGTGGTATATTTGAAATTATTAATAATATTATTTACAAATACTTCCGGATATAGGTAGTTTTGACAAATGCGTTTAAGTTTATTGATGTGGAGAAAGTGAAACTGAGGATCAGAAAGTCGATGTATTCGAAATAGCTGGTTTAAACAGCAACCCTTTACATCTGAGAATGAATGTCCACAGGGATCATATTAAAAAATTTGACCATAAAGTCTTTAATGATCTCCCTACCAAAAATCAATTTGAATATCAGCACTTTGCTACACACGGATTTAAAAATGTATCCCTTCATATTTTAGATATTAAAATTTCACTCACGGATAGATTAGTATTTGAAAATTATTACATTAAAAAATATAAAACTCTCTTCCCCTATGGCTTAAATCAAATTTATAATAATAATAATGTTGTTAACAATAGTTTTGAATACAATTCTCATAAATCTTCAGTATATAAACATCTTTTTTATTATTCAAAGTCATCATCTCCTAGTAAAAAGCGATATAAGCGTGGCAAAGGAAAAAGTAACTTAAGTAAAACTATTGATTACAAAGCAGACATTTTGAAATTACAATATAATTATTCTCAAACTTTCAATTTTCTACCTGTTAGAACATGGTTATATAAAGTCAGAAAAAGCAAATTAAGTATTGTTTATACTCATTTTTTAAAATTAAAATTAACTCATGAGCATTTTAAACATTTATTTTTTGATCTGCTTCTTTCACGTACACATTTCTTAAATTACCACCTACTCCATTCACCAAATCCACATACTAAAATAGCTTACTGTGTAATCTCTTTTAAACACCCTATTCTTAATTCTCTTAACTTCAATAATTTATTTGCAAAACATAAGCACTTGTTACCAGTAAATGATATCAAAATACAAAAATCATTCAAATATAATTTACCAATTGGTAGAACTATTTACAATTACAATGAAGTTTCTAGGACATTAAACTCCGATGATCTTACATCATGTGTATGCAGCAATCAAAATCTTGCCCCTTTTGTCAACTCCACTCATGGTCACATTATTACTGGGGATCTCAGTATAGTTCAGGATGATATACTCAGGGATATTATGAATAAAGGGTCTAAATTTCGCACTCCATTCTGCCATCACCCTAAACAACTTCTTCAGTCTCTATCATTTGATTTTGATAAATTCATATATCAACTTGCTTGTTCACATTCTATTCCTATTGAAGCATTCAATCTATGGAAGTATACGACCTTACATCTACTTAAAAATGTTATTATAAACACTAAATTAACGAAGCCTAGGTATCCTTATAAACAACTCCTATCTGCTATCAAAGAACTACAACAACATTTTGTCATAACTTATGTAGATAAAGCTTCTAATAATTATGCCATCATTTGTAAAAAATATTATGTTTCTCTGTTACAGAATTACTTAAAAGATAATCAAATTTTTAAACCCATTAATAATCAGTCTATCCAAATCAAAACTAAAATGCTAAAATTATATACACAATTAAATATTAATTGTAAGTTTTTTAAATTTCCTTATGTTACTTTGGTTCCTAAATTCCACAAATCACCTCTCAGTTTTAGAACAGTCACTTGTGGACATAATACCTTTACCACTACAGCTAGTAAGTACTTGCTTAACTGTTTAAATCGAATTAATGAATCTCTTAAATTCAGGAATTCAGGATATTTCATTTTGAACAATAGTTTTGATTTAGTTAATCACCTTAGCAAGTTACCACAAATTCTTGGTTTCCAAACCTTTGATTTTAAAGACCTATTTAATAATATTGTCATTAAAGATTTACATAAAGTTATTATCTCTCTTTATCATGACTATATATCTTCCAATCATGATGCTTTTAATGTCAAAAATTTTCCTATGCTCTTGCACTTTGTGTTATACAACAATTATATTATCCAAGGTGATAACATTTATTTACAAACATCTGGTGTACCACAAGGTGGCTGTAGTAGTAGTATACTCGCTAACTTATATCTTTATTATTATGAATGTCATTTTAACTCTAATTCATATATTATATATAGATATGTTGACGACTTAATTTGTATTATCATTGATGATTCCTATCCCATTAATATTGATTTTTACCCGTCTAACCTAGAATTAATTCCTAATGAGCCTTGCGTTAGTCAAACTGTTAATTTTTTAGACCTCAATTTAGATACCCTCAATAATCATGTAATCACCAATCTATATGATAAAAAAGATTCTTACAACTTCACTATCATAAAGCTGCTATCATATCAATCTTGTAATTCTATTCAATTGTTTAGAAACATCATTTTAAACCAGCTATTTCGAATACATCGACTTTCTGATCCTCAGTTTCACTTTCTCCACATCAATAAACTTAAACGCATTTGTCAAAACTACCTATATCCGGAAGTATTTGTAAATAATATTATTAATAATTTCAAATATACCACGTAATAATTTTACACATGCATTATTTATCTTTGATTGGTTAACTCATTTTTGAAAATTCACCCATTCTTATCACCTTACTTACCACTTGGCCTGAGTCTAATACTGTTTACTATTTCAGAATGTCTATTTTCCACTTGTCCTGAGTCCTATACTGTTTCCTATTTTCGAAAGTCTCCATACTTATTATGTATCGTTCAATTGTATTCATTCCCACTCGCATTGACGAAGTGAGGTGAAATGCTCGTCCACTCGCATTGACGAAGTGAGGTGAAATGCTCAGTTACTAGTTTATCTTACACGTGCTGCTATTATTTCACATTACAGTTCGTGGAGGTATTGTTTTTCAGCTTTTGTATAATTCAATTGATTTATTTTTCTAATTCCACTAGCCAGTAGACAGCTCCAATAGTGTCTATAGTTAAATACTATCGCCATTGTCAGAAACTGGCTATTCTATCGGTTTTAATTCGAATTGTATGGCTGTCCTGATGAGAATGCAATTTCGAACTGACCGCCATTTTTTGTGTGGTTTCGATTGATTGTTCTCTATTCTTGATCTCTTGTCTTGAGCTGATTATTATTGCCTATTCTCATTTTTGCAGAGTTTTATTTTTATTTACTTTTATATACTTTTAATTGTGATTTTTGAATCCTAATATTCTTCTCATCCCCCTTTCCAATGTAGTGATATGTAACCTTCTATCTTTATCCTTAGACTTGGCTTATAGTTACTCATTTGTAACAGATATGCTAGAGATGGGTTTTTTTGTACATACAGTAGTTTATGCAAAAAATTTTCGATTAAAATCATTTAATTTTTATTTATAAATCCATTATGTTATTAGCTGCTTTGCGCAATATCATGATGAAAGTTTTATATTCTGTATTATTTTGTGTTTTATACATACTGACTTCTATTACATCTTTTAATTGTACATTTATATTTATTATTTACTTCTGAATTCAAACATCTATTTTTTGATTTTCATACTTGCAAAAAACTTTTATATATTATATATATATATATATATATATATATATATATATATATATATAAAGTTAAATAAACAATATTTTAGCCTCATATCTAGTATAAAAACCAGCTACTCTAAGTGTTTCAAAGATAGTTTGAACAGATTTATTTGGGGCACTTTCAATTGGACCACATAGAGATTCCACCCATCTTTCGAGCATTGCGTGAGACCGGAAGGGGGGAAGCGGATATAAATTAGCTACTGGCTCACAACAATGCAATACATATATCAAAGCCCCGCAGTCGTTAATATTTGAACACCGTAAGAGGAAAAGATGTACTAGAAGTGCGAACCTATATTTTATTTTTAGAAGAAAAAGTTTTTTGTTGGAATTACTTCTATCTCAAAGTATAAGAGTCAAACCAAGAATAACTGAATAATCTGATGTGGACAGAACATAACTTTCACTACAATCTCAAAATTATTTGCTCTCTTTCTTTTTTGTATAATTCATTAAACTGTATTTTATCTGTACGAAATAACAATGATAATTATTGGAAATTATTTCAGTTATTAGTTCAGTTTTATTTCAATTTTCGTTTTCATTTGGCGACTGGATTTATTTTCAAAGGCGACTTGGCTAATATACTAAACAGATATAAAATATCTTGTGAATGGTTAATCCTAGAGTTATGGGGTTGGTCTTATTCCTTTCATCGTAAAATATTACGCATAAAACAAGCATTTAAGTAATGCATTTGAGCATACGTAGTCTTTTATTATAGATTTTCTCAATTTTCGTAAAACAATGGCAGAATCTTTCTTTTCGTATCATACCATCATGTAATCAGCACCAGAGTTACCAGCAGGTGACTTATCTAACAAATTGTGTGACATTTGGGTAGGTAGTTCTTTAGCTAGTATGGATACATACCATTTTTGCTTTCCTTTTGTAGAAAAGAGAGACAGGTTCCTTTTTTCGGAATCGTACTAAAATCTAATCATTACCAGGGAAACCCACAATAAACTTATTTACCAAATTTTGTGAAATTTGGTCAAATAGTTTTTCAGCTAGAGTGGATACATTCATTGCAGGGACAGACACTCAGACAGACGGACACACACACACACACACACAGGCGTCACGCTAGAAATAGATTTTTTGTGTTCTAGATTACTCTAAACGCTACAAATTTTGAAAACTCGAATTGCAATTTTCAAGACGATTCCAATACTTTCCATATACATTTCAATATATTTGAAGGAAGGTAATATATAAAATCGCTCAACTCAGAATGTGCTTTTTAAATATATTTGCAAAATGAAAATTTAGTTAGCTAAATTTTTATTTCACAGATTTATTAGGAAAAGTTATTTGAGAGTTAAGACTTCACTAACATTATTTCATATAGACACACTCACACACACACACACACATACACACACACACGCATACACACACACACATACACACACACACACATACACAAACACACACATACATACACACATATAGACATACATATGGTCACAAACATAGAAATAGACACACACAGAGATAGACACACACACAAAGATAGACCCAGACACGAACAAACAAATAGACACACACATACACGCGGCCAACGGCCTACTGTGCTGATAACACCGGTTCTCGTTAGATCACGGAAGTCAAGCAGCAACGGGGGCGGTTAGTACTTGGGTGGGTGATCACCTGGGAACACCGCGTGCTGTTGACAGATTTCGGGCGCGGTAGCCCTGTGGTTTGCGCGCTGGATTTGCAAGCTGCCACAACTGCCGCCGTGTTCATGCGGAGTACGATCACGTTAAACATGTGGGTCTGTAAGTCCTTCCGAGAGGTTGTTGGTAGGGGAAGGAGGGTACGGTCCCTGTGGATGCCTCCCCCACTGGGTTCCGGTCTAAATTGGGTGGCACTTCCCGGCCGTCCAAACGGTTACCTTACACCTTTCTGGTAGGTCGGACGGTCTGGATTTCAACAACAACAACAACACACATACACACACAGGTAAACGCATACATAAACGTTGAGCTTATAACAGATGTTTCGATTTCCGAAGTGCTGGAAACGTGCAGCCGTCGAAGACTTGAGTTGCGATTTTTGACATGATTGCAATAATTTCCTTATACATTACCATGTATTGTAAGGAAAGTAATAAGCAGAAGTAGGGCAGGGATTACTAAAAATATAAATAGCAATAACATTTTCACTATACAGTTTAGATAAATATTGTATACCTACATATATATATATATATATATATATATATATATATATATAACACTTACTGTTTAAAATATTGCAATTTTTTGGCTTTTCAATTACCCCATTTAATAAGTAATACACTCATCCTCTCCAAAAATTAAGCACGAAATGCAAATTCTCAGATCACGAGCGAACAAATAAATGAATTTTGTTGAACGAAACTTACTCTTTCCTTCGAGTATAATATGGAAATATAGAATCAATAGCAATCATAATATCAATCATAATAGCAATCATAATATCAATCATAATAGCAACGTCAACAATCATAATACAATTGGCTCCGTTCCAAATACGTAAATCAGCGTCTTGGTAAAAGCAGGTGTTTCATTCTGTGCGTTTTTACTTCTACTACGGACGTTAGGAAGAAAATCTGAAATAACCATTTCATTCGATATTTCCCAAAGGAGGTGTTTAGATGATGCTCAGCGATGGCGAGCAGTTGGAAGATTAGGAGCCGGTCAATCTATTGGAGAAGTTGCTGAAATTTTCAGTCCATTATTCTGAGATTTCACGGTTATGGACTCAATTCCAAAACATCAGAATAATAAGCAGAAGGCCAGGCTCGGGTCGCTCTTCAATTACATCCTCTTCCATTGAACGTCACTTAGTGTTATTGGTCAGACGCAACAGGCAAGTAATAGCACCTGCTTTACGTTCTGGCCTCGCTACAGGTAGGCCTGTATCCGTTATAACTGTAAGAAGGGAATTGCACACACATGGTTTTTATGCGCCGCCAACCATATGTGTTCCATTGTCTGCGAGGCACAGAACAAGCAGCTCGTCTCCAATGGTGTCAGGAACACGTCAGTTGAACCATAGGCGATTGGAGCAATGTCCTATTTATCGATGAGTCCAGATTAATTTTTTAGTCGGACGAACGACGAATTTTGTGTGGCGAGAGAATGGCATACGGTATCAAACAGTTGACAGGGTCCAGAGCCATTCATTTTCTGGTGGTGATTTCTTGTTTGGAAATTTTATATCAGCGAATTGCATTCCCTTCGTTTTATTCGAGTGATAAAGCGCTCCATGGGTAAAAAAGTGGAATTTTTAATATCTCAAGAATGACTTGTGATAATTTCTAAACAATTGTGTCTACTCATTTCGTAGTGAGAGTAATTATAAAACATTTACTCATTTTTTGACAACAGTGAGATTATGTTTTTATAAAGCTTTTCGATTTTCATAAAAAAAAATGTTCTGAAAAGTGGGGTACTTCCTTTATGAGTTCTCCCCATCCCCAAATTAATAATTCTCTCACATTCGTTGACTGCAATAAGCGTGCCAAAATTTATTGGATTTTATCAATATCTTCGAACGATATCGTGCTCACACACAAAAACATAGACATAAGTACACACAAATATACAAACATTGGATTTAGGAATGGCTGAATGGACATTGGAAAAATGGTGAATTTTTATCTAGGTACAGCTAAAAAGTAAAGATCCACTCAAATTTGAGGGTTGGAATTTTAACCCTAATTCTTTCCATTTACATTATTACATATGTAGGCAAGTAAAAAGAAATCGGCAGTGTCTGCAGTACGATGAAGCTGAAATGGTATTGCGTGAATAACATATTTCTTTGTGGGTAATTTGTTTTCTTTAAACATTTCTAAATAATTGAAAATATTAAAATATCAAAATTAGCACCACTAAATTTCGAAAACTGTGAACTTGAGCTTTAAAAAGACTGCGAATAATTTTTATAGTTTTTTGCGTTTTTTTTTTTTTTTTGAGATATAAACATTATAATCCTGAAAAACGGACAATTTTCAATGACAAACAATTCTTCAAAAACAATAAGAGTTTTGCAAAACAAATTATATATTTAGAAACTAGAATCTCTGGTAATTTTTGTTGCTTACTGTTTATATCTATCTTTTATAATTTATAAGATATATTTAGATAAATTAAGGAAATGAAGGGCAGATTCGCTGGTACAAAACTTTTTAAATCTTTTGCAAAAAAAGTTTAAAATATTGAAATTATTACTATACATTCATAATTAGAAGCCTCTTTTCGACAAAACAAGAAAAATTGTTTATATTAGGTTCGGTGATTTATTAGGTTCGGAGATATAAGTGTCCAAAGTGCTTATATTTTTCGTACCGCTCCGATTTCCGCCAGAGATACCCCCATCTATAGATGTCATTTACATCAAAAAGTGTAAATGACGGCTATCCCTATAGCGATGCAATTTAATTATACATTTGTTGTCCCTCGAAATATTATTTAACTTAATTTCTTCGCAGTGAACTAATATTTCAATCAAAAATAAAATCCGAGTTTTCGTCAAATCTCTTATGACACAAAGTTATATATAACGCCCTTTGCATTTTATAGAGAAAGTAGTTGTATCATCCTTTTAATGACCAGAAAGAGGAAATAAAGTTATTTATAATCCAAAAATAATCATTATAGATAACGTTCTTTCACACTCCAATTTTATTTGTAACCTAAAAACCGAGTCTCCATTTGTATTCGCCTAAAAAACGTGATGTTATGACGTTACTTCTACAAAATTCATACCGTATATAAATTCTTTCTAACGTCCTTGATAGAAAGCGGGAATTTGAAAATAGGTGGCTGCTTGTGAGAATACATATTCTACGTATTCCTCTTTTAGAACGCAAACGGGTATGAGCATGATATGAGCTTCCATAGAAGTATAAAGAATTTTTATTCTTGCAATGGGCAGTCATTATCGTTGTGATTCATGCATAGTAACATCGTTGTAAAAACCCTTCACGGGATCGTTGAAGGTAAGTTTAACTTCTATGACCTGCTAGAATTGTACTACAATAAAATAAAGCTACTTATTTAGTAGAAGCATAAAATGTTCATTGAAAGTTTCCACCATATCAAGAAGATGTTAGTTGTCTATATAGTGGTGTGGGTGCTGTTTTTTTCATCCTGAAAAAATATGCTATTTTTGCCTTCGAAACTGGTTAAAATTAGTAGTCAATTGCTTATGCTGTTACTAATACAATATTCTTATCCAATTATTTTAAAGAGCGGCATAAAATTATTTTATGTATTATCTTATCTTTCGGGTATGTGTGTATTTTATGTATATGTATATCTTTCGAGCGCCGCGAACATTCCAAGTATTCTATTTGTAATATGTTTGTTCTAAATGCATTAATTAAATTGGCAGATGGGTGTGTATGGCCATTGTCAGTATCTATCGCACGTTTAATTACTTACAATTCGTAATTCATATGCATCAGGAATGCCGAGCCGTTTTATTGAATGTTTTTATTAGGCCCTGTTTGCAGAGCCATCTCTCCCCCTATCGGTCATTTCTGGAATATTTTTTTAAGTCATTCGTTTCCACTGTAATCACTGGTTTTTTCTCTACAATGATCTCAACAGGGATATTTTAAGTCTAACCACCCTGTATTATATATATGTGTGTGTGTGTGTATGTATACTATATAATATATGTGTGAGTGTGTATATAAATGACTTAATTATTGTTAAATTATATTATTTGATGCTTGTAGTTGGAGAGAAAATGATATGAATTTATTTTATCCGAAACTTTATGACAACTCTTGCCAATGAGTTACACAAACATTTTGAAATTATGGCGTTTCTATGGCACTTTTAGATTTCTTTTAATTCGGGAAGTTGGTTATATTTGTCATGATGTACGTAGAAGAACGTGGAGAGCCAATGAAACTATTAAATGACAAGATACAGTTTGTGCTAAAGGTAGATAAAATGTTAATAATATTTTTAATACTATTTTACTGGTAACTATGAAATTTCCGTGTGATTTTTTTTATGAAATTGTCATACATTGTTATAAACAATAAATCGAACATGAAGGATGGCATTAAAATAAAACATCAAACTCAACTACATGGGAAAGTATCAGCAATACAATGTATGGCGGTCTGAAGCAGAAAACTTTAAAAAATAAAAATATGAACCTGTTTCGGAGGAAAAAAAACTATTTCTTTCCAGACAATTAAAACATACAAACGATTCACAATTTGTTTGCGGAGTATTACGTGTCGCTTAAAATTAACCTGAATATGCAATTTACATTTTAAATTCAAATGATTTAAATTACTCATAATTTGATATCATTTCTGTCGAACAATTTTAGTTTTCAGTTGTATTCATAGGGTTCAATGCATTAATGTAGTTTCAATTCAAGCATTAAGATGAGATATAAATTCCATATTTAGGCTATTTTCTTACCTAAGTCAATAATGTGTTTTAGCAGAGGCGTGAGAAATAACACCATTTATATTTTGTACATATTCTAGCAGTATAATCATGGAAATGATGAAAGTAGAGGGGTATGAAATTATTTATAATTTAAAAAAAATTTGCAGATAAAACATTCTTATTTTCTACTACAATTTCATTTGTAAATTGAAGATCGAGTATACATTTGTAATTGCCTAGTAAACGCTTTCTCTCAGCATATTTCTATTCCATGTATCAATTTCATACGTTTCAAAACTTCTTTGTATTTTACAGAAAACAAGCATATGATAATTAACTGAGCTTTTAATAAAGAAAATGCAAAGAATTTGTGTTCTCACAAGAAGCAGTTATATTCGTGTTAATTTAAAATATTTCATTAAGAAGGAGGCTGCTTTTGCCTCTGTAAATGCTTGATATTATTAATCAACTGATTATGTTGTTACTAACAAAGTATTTTTGTATGTGATTATTTTATACGACAGTATGAATCGTTTAGTATAGCAACCAACACAAATGTATCGGTTTCACTTACATTAGAGTTCACGAACGCGGAATAAATAGAATATACATTAAAGTTATTTATAATAACAAACTTAGCCCTCTTCATCACAGATGATGTTTATCAGTCTGCTACAAATAGCAAGTTTACTTACTGCCAGTGCATTCAATGGATATCTTGTTTTGATGAGCTGTTATGTATGTCACTCTACAGATAGCAGCTGATGCACTGGGATTATACGTAAACACAAAAGCCGCCTAAAAGGTGTGTTCCCAAAATTAAGGAAGACACTCCCATTGCGGATAACATTATCCATGAACCGGTGTCGCACTTATTATTCGTTTGCCAGCCAATATCTGCAATGAAAGCAAAAAACTTCCTGTAAGCCACAATTTTTGGAAATTTTCTTGGGAACTGACAACTCCTATCGTTCCACGTGGCCGGTATAAAATGGATTTACAATTTACCTCAGACCACACGGAGATGCAGATGCAAAGTTCATAAATTAAAATCCCGCGTATAAGGGACGGTCCCAAAATTTGACATGCATGCTCTTTGAAGATACCAGTATCCATGGACCGATTTCGTGCTTATTATGCGGTCGTCAGCGTGGAATAACCATTATTTGTAATGAACAGCAAGAAACATGTTTTACCTACAATTTTTTAAACTTTTAAGGGGTCTGATAATTTCAGTCCTTCCACGTTGCTTATAGCAAGTTTCATGTTGCCATTGCAGATATCGGTTATTCCATATTGACGAGCGCATAATGCGTATAAAACCTATCGATTGATGTTGGTATTTGCAAAAGGAGTGCCTTCCAACTGAGATTATTGTTCAAATCTTAGTGAACTTTTGTTATACACTTTCGTTTTAATGCAGGTCTTCAGGTATTAGTAGGTAAGAAGAAAATATTGAAAAGCTCTCCATTTTGCCTCTGCATTTTGATTTCAAGGTAAGCATTTGTTGCTGCTAGTGCAATCAATAGGTATTCTATGTTGTTCATGAGCTAGCTGTAACGTGAGTACTTCTAGTCTATTGATGTTAATTTCTACACTGGAGACATCGTTCAAATCACCTTCTATAATAAAAAATAAGGTGAATTTTGTGTGTTCGTCTGTTGGTGACGTAAAAGTGATCCGCAGCTAAACAATTTGGTGCGTTGATATATCATGTTAGGTTCATAGATATGTCGGAAAGATTTTTTTTTACAATTCGAATTAGTGTTTTAGTTATTCTTACAAACAGCAATTTTGAGTGAATTTTACACAATTTGGTTCGTGGGGGGCCAACGGCCGTACCGTGCTGAAAACACCGGTTCTCGTTAGATCACCGAAGTCAAGCAGCATCGGGCGCGGTTAGTACTTGGTGGGTGACCACCTCGGAACACCGCGTGCTGTTGGCCATCTCGGGTGCGGTATCCCCGTGGTTTGCGCGCTAGATTTGCACGCTACCACAAATGCCGCCGTGTTCATGCGGAGTACGATCACGTTAAACATGTGGGTCCGTAAGTCCTTCCGAGAGGTTGGTGGTAGGGGAAGGAGGGTACGGTCCCTGTGGATGCCTCCCCCACTGGGTTCCGGTCTAAATTGGGTGGCACTTCCCGGCCGTCCATACAGTTACCTTACACCTTTCTGGTAGGTCGGACGGTCTGGGTCTCAACAACAATTTGGTTCGTTAGCGATCAAACATATTTTAACAAAGTTTCCATTTTAACACCATCAGAATGACTAAAGAATTTTATGCAATTTCATATTAATATTGTTACATCGTAAAACTAAAGATTCATACTATTTCAATTTTGACATGAATATGGAGTGATATATTCGTAAATAAAATTAAGTGACGCTATTTGTTAAAGTTTAATTAAATTTACGGTGAAACTCATAAATTAAAAAAAGGTACTCTTGTGTTAACCGCATGCCAGCGATCTCTTGTATTAATCGCCTGTGTGAACTGAAGTGAAGTGACCAATGACCTTTAGTTGGTTTGCAAAACTTAAATGCGTTTTTCGTTGAAATATAACTTCATAGGATGCGAAAGATTGCAATATCGATTTCCGGGCAATATGCTGTATTTCTGAAACTAGCAGACAGACTCCGTTTCATTTTGAGGTAAGTTCCTCAGATTCATAACGATCAAGCGTTACAAAAAACTTTCCTTTGACTTAAAAACAAAGAATATAGAACACGCGTATCTAATGCAACTACTCACTGCATACTAAACTGTGGTCTTAAAAAACCACTAAAGGTCATTGGTCACTTCACTTCAGTTCATACCAGCGATTTATCGCTGGAATGCAGTTAATACGAAAGTGTCAAAAAAATCCCGTAGCGGATTAGCGGGACGCATTTTTCAATATTGGGGATATTTTTGTTTTTTCTTTTCATTCTTGAGCGTCAGAAAAGTCTCCAATTTCTTAACTGGTTGGAAGGTATATATATACATTGATACAAGTTTAACTAATACGTCATGTTCTTGGCAGTCGTTGTGTCACAACATGATTTTTATTTTTTTTTGTTTTAAACGCGCGTATAGAAAACCCTTTGGTTTGGAGAATTCGCTGTGAGTTTAGGAGTTTTGTACCTGAATCTCACGAATTACAGAAAACAAATACGTTCGTAAAATTGTTTTAGAAAATTAGTCGTTTATTTGTGTTTGAAAAGTAAAACAATTTGTCAATTTTCTATATCGCGCCTTAGACGTGAAGTGTTTGTTCTTAGAGCAAAGTAATATTACGAAATTTGAAATTAAAAATAGGGTTTTCAATTCGACTGATTTTTATGGGAAATTAACTTACTTTTTATGCAGTAGTATTTGCGAAGACATATTTAGGTGCCTATTTAAGACATATTACGTTCACGTAGCAAATTAGAGGTAGCCGCGGGGGAGGCCCTAAATAAATACACACCCACACACATTTAATAGTTAGCTAAATTCCTTCCCCATCCTTAGGATTGGTGTAAATTACAATAATTACTATATGCATTATAAATAACGATACGAAAAACTGTTTCTGAGAGAGTGTTGATAATAAAATTTAATATAAATTATATTCGCGTTCTATCCTGTAAAAAAAGTCAATTCAAAACATAAATTGAAAAATACAACATCAAAAAATACATATATAACACAAACAGAGGATGAAATTCTACCCCAACTTTTCATGTATGAAAAGGAATTCCAGGCAAAAAGGATAATATACATAATGAAGTTCAAGAATCACTAAATAAACGATTTTCTATTGTCAATCAATATATAGCTTTTTTAACATAAAAAATATCAATTTATATCATACGAATCCAGTCTTTTATGAATCTGAATATAGTTTTGTAAAAGCCACGTCCTGTATAAAGAATTAGGCCTCATACTTAAAGTATTGAAAGCTCTTTAAGCAAAAGGAAGAAAGTGTAGTTTGTCGCTACCGGTTTTACATTTTATCACTCTCTTACAGAAAGAGCATTGTCCTCTATCAGATACCTGATTTAAAAATAAATATTAACTTTGTTGGGCAGAAACATTCTTTCAATAGAGGGAATATATAAACTTTAATGAAGCAGAAAATAAAAGAATTCTTAACATCGAGTTTCAGTTTTAGAAGATTTTTTATATTTGCAGAATCAGTTAAATCTATGATGAATATCTATTATACTTCGAAGTTATGAACAACTGCATTATCTTACTATTAATTGTTTGCATTTTTTAAATGCATTGAAACTGTCTGTTGTAATGATCATGTATTGACTGAATATATTTATTTTTTATTTCATTTTCATTAAAAATCAACCAAACTTATTCTTTTAAATACAAAACATATTAAAAGATCCAGTTGTTTAATATTTTTTTCAATATTTCATAATAATGAAACACAAACGATATAATTATCATGATTTGTAAATAAAATGTATGTACCACTTTTATCTAATAAAATGTTATTAAAAATTAATATTTTTATAATGTTTTATCAACCTTGGCTCAGGTGCATCTAAAACCACACCTGGACGTTATGTCTTGTTAATTAATAGTATAGTCGAATGTAATAATCCAAAATCGATTTTTCATAATTTATCAGGTACACTTGCCATTGCCCAGCAGATATACAGCTCAATGAAATAGAAATATAATTTAATTCTTCTACGTGTTGGCTATAATACTAGTAATTATCAGTGGCGTAGCATCTATAGAGTCTGAAAAGCTAAGCCTCCCCTGTTTTAAATCTAGTGTAAGGCATTAATAATTTTTAAATGATTTTGCGAATGTATATGTATAATTTTGAAAATTGTTTCACATTATTTGCTTAATGTAATACGTGTCAAACAATTTTTCCCATTAAAACGCGACTTCTTAAGTATCGAAGGCTTAAATTTTTTAACCTATGGCTTTTACTACCAGTAATATGGTATTGAAACCTACCAACAGTTCCGTGGCTGATAAACGCGGGTATCGGGTGCTTGGCAGCTAGCCTTGAAGAAGGGGTGACTATTAATTCACCCTTTGCAAACAACAATTATTGGATGTGAGACAAGGCGTTTCTTAATGCCGTAGGCAGACAGGATGGAGGTGCGGGTGAGAAGTGTGAAAGAAAATTTCTCCGGAAAGACTCATGCTTCTGCCACTTTGGATCAAACGAAATGCTATATTGGCTGAAAATAATAAACATTTTTAATTCTAAATAATTTGAGCCATTTTTCAGGAATAACTTGACACTCAACTAACTTTAAACAAGGTCAGACGAATAAATACAGTAATAATGACTACCACTTAAACTTAGTAGTTAGTGAAGTAAACTTTATATAGGCATCAATATAGCAAAGCATCCGCTTGTTTTCTTGGAAGTTTTAGAAGGAATAAATCGGATTTTGCTTTGGTAATCGCCTGCTATATAAGAACCTTTTTACAAAAGCGGTTGATATAAATTCTAGTAGATTTTTATTACATTCTAACTATAGGATATTAAGTTTTCACAGTATAGTATTTGTTAATAATTAATATAAAAAATTCCATTGTTGAGTTACAATGTTGGTTACAATACGTTGTTGATTACAGTGATTTTCAACTAAGTTTGCTACATTCCAAATGTATTTTTCGCCTATTTTCAGTGCACTCTTGAACTGTTTTATTTTGTTAATTCTAGCTGTTTATATTTAAGAAACTGATATATATATTTTACCACTTACTAATGATATTCAAATTTATTTCAACTTTATTTAATAGGATGGGTGGAAAGGTTTATCTAATTTAGAAACATGAAAAATTATAAATGCTACATCTTGTATGTAACAATTTAAAAATCTCATTCCATGTACTTTTTTGCATTTTTATGTCACATTATATTGTTTTGACCATCAAAAATATTTAATGAAAGAGCGAATTCAAATATAAATCTCGCTTGTAATAACAACAAATCTCTTTCTAATTTAAAACGTCAAGTGCTCAAACACCCCAATCAAAAATCTTGCGCTACGCTTTATTTATGAAACTATAATTGATTTCTAATTGATTTCGATATGGCTTTTAATACTGGAAGTTAGTTATGTTTATCATAATGTAAAGTAGAAGGGCATGGAGTGTTAATGAAACTATTGATGAAGCTATTGAAAGAAAATCGTTTTGAAATGAAATTGACAGACTTCGACGGGCCGAAGAAAGTATGAAACATCGTCTCATTCAAAGAAGAAATGCCAACTTGGAGCTAATTATATTGTTATTTTCAGATTTCTATCCTTAAAAATTTCGCACATGTCTAGAGCGTCCAACTAGTTACTCTAAGTCCTCTGGACGAGTCGGACGGTCTGGGTCTTCCACATGTCTAGAGCGCAGATAGCTAGTTCTATAAATAGTTCAATTCGCGAGATCAGCTGTAGCATGTTCTTGCTTATTTAATTAAAAAATAGATGTAAACATTGGTCAGAACAGAACAAAGATAAAATTTTAATGAATTCTTTATATTACTTTATTGATAGTTATGAAATTCTGTATTAAAATACTTTAATGAAAATCTCATATATTTTATAAACAATACATCGAATATGAAGAAAGACAGGAGTACCCATGAAACTATTGATGAAGCTATTGAAAGAAAATCATTTTGAAATGAAATTGATAGACTTCGACGTGTCAAAGAAAGTATTAAACATAGTCTCATTCAAAGAAGACATGCCAACTTGGAGCTAATTATACTGCTATTTTCAGATTTCCATCCTTAAAAATTTAGCACATGTCTAGAGCGCAGATAGCTAGTTTTATAAATAGTTCGTTTCGCAAGATCAGCTTTACATAGCTTGTTCTTGCTTATTTAATACTTTTAAAAAGTAAGCGTAAGCACAGTTTAGAATGGACACACAGATAAAATTTTAATGAATTCTTAATATTACTTTATTGGTTGTTATGAAATTCTGTATTAAAATACTTTAATGAAAATATCATATATTTTATAAGCAATAAATCGAATATGAAGAAAAACAGGTGCACCAACGAAACTATTGATGAAGCTATTCAAAGAAAATCATTTTGAAATGACATTGATAGACTTCGACGGATCAAAGAAAGTATTAAACATAGTCTCAGTCAAAGATGAAATGCAAACTTGGAGCTAATTATATTGTTATTTTCAGATTTGTTTCTTTTAAAATCTAACACATTCCTATAGAGCAGATGCTCGACACAGCTAGCTAGTTCTATAAATAGTTCATTTCGCAAGATCAAATGTACCACGTTCTTGCCTATTTAATGCCTTAACCCTTTCGCGACGGTTGGTACGTCCGCGTGTCGGTTGCGAATTTGCATTCAATGACGGACGGCACGCATTCGTAATGGAGAGAACTTTACCCTAAACGGCGCGTATGTGTGTTTTCACATGGAACGTTTTAATTTGTCTACTAGATGGCATTACATGTCCGTGGAAACAACTTCAATGTATTTTGCAGATAATTGACCTTGGCATAAGGAGGATCCAATGAATTATTTCTCCATTTGGAGCGGTGAAACATGGTTTTGTAATATAAAAAAATAGAGCACTTCTCGCAGCATCAACAATTTTATAATTGAGTTTCGGGTCTTGTTTTGATTTCAGCTTTATGATTTCGTTGGTAAATCATAGGAATATAAGAGAGTATGTTTTTTGTTTGGGTTTTAGAGGCAGTGAAATTATTCGTTTATTTCGGATAAAAGAATGGAAGCAACTAACGAGTATTTTGTATTCAGATTTGTATGAAAAATATACATCAAATAGAAAATAAATATTTCTTTTATTCCTGAAAAAAGTAGATTTCTGTGTTGAATAGGTGATTTTTAGTGAATTTTTTTTGGAGAGTTAGGCTTAGCGCAAACAAATTGCCGTCCCCTGGGAACAGTTCGGAAGTGAAGTGCTCCGTCCTTTGGGCCGCGGCAGTTCCGGAATGCCGCCGTCGCGAAAGGGAACAAAGAGATAAAGAGTTAGTTTAACACTGCACAAAGATAAAATTTTAATATAATTCTTTGTCACCTTATTGATAATTGTGAAATACTGTATTAAAATACTTTAATGAAAATCTCATATATTTTATAAACAATAAATAATAAATTGAATATGCAGAAAGACAACATTAACACGAAATATCAAACCAAACTAAATGAAAATGTGTCAGTAATAAAATATATGGTGGCATGAAACAGAAAACAGAAAAATATAAACATATGAATCTGTATTGGAAGAGAAAATAAAAACCTACTTTTTCAAGATAATAAAACCATATAAACGATTCACAATTTATTTGCGGGGTCTCATAGTTTCAAAACTCGCTTAAAAAGAGCCTGAATGTAGAATGTACGTTTTAAATTCCGACGATTTAAATTTATTTGATCTCTTTTATGACGAACAGTTTTAGTTTTCAAATTTATTAAGAGTTTAATGTATGAATGTAGTTTCAATGCAAGGGTTAAGAAGAGATATAAATTTTATATTTAGGCCATTTTCTTGCTCAAGGCAATAATTTGTTTCAGTAGTGGCATGACGAGTAATACCATTTATATTTTATACAGATAGGCGAAAATTAAAATATACATAAATAAGTCCAAGAATAACATATATAAACGATTTTCTACTCACAATCAAGATATAGTTATTTTTTTAACATAAAGGATATCAATTGATATCATACGAATCGAGTTTCTAATGAATCGAAATATATTGCCGTATAGAAGTTTACGTCCTGGAAGAGAAAATTAGAGATCAGACTTCAAAGTATTGAATGTTCTTTATACAAAAGGAAGAAAGTCCACTTTGTCCCTAACAGTTTAAATTTTATCACGCTCGTACAGAGAAAGCATTGTCTTATATCAGATAGCTGCGATTTAAAAATCAATTTTAACTTTGTTTTGCAGTAACACTGTTTCAATAGCGGGAATATATTAACTTTAATGAAGAAGAAAATAAAAGAATTCTTCACATCGAGTGGTTGTTTTAGAAGGTTGTTTTATGTTTGCAAAATCAGTAAAATCTTGCATGTATATGTACTTCGAAGTTATTAACAAATGCAGTATCTTACTATTAAATATTTATGTTTTTGAAATTGATTAGAATTGTCTATTGTGATGATCACGTGTTGTCTGAATAGATTTAATTTTTTATTACATTTTCATTAAAAATAATCTTATTAATTTTAACCCAAAACAAATTAAAAATTCTAATTGTTTTACACTTTTTTATTATTTCGTAACAATGAAATAAATACGATATTAATTATTATGATTTGTAAATAAAATATATGTACCACTTATATATAATAAAATGCTATTAAAAATAATATTTTTATACATTACCAAACTTATCAAAACAAACTAATACAAAATCGCTTTTACACAATATATATAGCAATATCAGAAAAAACACCGTTGTCCATCAGATATAGAACTCAATGAAATAGAAATTTAATTTAATTCTTCTACATTTTTCTAATTTTTACTTTCCTTATATACATAATGTATAAGGAAAGTATTGTGACGGGGTCGAAAATTCGAATTCGAGTTTTTGACGGGAGAACACGTTTCAAGCATCCCTGATCACGAATCATACATTTTTGAAGTGATGTCTATGTGTGTGTGTGTGTGTGTGTGTGTGTGTGAAAGTATGTGTGTGTGTGAAAGTGTGTGTGTGTGTGTGTGTCAGTGAACCTGTGGAGACGATAACTGACGAACGAATGGACCGATTCGAACGAAAATTATTAAAAAAATCACAATCCTCAAACACTGAAAGCCTATTGTTTTTATACGCAATCGAATGTTCAGAACCCTCCTAAATTTTCGAGTGAAATTTTGAAAAATCGTCAAAAAATCAAAACCGCTAATAAAGTTACGCAAATAGACATTTCTCATGTAATTTTTCATTAGAAAACGATTGACATAAATCTTAGAACGCTAACATGAACCGTTCTCGAGATATTGCACATTTTTCAAAAAAAATATCCAAAAAGTTATAAAAAATATAAAAAATATTTCCTATTGAGAAACATGTTCACTTTTCACATGTAATACCATGTGATAAATTGGGTGACATCATTCTCGTGGATCCAGCTCGTTCTATTCATAAAAAAAGATACGTTGAGTAATACTTTTGTATTTGAACGCCAATAGTCATTTATCTGCTGTAAGAATAACTTATTTCTCCGTCCATAACGCTTGACAAGATTTTGGCGACAAATTCGGCGGAATGTCGTCAACTTGGCGACATTTTTAATTGTTACCAAATTAACAAAAGTCTCGCTGAATTGATAAAAATGACGCTAAATCTATGAAAATGACGACTAATTGAAGAAAATTCAATATCTTGGAAAGAATATAAGTATCTACTCTAAGAGTAACATTTTTTTTTACTGTAAAAGTAGTAAATTCATTGCATTATATAAGGAAAGTCATGTGTTGTCCACATCAGATTTTTTCTATTAATTGTTTTAGTAATAGTATTTATGAAACTATTTTTCATTTTCCTAAATTATACAGGAATATGTATCGAAATATTATTACTATATTATCCCGTAGAGAACACAATAAACATACAAAATCCTAGACAACTTAGTAAAGCGTAACTGTTCCTCAAACAGTGAAACTGACTATATTTTACTTCAAGAATGTCATCTATCACCAAGTAACCGATCGGGATTATCTAAGAAATTGAAATTAATTTCCCAACATATTGAATTTTCAGCAATTTGTCGTTATTTTCGTTCATGTAGCGTTATTGTTGTCAGTTCGGCGACAAATTGTCAAAATACTTTCATCAATTTGGTGACATTTTTAAAATTTTTCAAGTTGACAACATTTTTCACTCCGGCACGTAAACGTACCGGCACGTCCAATACTCGGATGCCATAGTAATTGAAACTATTTTTATGTAACCTGACGTTTGTTTCCATTTCCGAACAAATCGTTCGTGAAATACTGGCACGTCTATCAAGAGATGAACTAAAAATTTTCTTTCAATCAATGATAAAGCATATAGTAGCCTGCTAAAATGCAATATGAATAAGATTATATTACACAAATCTAGATTTGCTTAGTACATGTCTCAATGTATTAAGTTTAGTTACATACACATATTATGAAAACTATCCCTAATTTAGCAATATTCTGTGACTAGTAAGTTCAGTAATTTCACATCCAGTAATCCAAAACTAGCTGTTTATAATTAATGCCGGATTACTGGATTGTACTGTGCATGTCATTGCATAATCCTCATTGGTTTGTCAACTTATTATAGACCTTGGCCTTCTATAAAACCTATCGTCTCTCTACACGATCTGTAGCGCCCCATATGTTTGTATTCCAAAACCACACATTGGCACAAGTAATGTTAATGCATAACATAATCAATGAGAGAATAATACAGTAATAGTAGCATAGTCTCAATAACGTACCATAATTGAATTGAAGAAGATATAATATTCGTTTTTTACTTTCCTTATACACATAATGTATAAGGAAAGTATTGTGACGGGGTCGAAAATTCGAATTCCAGTTTTCGACGAGAGAGCACGTTTCAAGCATCCCTGATCACGAATCAAACATTTTTGAAGTGATGTATGTGTGTGTGTGTGTGTGTGTGTGTGCGTGTGTGTGTGTGTATCAGTGAGTCTGTGGATACGATAACCGACGAACGGATGGACCGATTCGAACGAAATTTGGTACAAAAATCACAAACCGTGAACACTGGAAGCCTATTGATTTTATACGCAATTGAATGTTCAGAACCCTCCCAAATTTTCGAGTGAAATTTTGAAAAAATCATTAAAAATTCAAAATCTTTAATAACGTTAGACAAATAGACATTTCTGATGTAATATTTCATTAAAAAACGATTGACACAAATTTTAAAACACTAGCAGGAATCGTTCTCGAGATATTGCACATTTTTCAAATACATTTAAAAAAAAATCCCATAAATTACAAGAAAATATTAATTATCGAGAAACATGTTCACTTTTCATATGTAATACCATGCGATAAATTTGGTGACATCATTCTCGTGGATCTAGCTCCTTCCATTCATGAAAAAAGATACTTTGAGTAATACTTTTGTATTTGAACGCCAATAGTCGTTTATCTGCTGTAAGAATAACTTATTTCTTCGTCCATAACGCTTGGCGAGATTTTGACGACGAATTTGGTGGAATGTTGCCAACTTGGCGACTTTTTTAAATTTTGCTGAATTAACGAAAAACTCGCCAAATGGATAAAAATGACGCTAAATCAATTGACGACTCATTGATGATGACGACATGGGAAATGACGACTCATTGACGAAAATACAATATCTTGGGAATAATATAAATAACTACTATAAAAATAATCAATTTTTTTTACTGTAAAAGTAGTAAATTCATTGCATTATATAAGGAAAGTCATATGCTGCCCACATCAGATTTTTTATAATATAATAATAGCTGAAAAATTCGCTGCTGCTCGACAAATATACTTCTTAATGAAATATAAATCACACTTAAGTCTTCCACATGTTTCTAATTATCTTCACTTTGCTTTGTAGGTAGTTTGTCTTTTTCAGGCATTTTAAAAAGAGTTCAAACTTTTAATATATCGAAGTTAGAAACACCTTTTCAAAAAAGTTCAAAATATTGAAATATCGAAATTAATATCGCTAAATTTCGAAAATTGTGAACTTGGGCTTTCGAAGGACGACAGATTACTTTCCATAGTTTACAGTTAGCATTTTTAGTTGTCAAGATATAAACATTACAATCTTTAAAATCAGATCTTCTATAATTTAGCGAAACGATTCTTCAAAAATATTAAAAGTTTTTTAAAAACAAATTGTACATTTAAAACATACATTCCATACTGAACATTTTTGTTGATTACTGTTTATATCTATCTTTTGTAGTTTATAAGATATTTCAAGGGAAATTTAAAAAAGAGAGGCAAAAACTCGTTCGTGCAAAACATTTTTAATTTTTTCGTGAGAAAATGTTGAAAATATTAAAATATTGAGATTATTCTTATATATTCGTTACTAGAATCCTATTTTCGACAAAATGAGTGAAAATGATTTATATTTTGTTATTAGGTTCAGAGATATAAGTGTCCAAAGTGTTTACATTTTTCGTACCTCTCCCATTTCCGCTAGAGACACACCATAGATGTTATTCAGATCAAAACGTGTAAACGGATGCCATCCCTACAGCGATACATTTTAATTATATACTAACAGTATGTTCATCCTTCGTACGGAATTATATCATATAAAGAAACTTAAAATGCACAATCATATGCAAATTCCTAAATGACATTGTCATTAAAACATTATATTGCAATATTTAAATTAATGCTCCTGAAAAGAATATTAATAATCTATGTTTTCGTGTTACAAAATTATCTTCACCGCCAGATCGAAACAATAAAACATCCTGGCCCCGTTTTAAACAAATTTACAAAAAATATGAAATTGAATCAATATATGTCAAAATGAAAGTGCTGAAATGGTATGGCAAAATATATACCCGTTCCATATTCACCCATATTCACGAATATTAGAAGCTATACCCGTGTATTAGTAGAAGTATACTCGTACTGCAATATATGAGTTTCAAAAGACTTTGCTAGAATAAATCAGATGACGTAATAAATTGAAAATGTCAATAATCCCCGTAACCTTTAAACCCCTAAAGGCTGTAATGGATATAATCCAGTAAAATTTGCAAGTTCGATAAAATTTATTTTATACACATTCCCTTATTATCTAAATTGGAAAAGATTTAACAAAAATAGTCTGCTATATAAACTCATTGGTTTTAAATCCGTTACTAAGCGACATGATATTGTTTTCTTCAAAATAAATTGGCGGTAAAAATATTGTCTGCATAATGCTATCTCTATGGAAAGTTTAGATGTGGCTTTTTAACACTTTACAACAAAGTTGAAAAGTGTTTATGACTTTGTTCATTCTGTCTGTCTGTCTGTCTATCCGTTAGCACGATAACTGCCGTAAAAATGACTTAATCAAAATGAAATTTTAGTATGTTGTTCAGACGGTCTGTAGGACCTATGGGAATATAAATGAATAATATCACCCAATTAGTTTTGGCTTGAACCCGGGTTGAAAAAATGAAATACATTGAGCCCTATGGGACCTAATTTTTCAAACATGTTTTAAGCGGATTTAAAATTCACAAATTGCTTCGAAAATTTTAGATAATATTCAAATTGTTCCATAAAATATATATTAAAAAATCAGCGAAATATATTCAGTAGTTTTTTAAATAAAAATTAAAATAATAATATCACCTCTTATATGAAGCGATCACGTGACCATGATATGAAAAGATCACATGACCCACTTCAAAATGATATATGGCATCCATCTTGTCTCAAAATCGTGATTCTTTTTAATTCAGTTCTTTTTAATTCATATTGAGTGTTGTATCCGTCCTAAAACCACTTTATTTTTGTTTAAATTCTGTGCATCTACATACTGAAACAACGGAATTACAATATATTTGTGTTTAAATGATCATCCAAATTTGATTATTTATACAACGAAGCCTATTTTTCATCTATGTAAATTGTAAACAGTAAAATATGTCGAATGAGTTGTATTAGAATTGCTGTATTTCTTTAACACAAAATCATTTAGTTCATGGAGTCTGCATAGCTGATATAAATGAAATATTCACTGATTTTACAAAGAGAAAGACGATGTTTTTCTATGAAGTTTTACGCATAGAGTTTAATTACTTGTAGCTCTATGGACTTAATTTTTAAATGAAATAAATTATTATAGTATTGTGATGAATGACATGAATGGGAAATTATTTATGAATGAAATGCTGCTTTTATAGAGAGAGCCAGGCGTGTTATTTTTTCTATGACGTCATTTGAATGAATGTCAGTTGTTTTCGATGAAGTTTTCAAATATGATAAATGATCGTAGTATTATGGTAATTCTAAAATTATTACCAAAGAATGTATCACATTTTAGAGATGTTTAAACCAGACAATCTATTTCAATGCCGTCATTTGAATAAAGTTCATTTTTTTCGATGAAGGTTTAAGTTTTCAAATATAATAAATTAATGTAGTATTGTGATAAGTTTTAAAATATTACCGAGGAATGTATTGCATTTCGTTATCCCTCGAAAATTTCCCTAAATTTTATTGTGGCGAATTAATGTTTCGATTAAAAATAAGATTTGAGTTTTCCCTCAGATCTCTTATTTATTCCATAAAGTTGCACTTAACGCCCATTACATTTTATAAAGGAACTAGCTGTGTCGGCCTTCAAATGACAAGAAAGAGGAGATAAAGTTATTTATAATCCAAAAATAATCATTACAGATAAACTTTTTCTTTCGCACTCCAATTTCGTTCGTAACCTGAAAATTGAGTCTACATTTGTATTCGCCCAGAAAACGTGATGTTACAACATTACTTCTACCAAACTCATATGCTATATAAATTCTTTCTACGTCCTTGATAGAAAGCAGGGATGTGAAAATAGGCGTCTGCTTGTGAGAATACAAATTCTACGTATTCCCATTTTAGAAAACAAACGGGTATGAGCATGATATGAGATTTCTTTAAGGAAGTATAACGAATTTTTATTCTTGCAATCGGCAGTTACTATCGTTGTGATTCATGCGGAGTAACATCGTTGTAATTAGCCCTTCACTGGATCTTTAATGGTAAGTTTAACTTCTATGGTCTGGTAGAATAGTACTAAAAAATAAAACTACCTCGTTAGTAGCAGCATAAAAAGTTGATTGAAAGTTTCAACCATATCAAGAAGATGTTTGTTGTCTATAGTGGTATGAGTGCTGTTTTTTATTGTGAAGAGGGGGGAAACTGTTTAAAATTAGTAGTCAACTGCTGTTATACATAAATTATTCTTATGTGATTATTTTACATAGCAGTATAAAAAATCTTGTATATATATATGTATATATATATATATATATTATACATGCTGTCCGAAAAAGTTTGAAACGGCATTTAATTCTTTACCTGTTGGATATAAGTGGGCAATGTAAATTGCAAAAATTTTGAAAGTAAGGTAGGAAATAAGACTACGTTAATGAAATAGTCCTTCCACAAATTTTCAAAAAGTTACACTTTTTAAATTTGTATACGACCACCTTAGACAAATTTGTTCAATCAGAATTTTTTTATTTTTAATGCAACAAGGTCATTAAAAAAATCGCATATCTATATCTTTAAAATCAACTGAATTATGATAAAGGAAAAAATCTGACTTATGGCAATTATCCGTACCATGTGAAAAACTGTTTCATCAGCGAAAATAGGGATCATAAACAAATTGACGATGGGAATTGTTTAGATCAAAAATACGTTAATATGTGTCAAATTTTTTTATCACAAATGCATATAAATAAAGCATTACACAGACAGAGATCATATAAAGCAATGGTACTCACTACGCGGTTGGCTATCCTATGTATTATTATCCAGTTTTATCTTTTTTGTGATATGTCACAAATTTACATTTCTAATTTGATATAGGGTCCCCATTCACAATGTTTAATTTTAAATTAAATATAACTCGCTCAATTTTAAAGATACAGATATGGGGTTTTTTTAATGATCTTGTTGCATTAAAAATAAAAAAAAATTCTGATTGACCAAATTTGTCTAACGTGGTCGTATAAAAATTTAAAAAGTGTAACTTTTTGAAAATAAATAGGACTGTTTCTTTAACGTAGTCTTATTTTCTACCTTACATTCAGCATTTTTGCAATTGCCCACTTACCTCCAACATTGCCCACTTACCTCCACATTGTCCACTTACCTCCAACAGGTAAAGGATTAAAGCGTGTTTCAATCTCTTTGGGACACCCTGTATAATGCCTTAATTATCGTTAAATTATATTGTTTAATGCTTGCAGATGAATAGATAATGATATAATGTTCTGTTTTATGCAAAGCTTTCTAAACACTCTTGCCGAATAGGAATGAGATAAACACACATTTTAAAATTTTGTCGTTTCAAAATGATTTCGGAAAGACTTTTAATACGGCAAGTTGACTACATTTGTCATAATGTATGTTGAAGGACATGGATTGCCAGTGAAACTATTGATGAAGCTATTGAAAAAAAAATCATTGAGAGATGAAATTGATAGACTTCGACGCGGGACAAGAAAGTATTAAAGTTCTGTGTTGAAAATTTCACACACGCTTAGATTCACATACGACTAAATTCACACACGCAGATGCTAGCTAGTTCTACATAGTCCATTTCGCAAGATCAGCTCTATCACGTTCTTGTTTATTTAATCCTCCATACGTCAGCCACTAATTCGACGTAGAACACAGATAAACATTTTAATATAATTTTTTTATTTACTTTACTGGAAATTTTAAATTTTGCGTATAAAATATGTTAATGAAATTGTCAAATATTTTTATAAACAATAAATAATAAATTTAGTATGACAGACGCCATTAACACAAAACATCAAACCAAACTATTTGGAAAATATCCGTAACACAATGTATGGTGATATATGAAGCAGAGAGTAGAAAAAAATAGCCATATGAACCTACTTTGGAAGAACTCTATTTTGTTCAAAACAATTTAAAAAATACAAACGATTCACAATTAATTTGCATAGTCTCATAGTCCTACACGCTGCATAGTTCTACAAGTCACATATTCCTACACGTCGAACAGTATACAAGTTAAAATTAACTTGAATATATATTTTACGTTTTAAATTCAGACGATTTAAATTTTTCTGATCTGTTATCAGGGGAACAGTTTTAGTGTTCAAATGTATTAATATGGTTCAATGCATGGATGTAGTTTCAATGCAAAGGTTAAGAGGATATATAAATTTCATAATTACGTCATTTTCTTGGCCGAGGAAACAAATTGTTTCAGCAGTGGCATAAACTCATTAATATTTTGTACAGACTCTAGATATATGATTCTGCAAATGACGGGATTAGATACAATTATCTACAACTAAATATACGTGAGTAGATAAAAACTTTTTTTTCTACTACAATTTAATTCGTAATTTAAAGATCGAGCCTGCATTTGTAATTGTCTAGCTAATGTTATCTCACAATATGTTTTTATTCCGTGTATTAATTCCATACGCAGCAAAAATTCTTGGTACTTCAAAGAAATCAAGCATATGAAAATAAACTGAGCTTTTCATGAAAGAACTGGAAATAATTTGTGTTCTCACAAGCAGCGGTTATATTCATTTTATTTGAAATATTTCTTTAGGAGGGAGGCTGCTTTTGCTTCCGTAACCGACTGATGTTATTAATTAACTACTTATGTTGTTACTAATAAAGTGTATTTATATCTGATTGTTTTATACACCAGCATGGATCTTCTGGTGTAGCAAGCAACACACTTGTATCGGTTTCACTTACACGTTTACAAACACGGAAGATAGATATTAGCTAATGTACTGAGATGATCCATAAACATAAAAATCACCTAGAAAGGGTATTCCCTAAAGTTAGAGTTCACAAACAGAGAATGAATAGAATAGACATTAAAGTCATTGGCAATAACAAACTTATCTTCCTTCATCACAGTAGAGGTTTCCAGATTGCTGCAAATAGCAAGTTTACTTGCTGCTAGAGTAGTTAGGTGTATATCCTGTTATGATGAGCTGTAATGTAAGTAAAGCCAATGTATAGATATTGGCTGGTGGATTGGGATTATTCATAAGCACAAAACTCGTTTAGAAGATGTGTTCCCAACATTTGGAAGACACTCCTATTGCAGATACCAGTAACAATGTAATGGTTTTGCATTTATTATTATGCGCTCGTCAGTAAGTAATAACCGATGTCTGCAATGACAGCAAAAAATTGCTATATGCCACAATTTTTGAGCACATCTATAGAGACAAACAATATCAGTCCTTCTACGTCACCGGCATCACATTCGTTTGCAATTTAGCTCAGGCCACACAAAGTTGCAAAGGCAAAATTCACAAACAAAAAACTCGCCTATAAAGGACATTCCCATTAAAGATATCAGTATCGATGAACCGGTTTCGTGCTTATTATGTGATCGTCGCATGGATTAACCGATATCTGGAAAAACAGCAAGACACTATTAACCACAATTTTTGTGAGATTCTACAGGAGCTGACAATTTCAAAAAATCCTGCATAAAAATCATATATAATTTAGCACAGGCTATACGCAGCTCCAAAGGTAAAAATTATAAAAAAAAACCGCCTATAAGCGACATTCAAAAATTCAAAAGAAAGTCCTGTTGAAGATATCAGTACCCGTGGACTGGTTTCATGCTTCGTATGTCGTCATCGAATAAGCGTTATCTGCAATGATAACAAGACATTTTCTATAAGCCACAATTGCTATAAGCCAAGAACTGACAATTTCAGTCCTTCTACGTTGCTTATAAAAAGTTTCTTCCTGTTATTACAAATATGGGTTATTTCAAGCTGACGAGCGTATAATACGGGCGAAACCCGTCGATGGATGCTGGTATTTGCAATAAGAGTGTCTTCCGACTGCGATTATTTATCAAATCATAGTGGATTTTTGTTATATACATTTATTTTAATATAGGTCTTCAGGGATTATTAATAACTAGTAAGAAGACTGAATACTGGAATGCATTTTGCAAGTTTTTCATTTCATTGTTGCTGCCAGTGCAATCAGTAGATATTCTGTGTTGATGAAAGATGTAACGTGAGTACTGCTAGTCTAATGATGTCACTTGCTACATTAGAAACATCGCTCCAATCACCTTCTGTAATAATAAAAGAAGGTGATTTTCGTTTGTTCGTTTGTTGGTGGCGTTACAATAAATCTAAGCGACCCGCAGCTAAGAAATTTGGTGTAATCAGGTCAGGTCCATAGATACCTCGGAGTAATTTTTTTACAATTTGATTTAGTGTTTAATTTATTTATTTTAAGGCGCAATGTTAAGCGAATTTTACATTTTGTTTGTTAGTGATCGAAAATAATTTCACTCATTTTTAACACTTTACAACAAAGTTGAAAAGTGTTTATGACTTTGTTCATTCCGTCTGTCTGTCTGTCTGTCCGTTAGCACGATACTGCCCTAAAAATGACTTAAACAAAATGAAATTTTAGTATGTTGTTCAGACGGTCTGTAGGACCAATGGGAATATAAATGAATAATATCACCCAATTAGTTTTGGATTGAACCCGGGTTGAAAAAATGAAATACATTGAGCCCTATGGGACCTAATTTTTCAAACATTTTTTCAGCGGATTTAAAATTCACAAATTGCTTCGAAAATTTTAGGTGATATTCAAATTATTCCATAAAATATATAAAAAAAATTCAACGAAATATATTCAGTATTTTTTTTTAAATAAAAATTAAAATAATAATAACATCTCTTATATGAAGCGATCATGTGACCATGATATGAAAAGATCACGTGACCCACTGCAAAATGATATATGGCATCCATCTTGTCTCAAAATCGTGATTTTTAAAGTTCTTTTTAATTCATATTGAGTATTGTATCCGTCCTAAAACTACTTTATTTTTGCTTAAATTCTATGCATCTACATACTGAAACAACGCAATTACAATATATTTGAGTTTAAATGCTCATCTAAATTTGATTATTTCTACCACGAAGCCTATTTTTCACCTATGTAAAATGTAAACAGCAAAATATGTAGAATGAGTATAATTGCTGTATTTCTTTAACACAAAATCATTTAGTTCATGGAATCTGCATAGATGATATGAATGAAATATTCATTGATTTTAAAAAGAGAAGGACGATTTTTTTCAATGAAGTTTTACGCATAGAATTTAATTACTTGTAGCTCCATGGTCTTAATTTTTAAATAAAATAAATTATTGTAGTATTGTGATGAATGCATGAATGGGAAATTATTTATGAATGAAATGTTGCTTTTATAGAGAGAGCCAGGCGTGTTATTTTATCTATGACGTCATTTGAATGAGTTTCAGTTGTTTTCGAAGAAGTTTTCAAATATAATAAATTATCGTAGTTTTATGATAATTCTAAAATTATTTCCGAGGAATGTATCTCACTTTAGAGATGTTTAAACCAGGCAATTTATATTTCAATGCCGTCATTTGAATAAAGTCCATTTTTTTCGATGAAGGTTTAAATTTTTAAATATAATAAATTAATGTAGTATTGTGATAAGTTTTAAAATATTACCGAGGAATGTATTGCATTTTAAACATGTTTAAATAAAATTGCATTGAAGTTGGGAAGTGTTTCATAATCAATGCTTTAAGCATGATTGATCTTTCTTGTTCATCTTGACACCATCAGAAAGATCAAATATCTAGCTTCTCAACGAGATTTAAACGGAATCGACTTTAAACCGATTTAAAACAAAAACTTCATACTGAAAATATTTAAATTTATTGAAATATGCGTAGTTATAAAATTTCTTATTGTATTGTTGCAAAGTAAAATCGAATTTTCTCACAATTTCCATTTTTGGCATGAATATAGAGAGTAATATGTTCGATAAAAAAAACGTGATGTTGTTTGTAAAATTTTAATTAAATTTGCGGTGAAACTTATACATTTCAGAATTTCCCAAAACAGACTAGCGGTACACATATTTCAACCTTCGGGAGATTTTTCTTTACCCATTTGATTTCTGAGTTTAGGACAAGTCTTCGGCTTCTTGACTGGTGCGGAGGTTACATACAAATTTAATCAAGGCGTTTTGTTCTTGAAAGTCGGTGCGTCACAGTATGGTTTTTAACACTTTACAACAAAGAGGAAAAGTGTTTATGACTTTGTTCATTCTGTCTGTCTGTCTACCTGTCTGTCTGTCCTTTAGCACGATAACTGCCGTAAAAATGACTTAATCAAAATGAAATTTTAGTATGTTGTTCAGACTGTCTGTAGGACCTATGGGAATATAAATGAATAATATCACCCAGTTAGTTTTGGATTGAACCCGGGTTGAAAAAATGAAATACATTGAGCCCTATGGGACCTAATTTTTTCAAACATGTTTTAAGCGGATTTAAAATTCATAAATTGCTTCGAAAATTTTAGGTAATATTCAAATTGTTCCATAAAATATATAAAAAAAATTCAGCGAAATATATTCAATAGTTTTAAAATAAAAATTAAAATAATAATTACACCTCTTATATGAACCGGCCACACAGAAAGCTACCATTAGCCTATGGGTTGGTCGTGTGGTCTGGGTTTTCTACCTCTTATATGAAGTGATCGCGTGACCATGATATGAAAAGATCACATGACCCTTTTCAAAATGATATATGGCATCCATCTTGTTTCAAAATCGTGATTTTTTAAGTTCTTTTTAATTCATATTGAGTGTTGTATCCGTTCTGAAACCACTTTATTTTTGCTTAAATTCTGTGCATCTACATACTGAAACAACGCAATTACAATATATTTGAGTTTAAATGCTTATGCAAATTTTATTATTTCTACAACGAAGACTATTTTTTACCTATGTAAAATGTAAACAGCAAAATATGTAGAATGAGTTGTATTAGAGTTGCTGTATTTCTTCAACACAAAATTATCTAGTCCATGGAGTCTGCATAGCTGATACGAATGAAATATTCATTGATTTTACAAAGAGAAGGACGATTTTTTCGATGAAATTTTAAGCATGGAGTTTAATTACTTGTAGCTCCATGGTCTTAATTTTTAAATAAAATAAATTATTATAGTATTGTGATGAATGAAATGAATAAGAAAATGCTATGTATGAAATGTTGTTTTTATAGAAAGATCCAGGCGTGTTATTTTTTCTATGACGTCATTTGAATGAATTTCAGTTGTTTTCGATGAAGTTTTCAAATATAATAAATTATCGTAGTATTATGATAGTTTTCAAAATATTACAAAGGAATGTATCGCAGAGATGTTTAGAGATGTATTAGAGATGTTTAAACCATGCAATTTATACATTTCAATGCCGTCATTTGAATGAAGTTCATTTTTTTCGATGAAGGTTTATGTTTTCAAATATAATAAATCAATGTAGTATTGTGATAAGTTTTCAAATATTACCGAGGAATGTAGTGCATTTCAGACTTGTTTAAATAAAATTGCATTGAAGTTTGAAAGTGTTTCATAATCAATGCTTTAAGCATGATTGATCTTTCTTGCTATATTTTTGTTTTAAATGCGTGTACAGAAAGTTCTTTGGGGAAATCTGTGTGAGTTCGTGTGCTTAGCATCTGAATTTCACGAACTATAGAGAATAAATACGTTTGTGAATTTTTTTTGGGAAAATTATTTGTTTATTTGTATATGAAATGCAGAATAATTTGTCAATTTTCTATTTCGCGCCATCGGTGTAAAGTGTTCTTAAAGCAACGCAACATTACAACATTCTGAATTCCAAAAGGGTTTTTTCAATTCGTCGGAATTTGTGTGAAATTAACGTACTTATGTGGTAGTATTAGCGGAAAAAGATGTGCTTAGGTGCTTATTTAAAATCTATTACGTTCACTTAGCAACGGAGACGTAGCTGTGCGTAAGCCTGTAAATAAATACACACACACACACACACAAACAGCTTTAATAGTTAGCTAAATACCTTCCTTAGAATTCATGTAAATTACAATAATTACAATATATATTATAAAAAACGGTACGAAAAACTGTTTCTGAGCGATATTGATAATAAAATGTTCCATAAGTCACATTCGCCATTCTAGCCTGTAAAAAGAATTGGATTCAAAAGATAAATTGAAAAATACAACATTCCAAAAATACATATGTAACATTATGAAAGGGTGAAATGCTATCTACAATTTTTCATCTATGAAAAGGGGTTTCAGGAAAAAAGTAAAATATACATAATGAAGTTCAATAATTAATAATATAAATAAACGATTTCCACTCATAATCACTATATATATATAATATATATATATATATATATATATATATATATATATATATATATATATATGTGTGTATATATATATATATATATATATATAAATATATATATATATATATATATATATATGTATATATATATATATATATATATATATATATATATATATGTATATATATATATGTATATATATATATATATATATATATATATATGTGTGTATTATATATATA